>JASXTE010000162.1:0-98659 GCA_030280995.1 Hemileia vastatrix | reverse complement strand
CTCATGTTGATGTAAAGATCTTCACGATCTTTTGAGTATCTCCAAAGTTTTTTTCTTAATTCAGGTGCATCACTTTTCTTGAAGTAATGATCGTAACCTGAACCATTGATGAAAGAAGGAGTTGCATTTCGACGCATGATGTCTTCATAAGTGTTGAACACATCAGGATCCTTGATGACCACCAACTCTGTCTTGATCATTGAGCTGAAGTAATGAATGACCAGCAGGGAAAATATTGATGCAGCAATGAAGATGATCTTACGAGTTGGACCAAATGAATTGATCTCACCCAATCGAGTACAGTGACATAGTGTACGGTAAAAGATGTTGGGGTTTTTCTTCCTCATTGCTATGATTCTCCATCGCAATACAAGAACTGAGTAGATGGACATGATTAACAGTGAACATAATGACCAGACATTCCAGTCGAACGAATTGAAACAGTCAGTCAACTGCACTGTTGTCTTTTCTTCTTTTATTCCGTAAGCACTGACCATAACCAGTTTTGTGGCATACGCGATGAGACCTTCGGTGAAGTTTTCACCAGCAAATGGATACTCAAACATCATAAGAATGATGTCAGACTGATTGGTTTGTAGTTCACCCAAACATCCATCGAATTGACCTGTCGATGAATCGTACTCACCAACTTGACCATTAGTATGAATTGTCATGGATGCATTGGCCGTTTTCTTCAAGTGAGAGCGAAGTAGACCAAGTATTTCTTCAAAAATTGGAGCGAGTGATCCTTTGAAAGAACCAGTATTATTTTGGTACTCGATAAGTACTTTATAGTCGTATGGATGACAAATTCTCACGGCCATTCTTCCTCAGCGAAAACAAGGCGAATGATGAAATTTTTACTTTCACACTGAAATAAAAGACAAAAACAAAGACCTTTTGTTTACTTGCTGGTACTTCAATTGCTAATGATTAAGTTCTGTTGTTCAGTCAAACAAATTTTTTGTTCTCCAAGTGTTTCTAAGGAAACAGCTAATGATAGTTATTTGTTGTGTTGAAGTTCTTGTTCTGCCTTGTTCTGCCTTGTTCTGCCTTGTTCTGCCTTGTTCTCGTTTAAGCATGAAAATTTTACTGCGCACGATGAATGCAATCAAACTCACTCAACAATATTATCCACAATGAATGACAGTGAATCCAGCTAATGGTTTTTCTCGCACAAAGAATTTCCAATAAAACAAATTAAAATGGTCTTTTTGAGTGAAAGGTTTTTCAGGTTTTCCAACTACTCCAAATTCACGATCGGCGGGGAAAGGATCAGACGTGTTGAATGCTTTGAAGTAAGGTGAGCATCCAATTGATGAATGGAATGACCTGTTGAGATGTTTGCAGGCATTTTTCAAAGTTGTTTTCCATCCACCAACTTGTTTTGGATAAAGTTCGCAGTATAATTTAGTGTCGCGAATCTTACTCTCCGCTATCCCATTTGATTGTGGGTTGTAGAATGAAGTAGTGTTGGTTTTGATGTTGTGTGAGTTGCAGAATTCCTTGAATTCACGAGATACGAATGCGCGACCATTGTCTGAGATGATTCGTTTGACTTTGGATAAGTGAGGGAAGTCTTTGAAGTAATTTACTAATGCACGGCTTGTTTCTTTCATTGCCTTAGCGAATGTAAAACGGGTGCATTCGTCAACGATGACGAGGAAGGATTTTGTTGTTTTTACGCCTTCCTTTTTCTTTTCAAGTTCAGCGTGATCAATTTGCAGAACTTCAAATGGATTCTTTGAATGCTCAGGGATGAACATGACGTCTGGCTTGACTTTAAATTTTGCTTTGGCCATTTGACATTCATGGCAAGTTTTGCAGTATTCTTTAACTTCAGTGTACATGTTTGGCCAGGAATGTTCGAAGCGGTGTCTTATTTTTTCGTAAGTTCTTTTGAAACCGTCATGTCCTCCACTACCAGCATCGTCATGATATCGTTTGAGAATTAGTTGTTTTTGGTCTTTTGAGAGGGTAACTTTGTCGAGACCATAGCATTTTAAGCACATGAGATTACATATGGCTTTTTCATCGAGGCAGAGTCTGGACATTGCATCTGCATCGGTAAGTTCTTTGCCAGCTCTATGGTTGATTTGAATGTCGAAACCCATCAGGAATGTGACCCAGCGTCCAAGACGACCCTTTGGTTCTTTCTCGTTAAGTATTGAGAGAATGGCTTGATGATCAGTGTGGATTACGATCTTTCGACCTTCGAGATAAGAGCGAAAGTATTTGACTGCTTTGACAACAGCCAAACCTTCTTTTTCGGTGACATGATAGTTGCATTCGGCTTTGTTGAAGGTGTAACTTTGGTAACCAATGACTCTTAGTTGTTTTGGCTTAGGCGCTTTGATGTCACGTTGATATAAGACAGAACCAGATCCATATTGGCTGGCATCTGTGCAGAGTTCAAAGTCAAGTGTCCAGTCAGGCAATTGAAGTACTGGCTCACTTGTAATGGCTTTCTTTAAAGAAATGAAGGCTTTTTTGCATTCGTCGTTGAAGTCGAATTTGACATCTTTTTTCTTTAGAGCTTCTATTGGACGGACAATCATAGCATAGTTTTTGATGAAGGCTCTAAAATGGTTGGTAAGGCCAGTAAATTGTCGAACAGTGTGCAAGTCGTAAGGTTCAGCCATTTGCATTACTTTTTTAACTTATTCTTCATTGGTGGTTTTAGTTCGGCCATCGATGATACGTCCAAGTATTTCTACCTTGGGTTGGATGAAGACACATTTATTTCGGTTGATGTGAAAGCCATAATGGGCCAGTTTGCTTAAGATTCGGCCGGTTAGAAGTGCACATTCTTCTCTAGTTTTTCCACCACAAATGATGTCATCGACATACCATTTTACTCTTCGCTCGTGGATAAGTTCGTCCATTACATTGGTTAGTTCTCTTTGGAAGATTGCAGAACTATTTTTCCAACCGAACGGTAATCGATTCATTTCGTAGTGTCCAAATGGTAATACAAATGCTGTGTACTTTTTGGTTTCTTCAGTGAGACCCAGTTGCCAAAAGGAGTCTGAAAGATCAATTTTACTGAAGAAGAGAAGACCGCCAAGGTCTGAAATTAATTCATCAATGATTCGGAATGGAAATGGATCGAGGTCGGTCTCTTTGTTGATTGCTCGATAATCTTGGCAAAGTCGGTATGTACCATTTTCCTTTGGTGGTAAGACACATGGTGTGGCATAAATTGAATTGGATTTACGAATGATACCACGTTCAAGTAGCTCTTGGATTTTGTTTTTTCGCCCATTGAGTTTTCTCGGCTGAAAGGTGATATGGTTTGCGGGTGATTACTTGATGATCATCTTTCAATTTGAATTCAACCAAGATTTTAGGTGATTTGGATTCAATTAGACATTGAGGATAATAGCGTTCAACGTCTTCAAGTGAATAGACTGGTTCGCAACCAGTTCTATCAATACTGAGTATTTCATAACCATGTTCTTTGTACCAGTGCATTTGTTTTGCAACATCAATGTTAAATTGAAGAAGAGTAGGCTGACCAACAAGAAGATTTGGTTGAATGAAGTCAGCTATGTAAGCAGTGGTTTTGACTGCTCGATTACCATTTCGTAGAATGAAGTTGGTTAATTTGTTGAGTGATGAAGTGGATTGATTGAAACCAGTAACAAGTATACTTTTGGTGGTTTTGATCGGTAGATTTAATTTTGCCACAATATCAGATCTAATGACGTTGATCTGAGCACCAGAGTCAAGTTGAACGAGCATCGCTGTTTCGTTGATGTGCATGACAACCATAGCATCACAATTTGTTTTAGTTATGTTCATGCATCGTATTAAGTTGAGTTGACGGTGATCTGGTTGGGCTAATGTGTTGCTTTGTTCTGAAGTCTCTGCTTCAGAGTTGGCAATTTGTTTAACATGGGTTTGCCTATTTTGTTGGTTAGTACTTTGTCTTGTGAATGGTCGATTTTGTTGATATTGACCACCGTTAGATCGATTTTGTTGACGATCATTTGGTTGATGGTGTTTGTACCATGGTTTATGCTGATTGTTTTTGTTATTGGAAGCATTAGCATTGTTGCTGTTGTTGTTACCATTATTGTTGAATGGTCGTGAGGTATTATGGTTCCTCGGGTATCTATTGTCAGGTTTAAATGGCTTGTTGGCTCCATCGATATCCCAGGCAAGAAGTTCATTTTTCAATTCATCAAATGTGTCGAACTTTCTTGTTTGTAGCTGCGTTTGCATATGTCGTGGCAAACTTTCAATCATGGTGGCAATTTTGGCTTGTTCAAGTGATGGGAAAGCAAGGTTAAAAAGTCGCATTTTCTTAAAGATGTGTGCGTTCATTGGTCCACCTTCATATCGTAGGTCACGGTATTCACGATATGCTTGTGTTCGAGTTTTTCGTTTAAATGATCTTAGGAAATCATCTTCATAGTCTTGCCATGAAGACATGCCAGAAGTCAATAGTTTGTTTTCGTACCATTGACAGGCAGGTGAGCCTTTTTTGAGAAAGCCTCTTAGACTTGTGACTTTGACGCAATCACTTGTCCAATTAGAATGTTGAGCGATTTGATTGAAATATCGTAACCAATTTTCAGCATCATCATTCATTTCATCAAAGAATTGTGGTTTGATAAAAGGTGTAAACGGTAATGTTTGTTGTATTGGTGTACCCAAATGGTTTGAATTGGCATGAGCATTGGCATTTGAATTTGACTGCATATTTGTCATTAGGTCCATCAGTCTTCGATTTTGTTGTTGTTGTTCTTTCATAATGTCATACATGAGTCGAGAGAAATCATTTGTTGGGTTGGCGGAATTGTTGGTTGAGCTGCTAGAACTATTGCTAGCGCTTGGTTGGTTTACATGAGGCGGACTGTTGTTTATTGAGCTTGCAAATGCTTCAAGAATTGTATTTGGATCATTAATTACTGCATCTAATCGTGCAGCTTCTTCACCTTCGAAGTCGAAAAATACTGTTGATTGGTAAGCGTGTCTGTTCACTTGCTCCATGAAGCTTTCATTCTCTAATAAGAATGGAAAATGTGTCGAGATACTTTGATTCTCTTTCCTGACTTTAGTTAGATCATCTAGATGGGTGTGTTTAATTTCTTTGAGGAAGTAGGTTCTATGACCTTCTATATCTTTGATGGTTACAGTTAGTCGATATGCCATCTTGTATTTGTTTTAAGAACAATAGGAGAAATTAGAAATAAGAACAATTGAGAAAAATGTAATTTGAATTTTTGTGTTGGGCATGTTCGCAATATTACAGCTATGTGTAAGGAGAACAATCGAGAATTGGTGTGCGATTTACAATAAATAAGTAAAAGAACAATTTGAGAAAGTAGAAAAATGAGTATTTATCACAGCTATGTGTGGTAGAACAATCAAGAAATAGTGCTTAATAACACAAGGTAAAATGAAAGAACAATTTGAGAAGTTCAAAAAATCAGAGTAAAAAAATGTGTTTATGTGTTCGTTAACAAAAGGAAAATTGAATTTTTATTGTTTGTGAAGTTTAACATAATGTTTGTGTAATTTATCAAAATTGATTTCAGGCAATTGAAATTCTTTGCTAGCACGAATATCAGTCAAAATGTTCTTGTCACCAGGTCTTGGTACAAGAGCGTATTCAGAGGCAATTCGAAGGCACTCGACGGCTTGGTTGGCATATGCAACGGCTTTAAAAAGTTCGTTGTGGGCTTCTTCTTCTTTGCCTTCTTTTTTCAATTTTTCATAGATTTGCTGTGTCTTCGCTGCGTCCTTCTGTCGTTGATAAGATCGGTGAAGAGTCTTCAGTATGAAGGATTTTCTTTCGGCGTGACAAAGGGCTCTTCCTTCAAGTGCACGTTGACGACGTTGTCTTTGAAGGGCAGCTTTTGAAGGCTTGTTTACACTTGCAGGGGCTTTGGGAGCCTAAAAGGATGAAGAAGAAGATGAATTAGTTAACAGAATTCGAAAATAGAATGGAAGGTCAAGCTATGTTGACTCAATTCACCATTTATTTAACTGGTCTGTTCACAATAGCGGTGATTCCGAGACTCAGTTGAATTTAACCTGTTAACTAGGTGTTGATAAGTTGAAGTAACGACGAAGTTGCCAAATTGGAAAGACTCGCTAACTCTATGGTTAGGGTCTGATCAATTTCTTACTTTGATAGGTGTGAAACCTAAATTAACTTTTGTTAATTTAAGTTGGTAGCTACCTTGCCGAAGGGGTTGGCTACCAATCATAGATCCTATCTGCTGCGCCAATTGTAAGACAATTAACACTCTAACTAAAAGAAGTGGGTACGACTAGTCGAGGTTGTTGTTTACTAGGCAAGGCTTGCAGAACAACTGATGATCAACTGCTCTGGAAGGCCCCTTTTTATTTGGAAATTTGGCCCGAGGAAGGAGTGTCTTAGTGGAGCTCTGTCACAGGTTGCCAGCCTGTGATAGCCTTTACAGTGCTAGCGGTCTGCTGGACAGAAACCGCTCGTGTCATGTGATGTCACGCGGTGCGTGTGTGTGTGTGTTTGTGTGGTTAGAATCCTTGTCTGGGACTCGTTTGGTCCCAGGACAAGGTAAGTAAACAAGGTCAACATGGCAGGTCAACTGACCTCCATGTTTCTTCCTTACAACTTTTTCAATTAAAAGCGTATTGTCCTAATTTTGCAACAGGGAATGAGGGTGGTTTCAAATTAGCCTTCGAGTGGTCAAATCATTCTGACGCAACAGCCAACTTCATTCACGGTAAAAGATTCTTTTCTCTTTGTGTCTTAATAACTTTGTGTATTTGTTAATTTTCAGGTTCATTTGTTGTGTTGAATTATCAGGCAACTTTTCCTTTCACCTCGTTCACCATCCAAGGTCCAGCTTATTGTTCTGACTTAGAATTCAATACGACCACTCAAATGCCCACTGGTAAGACCACATAAGTAAGTCACAGTCGAATCTAACAACCATGAACATTTTCTCTCAGGACTAAAGCCCGTTGTGTATGCTTATTTGGCTTTGACATCATTCACAGTCATTTATTCAGCGGCAGCGATCTACCTCTACCTGTGTCTTTATGACACCTGCGGACTAAAGTTACAAGTTTTCGATTTTCTCATCAATCTGGTCAATGCTATCATTTGCTACTTTTACTGGCCTCAGAAAGAATTCTCTGGCTGGTTGAGCGCTTATAAACTGCCTAAATTGAGAAGTGTGACACCAATCTGTTCATCAACATACTTTGCACCGATCTTGACCGGAGAGATCGAAGACTTGACTCTAGTTCAGTACTTGGCCCTTGCATACTGCTTGACCTGTTCATTCATCTCAGTGATGATTGAGATGCCAATCTACGAAAGATTTCTCTACTATGATGACATCGAATTGCAAGAGGAAGATGCTTACTTTAATGCTCAGTTCCCTGAATCAGTGATTTCATCAATCTCAATTGACCTGGACAATGAACAACACAAGCCACAAGAAGATGACAGTATCCATTACTGGTCAGCTAATGAAAATCTTGGTGTCAGAACATCATTAGAACCATTAGAACTGAACTGAACTGAAATAATGAACTTGTTGACAGTACAGATCAGTAACAAATGTCATCATATTTTTTTAATTTCACTAATGGCTTTTTTTCACTATTTTGAAGTTTCCAAGGAAACAACTAATGATCTTTGTCTGTTGTGTTAAAGTTTTTGCTTTATCCTTTTCTGTTCTTTGTTCTTTGTTTACGCGTTAGAGCATGAAATTTTGATTGCGCAGTTAAAAGGCAGCTCTCAACATGGACAAGTCGATTTCACTTACCGTTCGCACCTTGCACAAAATTCGAGTCATTCAGATTATTTTGATTTGCGTTTTCTTCTACAAGATTCTTGCTAATAACATTACCTGGGCACCCACCATTGCGATGATAATTGCGCGATGTCACGAATTACGGCCCAAACGTCGCCTTCATCACAGCGACTCGGATGAGACAGATGCTTACTATGATGATGAACTCACTGAATCAGTGACTTCATTAAACTCAATCAGCTTAGAGAAATTACAACGCAGGCCACAAGAAGAAGACAGTCTTCGTTACTAATCAACTGATGAAAGTGGACAGTTTGGTTGAGAAAGCAATGAAGATGACTTGAAAATCTGCTTGAGTTCATTTTATTCATCATTAAATTAGTGTTTAATTTTATTTACATGATTCATCAGATGACTGTAACTGTGATAATTGGTATTTATCAATTGGAGATGAAATAAATATTGTCTTGACCATTTGAATGAACTTTGATCCATTAAGACTTTGTTTGTGCCATGACGTCAATGGAATCAAATGAAATGAAGTAGAAAACATTTTTTGTGATCAATTTGAATGCCATTGGAAAAAATAACAATAATGAAGTGACGGTGACAATAAAGAAAATTAGAAAATGTCATTAGATCAAAAAGTCACGCTGTTCCACACGATAAAGGACAATCAATTGTACTAATGGTTTTTTTCCCTGTAAGGTTTCTAGGGGAACAACTAATGATCGTTTCTTGTTATGGTAATCTTTTTGTTTTCGTCCTTTGGTGTTTGGTGCAAAAGAATTTTTAGTGTTTAGTTGAAAAATACCAATCATCATGGTCAAGTCAATGCAATTTTACATTCATCTTTTCACCATGATGCGAATTGTTCAGGTCATCTTGGCTTGTGTAACATCCTACAAGATCGTCAGTTATGAAGTGTCATTTCAATTTGAAGTATTCTGTGATTCAAATTTCATCAGCTTGATCGATTACAAAGCATCTTTTCCTTTTGATTGGCGCACTTTTCAATATTTAAGTGATTGTTCAAGTTACTCACACAACTCAACAAATGAATCATGGACAGGTAAGAACAGGTGTGAGTCAATTACAATTAAATCTAACAACAATGACTATTATTCCACAGGAATGGGACCAGTTGTTTATTTCTATTCGATGTTGACTGCATTCATTGTCGGTTCTACATTGGTTGTCCTGGAGAATGTTCATTTCGCAACCCATCGCAAGCCAAAGAAAGAACTGAAGGTAAAGTCAAGAAAACAGCGTACAACAGTTCTTGTGGACAAACCGTTGGTTCGCAGATACCAACCCATTCATTCACAACTGTGCACACACAAATACTGAAGCAGTCCTTCAGTTGAACTTCATCGAGAGACAAGAGCGAAATCAACATTGAAAGTGAACTTAGTTCACTATCGAATCCAATAAGGCTAACTCAAAAGAATCAATTAAAAAGAATGTGGATGGATTGCATCGTTTTCGCTCTTCTTTCTTAAGTGAGAATAATCATTGCTTGAATGTGAACAATTTCTTATGCGTAACTTTGACTAAATTACCCATCGATCACTTGATCCAACACTTAATGATCCTCTCAGTGCAAATCAAATGACGGTTCAATATGGTCAATCAGGATGACCATTCTATTTATATTGCCTCTTTTTTCGCTCATCAGGTTATCGATGCATTTAAGTCATAACCAATGAATCATAATAAACTTTTTAATCACAAATTTCATCAAATGGTGTTTTAATTGGCCCATTTAATAGTTCACCTCACATTATTAGTTTTATCTCTCTCAGCAAACACACCTAATGTTCTATTGTTGTGTTAAGTTAATAAAGAAGTGAAAAGTAAATTTAAGAACAAATGGTGCTGATTAAAGGAAATGTACTCTTCAGTTTAGTTATGTGCCAGGACAATTGATGATGCTGATTTTTCACGTTGTTTTTTAGTCCTTTTGTTGCTCTTGTTCAATGGTGCTGAAGTAATTCCAGGTTTTCCACGGTAGAAAGACCTTCGAGCTTTCATCCACTTGCAATAGGAACGATACATATGCTCGATGACAAGAACAATTGATGCGAACAGTAATAAGCTAACACTCACAAGCAACAACTCCTTGATGTTGTTCAATTCGAGCGAATTGAGCTGAACAGACGGTTTGATCAAAATACCAGCCAAACATTGTTGAACCAATTCATTCAAAGATGAATTTCTCTCACCAAAAAAGGGGAGAATCGCTTGATACTTTCCTAGGACGTCGATATTGCCGATACTGTTGATGACTCTGGTCATGAATCCTAATTCAATCATTCTTCTCATACACTTCTTGATCGATACAATTATCATCGGATTTGCCTGTTTACCAAAGAGTAAACCTTGAGAAAATGAATTTTCATTTTCATCCTTTGAAATAAGCGAAGTGACCTCAGGTAAACTTTGAAATAGCGTTGGATTCTTTCGAGCAAAGTCTTCAAAGTAATCAAGGGACTTTTCATCCGCTCCAATCAAATTACCTAATTCACGAGCTTTTTTGAAATCAGAGGCCATTTCGAAGTTTTCAACCAATTTATCTCGGTTAAAGCCGAGGAATTGACAGCCTGTAATTGAAATTACTGGAATTAGAGCATCCTCAACAATTATCACCACTTTTTGGTGAGCTGCTTTCAACATGAGGGGGAACAAGCTCATTGGACTTAATTCGACGAACATGTTCGGCTTGCCAAATTTTTTCAAAGCGTAGTTCCAAAGTTCCTTCCTGATGGGAAGTGAATCTTCTTTGCTGAAGTGATGATCATAGGCGAAGCCTTCAATAAACACAGGAACAGCATCTCGTCTCATGATGTCTTTGTAACTGCGAAATGTTTCAGGGTCTTTAGTGACAACCAACTCAGTCTTGATATTTGAGGTGAAGTAACTGATGACTACCAGTGAGAATATTGATGCAGCGATGTATGAGATCTTGCGAGTTGGACCAAATGAATCAATCTCACCTTTGCAAGTACAATGACCAATTGTGTCAACGAAAGGACGAGTGTTTTTTGCTTTCTTTTTAGGGTTGAGGATTCTCGCCTTCGATGATGTCATCTTCTTCCTCAGTTGCAGAATGACACCGATTGAAAAAATGAAAAGAACACAGAGAAATCAAACCCAGGGATGAAATGAACCAAAACATTCAGTCATTTGTACTACACTATCAACTTTTTGTGTGTCATAAGTACCAACAATCTTCAACACAGCGTTGTACATGATGAATCCTTCGGTGAAGTTCTCCCACGCGTATGGAAAGTTGAACATCATCAGGATTAGGTCAGATTGATTGTTCTGTAGTTCACCAAGACAACCAGAAAACTGTCCAGTTGTTCCATCGTAAACTCCAACTTCTCCATTTGTGTGAACAGTTGATGTTATATTTGTTTTTGAAGTACAGTACTCTAGCAAACTGAGAAATTCATTGGCTTGAGGTGCAACTGATCCAGTGAACATGTCATCTTCTTCATCAAACTCCAACATTTGATTGTAACTGTGAGGAAAGCAAAATCTAGCATTCATACTTGAAAAGTAAAGTAATCACTGACTACAATGTTGATGGCGAGTTGTTGATATACTGACACTCGACGTCAAAACCACTAAGATAATAATAAAAGACAAGGAGGATTCCAACTTTCCTTGTAAATGTCAACTGTCGAATGAAGTATTCAGGCCTCGTGGATAATTAAATATTCAATCATCTCCATGCTATCCCAACTTTAAATAGAACCTATGTTGTGCCAAACAGTTATCGTAAGCGAACACTTTGCCTCTTGTTCTTTCAATGTCAAATGTCGAATTTATTATTTAAGCCTCGTGGATCATTAAATATGAACTCGTTATCATGACATCGAGTTTGAATTAAAGCAGTGCTTGCATTCAAACAAATGGTATTCATGAGCGAAAACTAAGAACTCTCTCTAACGTCAAGTGAAAGGTAAAGTATTTATCAATTTCATCGACTTTCTCTTGATCATGACTCAGCAACCAAACTGAAGAAAATTTTCAAATTTTCATACAATTAAAATGAAATATTTGAAGTTGATCATGTGAAACGCTTTTGACAAAGAATTACCAAATTAACAATCAATATAACCCTGTGCGAAGTTTGACATTGAACCCTAAGTTTCAAGACAAGTCATATGTTAACTTTTACTTGTTTGGCATTTAGGTTTGAAGTTGATGTCAAACACACTTCTCAAAATGGTACCGATATACTAGGAGAAAAGTGAAACTCATTACGAGTACTGTAGAATATCATTACGATGGAATAAAAGTCTAATGACAGTGTTTATCGTAAACCTAATGATTTTGTATCCAGTGCAAATAGATACTGAATGTTGACTCACTACAAATGTAGTGATGGTTATGTCACTGTTTACGTCAAACTTTTAGTTTTGTAATCTGTTTGTGAACAATAAAGGTCAGTTTGTTTGTGTATTTGCATCTAACATGACGATTCGACTTTGTAATCCGCGTAACTATGGACTATTCTGGAATTTCGACCATGAAAAAAATCATTTCACAGGGTTCGCAGGACATGTACTCAATGAAATGATTGGAATGTCTAATTTATACATGAGGCAAAGGAACATCAATGAATCCATGGTGACCCATACAAATGAAGAACTGGGCGAGTACAACTCATCAACTGGACAGTTTTCTGGTTGTCTTGGTGAACTCCAGAGCAATCGATCAGACACCATCCTCATGATGTTTGGTTATCCTTATGCGGGTGAAAACTTCACAGAGGGTCTCATTGCTTATGACACATCACTAATGATTGTCAGCACTTATGAAAAACAAACGATCAACTCACAACTTCAACTGACAGACTCTTTCAAATCATTTGACCTGAAGATTTGGGCAACTTGCCTCTTGTTTCTGATGTCCATCTACTTTGTCTTGACTTGCAGAACTAAAATTATCATGCACAAGTACCGATCGACCAGATACTCGTACAATCTGTACAACTCAATCTCTCATTGTACCAGATTCGGTGAGATTCCACCCAAAGGTCCAACTAGAAAGATCATCTACACGTTGGCTTCAATTTTCTCACTGTTGGTGATTCACTACTTTTGTTCCCTCATCAAAACAGAACTGGTCGTCACCAAAGATCCCGAATTGTTCAAAAGCTACCAAGACGTCATCGATCGTAAAGCCATTCCTCTGTTTGCTGAAGGAATGGCTTATGATCATTACTTTAAGGCTGATAATGCATCTCCTCTGAGAAAGAAGTTTGGGCAGTACATGGAAAAGAACAACAAAGATGACATGTACATCCGAATAAACCCTTTCATCGGTATGGTTGCAGGATGGTCATTTGTAACAAGACGATCAGTCTACATCATGGAAGATGCCATCGCTGATCTCATAAAAAATCATGCTTGTAATTCTCTCACATATGACAATTTGTCATCTTTTTACGAACCTTTTGCAAATCCTGAACGACTTTCTCAATTGATGGATGTAGCAAACATGGAAGAGAAAGACAAAATGTTTGTTCTCAATTACTTGAAACGTAATCCAATTCGAATTGAAAAAGAACTAGATATTGGTGTGGTTTTAATGAAGGATCAAAATGAAGTTGCCTTGACTCAAGGTTTAATCATGAGCAAGTTGTCTGATAAATTGATTACATTTCACACAAATGGATTCTTCAAGACCATCATCGAAGTTGGTTTGAGTCAAAAAATCATGATCGATATCAACAGAATAAATCTTGTGAAAGAATTGGAAACGAGTGTGATGTTTTCAGTGAAGAAAAAACCTTCAGCAGATGCTTTGTTGAAAGAATGTTTTTCAAGTGGTGTCATCAAATCATCAACCGAACTCGATGCCTGGAAGTTGCCCAGTTTAAGTACACTCTTTTTCATTGTATCAATATCATTCATTGTCGGTTCTACATTGGTTGTCCTGGAGAATGTTTATTTTGCAATTCATCGCAAGCCAAAGAAAGAACCGAAGGTAAAGTCAAGAAAACAGCGTACAACAGTTCTTGCGGACAAACCGTTGGTTCGCAGATACCAACCCATTCATTCACAACTGTGCACACACAAATACTGAAGCAGTCCATCAGTTGAACTTCATCGAGAGACAAGAGCGAAATCAACATTAAAAGTGAACTTAGTTCACTATCGAATCCAATAAGGCTAACTCAAAAGAATCAATCAAAAAGAATGTGGATGGATTGCATCGTTTTCGCTCTTCTTTCTTAAGTGAGAATAATCATTGCTTGAATGTGAACAATTTCTTATGCGTAACTTTGACTAAATTACCCATCGATCACTTGATCCTACACTTAATGATCCTCTCAATGCAAATCAAATGACGTACACTCTTTTTTATTGTCTCAATATCATCAATTGTCGGTTCTACATTGATTATCTTGGAGAATGTTTATTTTGCAATTCATCGCAAGCCAAAGAAAGAACCCAAGGTAAAGCCACCAACAAAGCCTAGAACAGTTCTTGAGGACAAACCTGTAGTTCGCGCTCTCAAACCTATATGTTAAAAACCATGCACACACAAATTTGCAAAGGAAGAAACTGTTTTGATGTGAACAAGACATGCCAACAATGATGTACATTATTAACAGTTTATTATTATGTGAATAACTCGATAATCACTAATCTAAGTATCAATTGAACAGTATTTCGCACACATGAAAGCTATAGTGTATCTTGTGAAACTTTCGATGACATACTTGGTGACATCACTCGTAGAATGTTTGACACTAAACCCTTAGTTCCACGGGAGTTCACTTTCACTTGCTTGGCATTTAGGTTTGGAGTTAATGTCACCAAAACACACCTCACAGAATGGTACTGATATACTAAGAGAAAAATAAAAGTCATTAGGTGTACTTAGTAGAGAATAATTACGATGGTATAAAAGTCTAATGACAATGTTTATCATGAACCTAATGGTTTTGTATCCAGTGCAAATAAATACTGAATGTTGACTCACTACAAATGTAGTCATGGTTTCGTAGCTATTTATGTCGAACGTTTAGTTTTGCAATCTGTTTGTGAACAACAAAGGTCAGTTTGTTTTTGTATTTGCATCGAACATGACGATTCGACTTTGTCATCCACGTAACTATGATCTATTGTGGAGTTTCGACCATGGAAAAAATCGTTTCAATGGATTCCTTGGACATGTGCTCAATGATCTAATTGGGATGTTTGATTTATATTTGAAGCAAAGGTCCATCAATGAATCACTGGTGATCCATACAAATGGAGAACTGGGCGAGTACAACTCATCAACTGGACAGTTCGATGGTTGTCTTGGCGAACTTCAAAGCAATCGTTCAGACACTATTCTCATGATGTTTGGTTATCCTTATGCGGGTGAAAACTTCACTGAAGGTCTCATTGTTTATGACACATCACTAATGATTGTCAGTACTTACGATATAGAGAAAGATGATTCCATATTACAGCTAACAGACTCCTTCAAATCATTTGACATAAAGATATGGTCAACCTGTCTCCTGTTCCTGATGTCCATCTACTTTGTCTTGACCTGCAGAACTAAAATGATCATTTATAAGTATCGATCGACAAGATACTCGTACAATCTGTACAACTCAATCTCTCATTGTACCAGATTTGGTGAGATTCCACCAAAAGGTCCAACTAGAAAGATCATCTACACGTTGGCTTCAATTTTCTCACTGTTGGTGATTCACTACTTTTGTTCCCTCATCAAAACAGAACTCGTTGTCACCAAAGATCCTGAATTAGTCAAAAGCTACCAAGACGTCATCGATCGCAAATTAATTCCTATGTTTGCTAAAGGAATGGCTTATGATCATTACTTCAAAGCTGAAAATGCATCTCCTCTGAGGAAGAAGTTGTGGAAGTACATGGAAAAGAACAACAAAGATGACATGTTTATTCAACTCAATCCCGTATTCGCTGGAATGGCAGGATGTACATTTGCAACAAGACGATCAGTTTACATCATAGAGGATGCAATTGCTACTGTCATCAAGAATAATGGTTGTGATTTTCTTAAATTTGAAAATCCGTCATCTTTTTACAAACCTTTCGCAGATCCTGAACAACTTTCTCGAATGATGAATGCAGCAAACATGGAAGAGGAAGACAAAATGTTTGCTTTCAATTACTTGAAACGTAATTCAATCCGGATCGAAGAAGATCTCAATATCGGTATTTTTTTAATGGAAGATGAAGATGAAGTTGCTTTCACTCAAGGTATCATCATGAGTAAGATGTCGGATAAGTTGATCAAATTTTACATGAATGAATTGTTCACGACCATGATCGAATATGGTTTAAGTCAAAAAATCATGATCGATATCAACAGAGTGAATGCTGTGAAAGAATTGGAATTAAAGGGCATTCTTCCATTTGAGAAAAAACCTTCAGCGGATGTTTTCTTGAGAGAATGTCTCTCAAATGGTGTAATCAGACCATCAATTGAACTGGATGCCTGGAAGTTGCCCAGTTTACGTTCACTTTTCTTCATCGTATCAATATCATTCATCGTAGGTTTCCTGTTGGTTATTCTGGAGAATATTCATTTTGCAGTTCATCGCAAACCAAAGAAAGAACTGATGGTAAAGTCGAGAAAACAGCGTAGAACAGTTCTTGTGGACAAACCTTTGGTCCGCAGATATCAACCCATTTACTCAAAACTGTGCACACACAAATACGTTACTACAAAAAGCAGTCCAAACAAGTGATTCGCTCAAGTTGATACTCTAAGAAGAGTCTATCAGTTCACTCGATTCATCAGTTTTCATGTCTAATGTTATCAATTCACTCGAACTCACATCATCGACAATGGATGAGGTTTGGCTCGAACATATCAAACACATCGATCTAGTACCCGAAGTTGTCTTTCATCTTTTAGATGTTCCTGTTGCATCATCAAGGATAAAGATAAAAAAAATCAATCGAACAGAATGTTTACTCAAGTTCTTACCATAATAATTCATGCGTATATTTTGCATATCTCTCGCTTCGTATCGATTGAAAAGTGCAAACAATGGAGATAGAGAATCAAACAAACCTTTTTCTACTATTAACAAACCGATGGACAACATGAAGAAAGATAATTATCTTTCATCACATACCGTGAAAAGTTTTTTCCACGAAAAGACCTAATGCAATGAAGCGAGTCCATTATAGATAAATGTTGCATCACTAGATCAAAACATCGAAACAAAAATAACATTCGAAATCCACCCTTGACACTTGATGATTATCCATCGAAATATTAATTGCACAATTTTTCATGCACAAATTAAGCTTAATCACATCGATTGATCACTTGAACTGTTCATTAAATACTCCTGCACTGATTTGTATCTCTCCACATTATCTTACATGAATGACGAATTGTGCTGAAAGATAATGTGAAGGCTGGAAGACTAAGATCGGATGATCGGAGGACGGAGGCGATAGATGTAGAGGTACCAAATGGAGTTTATTTATAGAAGTAAAAGAATTACAAGAAAGGCCGAGGGTCCCAACCTCAGGCCGTGAGAGGAGTAAAAAGACTAGCTACTGAGGGACCAACTGGTTGAGTTTATATACTCTTTGAAGACCAGTGGCGCGACAGTAGCTAGGCGGGACTAAGAGGGCTCAAGGGAAAGGTTATCTAACACCCCCCATAGTTAGAAAATCGTTGTCCCAATGATTTCGAATTTTCGAATAGGGACAGAAAGGTAAGTATGAGATGTAAGTAGAAAGAAAAAATAGAAGTTAAAGTTTTTCGAACATCGGATAGAAGATCAGATTTTCGAATTTTACAAGTTTGAGCAAAAGAGAAAAAAAAGAACAGAGGATAAAATATTTAAAAGAGCAAAAATGGAATTGACAAAAGTGAGATTGTGACTTATCGAAGTTTGAATGTCGAACTTCGGATTTGAGATCAGCCTTCCATGTCTTCAAGGTGTTCATAGAAGTCTTCGAAGTAGCTTCTGTATTCTTCTGGATTACTAAGGAAGTAGCGTTGTTTGGCTTGTTCCATTTCTTGAGGTGAACTACCAGTAATTTCGAATTGCATGTGAAAGCTCTTCTTCATACTTCGAAGCAATGGGAAAATTTGATTATTTATGATATATTTGTCCACATTGCTGATTAGAATCCAACCACAACCGATGCAAAAGTAATGGCCATTTCTCCATTTTTCTTCGAATGGTTTAGGTTTCAGATATCGGATGGGACAACCGATTGTGTCCCAAAGTCTGGTGTTTTCGGGATGATGTGCTTTGTAGAAGTCCTTTCGATTTCCACTACCAACAGGATAATTACCTTCGTCATGATGTGGTATGAGGAGATCCAAATCTTTAAATTGTTTATTGAATTGAGTGTATGTCATTATTTCGATACCCTGACATTTTTCGCGAATCTTGTTATAGGCGTCAGTTCGAAACTTTGGTGTTGTATTTGTCCCCTCGTAGGCAGTGTAGGTTTGCTTCGGTTTCTTTGGAGCTTCGATCTCTTCTTCTTCTTCATCTGATTTTTCGGATGAGCTTGAACTTGATACATCCTCGTGTAATTTTGAAGCATCCGGTTCATATGATGGATCTTTGTCTCCATCCGGAGGTGGGCTGACGAACCTAGGAGGTTCGGATTTTCGGTCGAGAGTTTTCGATGCTGCCATAGATGAAGGTGCAGGACCAACCCGAGTTTGAGCAATTGTCTCCGAAGTGCAAGTAGAAACTTGAGTAGTTTTAGGAGTTGAACCGATACTTCCAGATTTCGAATGTTTAGAGACCAACGGTACCAATTTAGGTATTCGATAATTAGCCAAAGCATTATCAGGTTTTGATGTTTTAGTTGCGGTAGAAGCTGCTTCGTGTTTTGAAGAAGGAATGGCCGGGACATCGGATTTCGAATATTTTGACTTAGCTGATGAACTTTCGGATTTAGAACTTTTTACTTTGGATGACACAGGAGTAGCTTCAGACTTGGACTTCATGACTTTCTTAGTGGAAGTGGATGGTGGATTCGAATCTGGGGACTCTTCTTGTTTTCGCTTATGAGTAGTGTTATCCAAGAGCACAGGTACTTCACCATCGTTGATGGTTAATTCTTCCATTTTAAGGACAGGGGCCAAGAGTCTTCGAATATCGGATCGAAGTTTATTTCGGATTTCGGCTGCTTCTTGGCGATTTGGTTCTGGAAGTCCAAAGTCTCGCACAAACCTTTTGAGAACCAATCTGGCTTTGCTAATCTTGATGATTTCCGTATAGAAAAACTGTTCATAGGAAATGAGATCCAAAAATACGCGAGCTCTGATCATGTCGATCGGCTCGCTAACAACAGGACTTCGAATATTCGGATTAATACCAATACTTGCTGCAATGATCATCATGTTTTTAAGTATATATACGCCGCAATCTGTTGACGAAGCACCATAGATGTTGTGAGGGTTAGGAAAATATTGCCAGTTTCGAATGTTCGATTTTTGGGTTACCCATTGAATATACTTGTCGCCTTTGTATGATAACATCACATTTGGATTTTGTAAGTCGAATTTAGTCATCATGTTATCGTATACGAAATATCTTGCTTGACCACAATAGAAAACCAATAGTACCCAGTGATCGTCGTTGACGTTGACAGGAAAGATTAGAAGTGAGTCATCTAATCCGATATTTACTGTACCGAAGGTTTGTCTGAATGTTGGTTTGTCAGATCTTGACTGGATTTTTGATGAAAATTCGCATGTGGCCCAAAAGAAATGTCGACTTCGGTATCGGATGATGCTGATAAATGCGTCGATGACTGCACTATTTAGCCTGGTTCCTTTTCGGAGTGTTCGAAGGGCTTCACTGCAGAGAATGTGTCCATCGTGAAAGATTTTAATCTCAATGCCATTTGTGCCCCAGGGTAAGTTCGGATTATCGAATACTTCGGCAACAGCAGCGGTAACTTCATTGATCGAACGATGGAAGTCTCCATCCGAAGTGGTGTCTGCTACCGGTACATAATCCAACATGGGTACAGTTGATACTTCGAAAAGTTCTTCTTCGGATGCACTATCACGTGAGGGGCCAGTTGATGGGATCGGATCCACTGTCGGGTTTCGGAGGCTTCTGGAGGCCATTTAAGAGTCAGAAGAAGTCGATGATGAATAAGGTGATGTTGGATGCAATTCTGGACGAGCCCAAAGTGGCCTATTGTTACGAAGAAAGGCTTTAAAATGGAAATATTCGAAGTAGTAGTCCGCGTACTCAGGTGATTGCATAGGAGGCAAGTGAAGGGAACTTCGAGATTTCGAACTTTCGAATCTTCGGATCTTGACAGGCACTAGATAAAGCACTAAGTAGATAAGGCACTAAGTAATAGAGATATCAAAAGGTAAAAGTCAAAGCGGTACGTGTAAAAGTACGTGTGAACACCACAGAGATCAATGACCGACTGCGGAAATGACGCCTCCTTTTATACTTGCTGGAGGGCAGTTTCTTACTGCGCATGCTGACATGCGTACAACGTGAGAATGTCACCATGCGGGCACCAGCATACGAATAGGTTTCGAAAGAGTTATGTTTTCATGCGGGTGAGGGCGGCACGTCCGTAGTTGGCTGTTCCCAGAATCAAGGCAGATCCAAAAGAGGTCATCACTCCCACAGGTTTCATTTTCGAGTATCGGATTTTTCATGGCGTCTTCGGGCACGTTCTGCTTGATCGGATGATGTAGTGGGAATTAAAGTTTCGGATTCGTCATCGGAGCCATAATTCGATGATGGTCTTTCAGCATAAGACACTTCTGGTGGATTTGATGAACCAATTCGATAAGGTCTTAAATCGTTGACATGTGCTTTATACTTTTTCCGCTTCTTGTCAGTGTCTTCGATCTCATATACACTATCGGAGATTTTTCGAATGACTTTGTATGGACCTTCAAACTTAGCCAGGAACTTAAGTGTTTCACCATAAGTGCTTCGTGGAAGATCGAAGTTTACCCATTTGACCAAGTCACCAGGTCGAAATTCGGGTTTCGGATTTGATAACTGACTATCGATGTTTCTCTGTTCTCGAGCTTCCAAAGTTCGTAAGTAAGCATTTTGTCGTGCGATATCAATTGGTTCAAATTCAGGTTCAGGAGGGTCGATGTTGAGTCCAGGGATTTTCGGATGAGGCATGTATCCAAACAGTAGGTATATCGGAGGGTACTTAGTTATCGAATGGACGGACATGTTGTAAGCTTTTGTTAACTTATCCAACTGTTTATGCCAATTCGAATGTTGAAATTCATTTGCAGGTCGAATTAAAGAGGCAAGTGTAGAATTAAAACGTTTCGCCAAACCATTACTTTCAGGTGAATGTCCTGGTGTTGGAAATAACCTTATACCCTGTTGCTGAGCAAAGGCGGACAGCTTCGCGTTAACGAATTCTGTTCCATTGTCAGTCAGAAGGGTTTTCGGATTTTCGAACATTGAAACATATTGTCTGAAAGCCTGCATAACATTGTCAGCAGTTTTGGTTTCGATTGGAAAGGTGGTTGCGTATCGCGTAAAGTAGTCCATTATAACTAAGATGAATCGGTTTTCGTTTGAATTATTGGATTTCGGAAGCGGACCAAGTAAATCCATGGAAACAAGATCGAATGGTCTTTTCGCAATTGGAATATCGGAGTCATGTGGAGGTTTTTGTTTTCGTTCGACTTTTTGAAGTTGGCATGAAGGACAGTTATTAACGTATTTTATAACTCGAGAAAGCATATGTTTAAATAAGAAATACCGTTTTACCAATTCGTATGTTCGTTGTATACCAAGGTGAGCGCCGTATTAAGGAGTCATGTGTTTTCGAAATTGCTTTGTCAATAAATTTGTGAGGTACAACATATGCCCATAACTTATGTGGTTTACAGTGATTAAGGTGAAATAAGTTCTTTGAATCTTGAATTTGAAATCGGAGTAAATATTTTTAACAATCGAATTTTGAGGTGGACTTGGAGATGCCTGTAGTAATGTGATTATATGTGATACCCATTTTTCTTTGTTGAAACTGAGTTGAAACTTGTTTTCGCAATTTAGATTTCGAACAATTAGTGATTAGGATTTTGGCGTGGGCATCAGTTTGCGAGTTGATTCGATATTCGAAAAAGGCATAGAAAGGAATTCGAATTTCGGATTTTAAGAGACTATTTGAGTTCGGATGGACTTAGTGTTCGCGATGCCCAGCAAATGACACGTTCTTTGCCATTATCATCCAATTGTTTAAGTACAGCACCTAAACCAGAATCGGATGCATCTGTTGCTATGTAGAATAATCTGTTGAAATCAGGATGGGCCATTACACCGTCAGTCATTAAGAGGTGTTTGATTTTATCGAATGCTTGTTTATGTTGATTTGTGAATTCGAATTTCGAATTTTTGCCAGAAAGTTCGTAAAGGCTTTTTGCAATACTTGCGAAACCAGAGATAAACCTACGGTAGTAAGAGGCTAAACCAAGAAAACGTCGTAATTCGGTTTTATCCTTCGGAATTGGAAAGTCTTTGATTGCTCGGACTTTCAAAGGATCGGCTAGGATTCCTTTTTCGGATATTACATGACCAAGATATGCGATCTCACGCATCGCCCAAGAGCACTTTTTCGGTTTGATTTTCACATTTACTTTTCGAAGGCGATCCAGAACTGATGTTATGTCTTTGCGATGTTGTTCAAAGGTTTTCGAATAAATCAGGATATCGTCGAGAAAAACCATAGCGCAAGACCATAATAAAGGACCAAGTGCATGGTTCATTCCTCTTTGAAAAGTTGCGGGCGCATTGCATAGTCCCATTCCCATGCGAAGAAATTCGAAAAGACCATCGGGAGTAACAAATGCTGTTTTCTAAACAGAGTCTTTCGAAAGTGGAACTTGCCAAAAACCAGACGTACAATCAATTTTCGTAAAGTATTTTGCACCATTGACGCGATCTAAAGCGTCATCGATACGGGGAAGTGGCATTGAGTCCTTTTTAGTTAAAGAGTTGAGCCTTCGATAGTCCACACACAATCGGTGAGTTCCATTGGGTTTCTTAACTACGACGGCTGGACTTGCGAAAGGACTTTCGGAAGGACGTAGGATATTTTGTTTTGCCAATTCTTCCACTATGTTTTTCGCGATGTTTGTTTCTTGGAAACTGAGTCGGTAGGGTGCACTTTTGAATGGAGGATTGTCGCCAATATCGATTCGATGTTCGGCATTTTTCATAAGGCCAAGATCGAAATCGGATTGAGAAATTACGTCTTGGTATGACAATAGGAGTTTTCGAAGTTCTTCGGCTTGACTTGAGTCAAGATTGGGAAATTTAAGGTTTTGAATTTGGAACTTATCGTAGCCAGGATCAGGTTTCGAATTGACATTTCCAATGCGAGTGGTTTTGGAATCACAAATTTCATAAGCTTCATTACAAGGAGTAAGCTTTGCAAGGGTAGTGTGAGATGGAATAATTTTCGGTTTTGTTGATAAATTCGCCAAGAGAATTCGAATTTTTGATTTTTCAATTTTTGCGAAAGTGGGAATTACTTTCAGATTTTCGTATGATTTACCTTCGATGATGCCAATTGCATTTTCGGATGAAGTTAATTCGATTGTAGTAAAACAGTTGGGTTTGATTTTGAGGTTTCCAATGTTGCGAAGGTAAATTCGATATTTAGAATCACGAGAACGGATGTCAAAAGTTTGTTTTCGAATTCGAATTACTTGTTTTGCACCGTCGATAATTATTCCAAAGAGTTGTATCGTATTTCGTCCTATCAAGTAGTCATCCAAAAAGTTCGGAATCACATAAGCTTTGACAGTTTCGCGTTGGTTACCAATTTTAAGGACTAAGAATACGACACCAGTACATCCAAGACTTTGATTGTTTGCACCGATAAGTGTGATGTTATCAGGATCAGGTTCGATAGTGAGTTTGAGTTGTTTGACGAGTTTCGGTGAAATAATATCAGGACCAGCGCCTGAATCCACTATTGCCTTGGTAGTAATTATTGTAGATCGAAATTGGTAAGTAATAGGCGGGGAAGTTTCGATCAATGTTCAGCACAACGATTGTTCCGCCTGTACTCGTTGTGCAACTTAGTTTTTCCGCGGAGTTTCGATTTTGTGTATGAGATGGGTTCGGTGTTGATTCCATGTAGGAAGGATCGAATTCGGATTGTTCGACGAAGTTGGCGTTTTGTCGATTCGAATTTGTGAAATATCTGCCTTCGCTAACATAACCGCGAGAATTGTTAGAATTACCACGATTGTTAAAAACCAGAATTTCGGTTTGAATTGTTTGGATAAGATCGGAAGTTCGAATTATTACGATTGTTTGGGGTAATTATTCCGATTTTGAAAGTTTGAACAGAACTGTTTTGTTGTATTCGGCATTGACGATCGAATGTCCAGGACCATGAATCGAACATCGGAAGTCGAGGGCTGTTATTGAAGTTGCCTCGATTTCGCCGTGGTGAGCCTCGTGAATTCGCAAAATTAACTGTTGTTTGTTTCCTGTTACGATGATTAAAGATCGGATTGTTGTCGTCATTGTGTAATTCCAATTCCATAATCAGGAGTTCTTCGCTTCGAGGATAGCGATCTCCACTGAAACGTTCGAATTGAGGATGCGTTTTCAGCGAATTGTGCAGGTAGGTGAGTATTTCTTTGGACGAAATTGTTGGTCGGGCTTGGCGAAGTTCTTCACTGAAGGTGACAACAAATGGTCGTGGATCATCGGTTTGAGGATTCCATCTGCGATTGGTAATTTCGATAACACGGTCAGGGTCCTTAAGATCGAATCGAGTTCTGAGTTCAGAAACCCATGAATTTAAACTTTCGTTTTGAAGGTTTGGTTCATTTCGCATTCTACCGAAAAAACCAAGTGCCGGCAGAATCATCCAAAGATTCAAGAAGGACAATTTTCTTTTCATCATCGGATAACTTTTTTGTAAGCAAAGTAAACTGCGTGAACCAATTTTCGAAATTTTGATTTCCACCTTTGAATTTTGACTTTTTTATTTTCGGATGGTGAGTGGAAGCAGGAGATCGTACGGCGGTGTTAAGACTTTCTAACTGTCTTGTGAGAGTCTCCACTTGCTGTTTTAGGGCTGCGATTTGTTCCTCTGTAGACATAATTGAATTGTAGGGACGGCGATTTGTCGGATTATCGTCGGAGTTACTGGAACTTTCGGAGTCAGACCCAGGTGATTCGATTTCGTGATCGGATGGGGATTCGATTTCACGATCGCTCGGTGGATCAACTTCGGATTCGGAGGTTGATTGTGGTAATTCGAAAGTGTTAGAGCGGGTTGTGGATTGTTGCTTTTTGAGGGCTTTATTTTTGCTAAATTCTTCGGCTCGTCGTTTCTCCTCTTCTTGTTTAGCGGATCTTTTTCGAAGACTTAATGTGTTACTTTCGGATGGACCAGGATTTTGAGGATCAATTTTTGATGTAAAACCAAGATTTCGAATTTAAATCCAGATCCAGTATTTTCGAATGAGTTACCTTTCCTCCTTTCTTGAGAGTTTTCGAACCAAGGTTAGGAAAGTGCGAAAATTTGAAGATCGAAATAAAGATTAGACGATCGAATTAAGACCAAATATTGAAGTGAAGAGAGGAGAATCGGAATTGAAGATCGTAGGTTGAAGCAGTTTTCGAAGCTTGGAGCGAAAGGTTGGATCAGAACTGCTTCTCCACGATTGAAAGATAATGTGAAGGCTGGAAGACTAAGATCGGATGATCGGAGGACGGAGGCGATAGATGTAGATGGTACCAAATGGAGTTTATTTATAGAAGTAAAAGAATTACAAGAAAGGCCGAGGGTCCCAACCTCAGGCCGTGAGAGAAGTAAAAAGACTAGCTACTGAGGGACCAACTGGTTGAGTTTTATATACTCTTTGAAGACCAGTGGCGCGACAGTAGCTAGGCGGGACTAAGAGGGCTCAAGGGAAAGGTTATCTAACTGTGCACTTATCAATATGAGAGAAAGAACAAGAGAATCGTCCTCATCGATAAATGTTAATCAATGTGAATGAATTTATGAAATGTTTTTGATTCAAATATCAAATCTCGATCGAATAAAAAGTTGGTGAATTTGTTTTGACTAATGTTTTGAAAAGGCTGACATTTACTTTTACCAGAATACTTGAACTCTCTTGGTATTTCGAAATTAATTTCAACCGAATCACACTTCACGAAATGGTACCGAAATACTAAAGAACAAATGAAACTCATTAAGAGTATTGTAGAGAACCATTATTATGAAATGAAAGTCTAATGATAGTGTATATCGTGAACTTAATGATTTTGTATCGAGTGCAGATAGATACTGAATATTGACTACCAACAAATGTAGTCATGGCCGAACTTTTAGTTTTGCAATATATTTTCGCAACAACAAAGGTCAGTTTGTTTGTTTATTCGCATCGAACATGACGATTCGACTTTGTCATGCACGTAACTTTGATCTATTGTATGGTTTTAACCATGAGAAAAAAAGTTTCACTGGATACCTTGGACATGTGCTCAATGAATCAATTGGAATGTTTGGTTTATATTTGAAAAAAAGGTCCATCAATGAATCAGTGGTAATCGGTACAAATGAAGTGGGCGAGTACAACTCATCAACCGACAGTTTTCTGGTTGTCTTGGTGAACTTCAAAATAATCGATCAGATCTCATTCTCATGATGTTTGGTTATCCTTATGCGGGTGAAAACTTCACAGAAGGTCTCATTGCTTATGACACATCACTATGATCGTCAGTGCTTATGAAAAACAAACGATCAACTGACAGATTCTTTCAAAATCATTTGACCTGAAGATTTGGGCAACTTGCCTCTTGTTTCTGATGTCAATCTACTTTGTCTTGACCTGCAGAACTAAAATGATCATGTACAAGTATCGATCAACCAGATACTCGTACAATCTGTACAACTCAATCTCTCATTGTACCAGATTCGGTGAGATTCCACCCAAAGGTCCAACTAGAAAGATCATCTACACGTTGGCTTCAATTTTCTCACTGTTGGTGATTCACTACTTTTGTTCCCTCATCAAAACAGAACTGGTCGTCACCAAAGATCCCGAATTGTTCAAAAGCTACCAAGACGTCATCGATCGTAAAGCCATTCCTCTGTTTGCTGAAGGAATGGCTTATGATCATTACTTTAAGGCTGATAATGCATCTCCTCTGAGAAAGAAGTTTGGGCAGTACATGGAAAAGAACAACAAGATGACATGTACATCCGACTAAATCTCGTCATCAGTGCAATAGCAGGATGGTCATTAGCCCAAAGACGATCAGTTTACATCATGGAGGAATGCTGTAGCTACTCTCATCAAGAATAATGCTTGTAATACTCTTACCTTTGATGATCCGGAATCTATTCTCAAACCTTTTGCAAATCCTGAACAACTTTCTCAAATGATGGATGCAGCAAACATGGAAGAGGATGACAAAATATTTGCTCTCAATTACGTAAAACGTCATCCAATTCGAATTGAAGAGAAACTCAACGTCGGTGGTGGTTCTAAGAAAAGATGAAGATGAAGTTGCCTTGACTCAAGGTCTCATCAATGAGTAAGATGTCGGATGAGTTGATCAAATTCCACATGAACGAATTCTTAAAGACAACCATCGAAGTTGGTTTTGAGTCAAAAAATCATGATTGATGTCAACAGAGTGAATATTGTGAAAGAATTAGAATCAAGTGGCCTTCTTTCAATGAAGAAAAAACCTTCAGCAGATGCTTTGTTGAGAGAATGTGTCTCAAGTGGTGTCACCAAATCGTCAACTGAACTTGATGCCTGGAAGTTGCCTAGTTTAAGTACACTCTTTTTCATTGTATCAATATCATTCATTGTCGATTCTACATTGGTTGTCCTGTAGAATGTTTATTTTGCAATTCATCGCAAACCGAAGAAAGAACTGAGGGTAAAGTGGAGGAAAACAGCCTACAACAGTTCTTGTGGACAAATCTTTAGTTCGCAGATACCAACCCATTAATTCACAACTGTGCACACACAAATACGTAAATACCAAAACCAATTTAAAAAAATGATTCGCTCAAGTTGATGCTCAAAAAGAGTCCATCGGTTGACTCGATTCATCAGTTTTCATGTCAAATGTTATCAATTCACATTGATTGCTCACTTGACTTGCTCGCACCAATTGAATACTTCTGTACTAAATTGTATTTCTTCACACCATCTAACATGAATAGCAAATGATGCACTCGCCAATATAAGGGAAAAGAGAAAAAAAGAGCTGATATCGATAAGTTCGGATTAATGTTCATGAAAGGCTTAACATTTCAAATTCTCAATTCAATAAAAAGTTTTAAAAAAAAACATGACTATAAACTGACTAATGTTTTAAAAATACTACTATATCGTGTCAATGACAGATGACTGATATCAAAGAACTTACCAATTTGTTACAAATAATGCAAACTAAAGATGACAATGCAAAGTATATCATTAATTTTGTCGAGCGAAATGTCAAAGTACTCAATGACATTCCTGATGTCAACTTGTTTGTTTCACAAGACAAAGATGAAGTTACTTTTTCTCAAGGAGTTCTAATTAGCAAACAGTCATCTTTGCAAATCAAATCAGCTATCATGGAATTCCTGAGGATAAGTTCTCAAGCTGGTTTGAATGGAAAGCTCATCAAGCAATCCGAAAAAATCAACTTGCTCAAGGGAAATGCAATTTTTGAAACTGCACTTGGAAAGAAAAACTCATCACTCAATCACTTTCTCAGAGACTGTAAAAGTGCATCAGTGATTAAACCTTCGATACAACTGCACTCATTAGAACTGGGTAAACATTTTAACTCTAATGAAGGTGTCTTTATGTTTATTAATTTTAGCACTAATGCTTCTCGCTCTAGAACTTTTCATCAAGAAATGAATCACATGACAAAAGTGTCGATACCAACAGTTGCACCATCGAGTTGACAGAAGTAATCTTCTTGAGTTCTTTTACATCATGAGTTACCAATTTTGCAATACACACTTTCGACATGAACATTTCAATGACAAAGAGTGATCTTGTGACTTGTTCCAGCCAGATCAAACATCTCAAGCAATTGCAACAGTTGCATTATCTCCTTCATTCTAAATGAGTGTAAGAGTTTGTCATCCGTATAACTTTGAACTGTTGTTTGAATTCAATGATGATGATCAGAACTTTTTAGGTCCAGCTGGACCGATTGCAAATGAATTTCGTGATTTTTCCATTGAGTATACACAGAAACAGTACATGAATGGTACTTTCATTGTTCACACCAATGGTAAAGTTGGTGAATACAATTCATCAACTGGTCAATTCGATGGTTGCCTCGGTGAACTTCAAAACAACCAATCAGATGTGATTCTTCAGTTATTTGAATATCCATATGCTGGTGAAAACTTCACTGAAGGTCTTCTTGCATATGATTCGAATTTGGTGATTGGTGGAGTGTACGATCGACACAGAGAAGTAACAACAGTTCAAGTAACTGAGTGTTTTGATGCATTTGAACCAAGTGTCTGGACAGTTTGTTTGTTGTTCTTGTTTTCAGTGTATCTCATCTTGCACACAAGAACAAAGATCTATCAAAAGAAGAGGATGAAGAAGAGCAAGAGAAACGTGTACAACTTTTATGAATCTTTCTGTCATTGTACTGGCTACGGTCAGATCAGACCAATTGGTTTGACTCGAAAGATTCTATTCACCTTTGCATCAATGTTTTCTCTTGTTGTTCTACACTATTTCAGTTCGATGATCAAGACAGAGTTAGTTGTCGTGAAGAATCCTAACTTATTCGACAATTATCAAGACATCATCAAGTACAATGCATCACCCATCTTCTTGGAAGGGATGACGTATGATCATTACTTCAAGAAAGATGATGCACCTCAGTTTCGAAAGAAACTTTGGACTTATGCAGTCAAACAGTTCACAAAGGATGAACTTTACATGAAGTTAAATCCTTTCCTCTTTTTCCTCGCAGCTCTCAAATTGATCAACAAACGTGGAGTCGTCATCGTTGAAAAAACACTTGTACCAATCATCACTGCAAGTGGATGTCATTTACTCAACTACAACAATGACAGGTTAACCAAATTACTGTCATTTCTCAAAAATCCAGATGCTATATACAACATGATGTCAATGCAACATGTTGACAAAGGTAATATTGATTACACTCTTGGCTTTATCAAACAAAATCCCAGTTTGTTGGATCGAGTACCTGAGATAAACTTTTATGTTGGTGAAGATGAAAATGAAATTGAATTTTCACAAGGATTTCTGTTGAGTCGAAAATCAAATGCATTCATCACAAAGCATATTCAAAGGTATATACGAAGGTTGATTGAAAATGGTTGGGTTGAAAGAACTATGCGAGGTGGTTAGAACAGTCAACTTGTTCGCTGGTTATCATTTCATTCTGCCTGTATTTGGTAAGAAAAACTCATCACTTCATCATTTGGTTGAAGACTGTAAAACTGCAAAACTCATCAAACCATCAGTTGCAATTGAGGCATTAGAAGTGGAAAACTTCACTGTTCTGTTGAAGATAAGTTTGTTCTTGTTTGAAGTTGCTTTGATTATCCTCATCGTAGAAAGACTTCGAGTTAAATCTGACTGAATTACTTTCAATCACATGATATCAAAGAATCATTAGTTCACACGACACAAGTTAAGTGAGACAGTTTGTGAGCGATTTATTTGGTGTGATTCATGTCAATTGTGTAATCAATTTTTTCATTCAAAAATACTCAATAAATTCATTCATTCATCAATTTTGTCACTCATCGAATTTATTCCTCATCAAAAGAAGACAATCGATTAAGTTGTGTCGAAAGTTGTTTATTTCAAAAAGTTAAATCGATTTTCCACCTGCAATAGAATTTGTGCAAGAATTCATTTGGTTAATGTTTTTACAAGGTGAAATTTAATGTTATTCATGTCACATGTTCGAAAACATGTGCAGTTCTTGTGACTGTGGAGCAATCAAATAATGGAACGGTAATGAAGAAAAGCCATTAAGAACGAACAGAGAACAACAACAAAACAATCGACAGTCCAAAGGCAGTTCTTTTGTTGTACTGTTCAAGATGACTGCTAGAATGTGTCATCCGTACAATTATGAAAAAATTTTCGAGTTTGACAAAGAAACTGATCAATTCACCGGAGCCATTGGACCATTGGTCAATGATTTTCGTGATTACTTTACTTTCTTCATGAAGAGTAAATTTTCAAATACAACTGTATCGATCAATGTAGCTGGTGAAGTTGGTGAATACAATGCAACAACTAAACAGTTCTCTGGTTGTCTTGGTCAACTTCAGAACAACCAGTCAGACTTGATCATTCAAATGTTCGAGTATCCATTTGCAGGTGAAAACATCACCCAAGGTCTCATTGCATATGATTCTATCTTGGTCATCGGTGGTGCATATGATGGACAACATTTGGACTCGAAATTACAAATCACCGACTCATTCAAATCATTTGACTTGAACATCTGGACAACTTGCTGCATGTTCATCTTATCCATTTACATTATACTCAAGTTGCGACTGAATTTGGTGAAAAATCCAAAAAACATAAAAATACTGTACAACACAATATGTCACTGTACTCGATTTGGTCAAATGAGTACATTTGGTGCAACTCGTAAGATTTCATTCATGGCAGCATCAATATTCTCCCTTGTGATCATTCATTACTTCTGTTCACTCATCAAGACAGAACTTGTGGTGACAAAAGATCCAGACTTGTTCAAAGACTATCAAGACATTATCAATCGAAAGGCTGTTCCATTCTTTGTCGAAGGTATGGTGTATGATGATCATTTCAAGAAGACAAATGCTCGTGCATTTCGAAAAAAACTTTGGAATTACGCAATCAGTCACTTTGATCCACAGGACATTTACTTTAAACTAAATCCAGTGATCTACCTCATCGGTGGACTCAAATTGATGCACAAACAAGCTTGTATCATCATTGAAGAGACCTTGATATCAATCATCACAGAAAGTGGATGCAAGTTCCTTGGTTACGGAAGTGACAAACTTACTCAATTGACACAAATGTTACAAAATACTCATGAGTTTGCTAAATTGTTAGAAATGGCAAACTTCAAGCGAGAAAGCATCGATTATGCTGTTAACTTCATCAAACGTAATCCAATGCATTTAGGTCAACTGCCTGATGTTAAATACTTCATCGGTGCAGATAAAGATGAAGTAACTTTCTCTCAAGGTATTCTTCTTAGTGAAAAAACTGACAAACAAGTTAAAAGTCACATCATCGAATTTCTAAGAAGATGCATCGAAGTAGGAATTGGTGTGAGATTTATCAAGCAAATAAAGAAAGTTGACCTCTTCTCAGGTAACAAGTTGGTTGAAGCATCACTTGGCAAACCGAATGCATCTTTGAACAATGTTGTTGAAGAGTGTAAAAGTGCATCGATTGTCAAACCTTCTTTAGAACTTCATTCATTACAACTAAACAACATGTCTACACTGATGATAATTATCCTTTTATTGCTGTGTTCAAGTGTAATTCTACTTAAGTTAGAACATTTGTCTAAGAACTACATGGTTAGAATGAACAAATCTAGTTCGAAAAAACGCAACAGAACAAGTTCAATGAAGTGTTAGAATTGCATTTTATCGGGAAAAATGTTATTGAGTTTAATTTGCACATCATTCATTTTCTGTTGCATCATTTAAGACAATAAATTTGATGAGAATAAAGTGTTGATGAATCAAACAAAGAGTTTTGTGCTTGAGTGCCGCATGGTTGAAATTGATGAACATCATCGACGATATTGCAAGAACATCGGTTGTCTCTTTCTACGACGTGCAAGTGTTGGTTTTTTCAATTTGTTGTAAAGATGTTCCAATGCAAGTAGAATCATCCAACAGCAAAATGAAAGTCCAGTAAGACACAACAAACTAATCATGTTAGCAAGTTCCAAAGGATGCAGTTCGATTGGTGGTTTGACAAGAGAAAGACTTTTACAGTCTCTGATGAGTCCACTTCGTTCAGGAATTTTTTTCCCCATCATACTTTTCACCATTTCGTTGTCTGACATCAAATCAACTTGTCTAAGTTCAATTGAATATTTGTTGATGAAACCCATTTCAATCAATCGCTTGACATACTCAAAGATAATTGACTTGATTGTTAGAACAGTTTGACGACTGATGAGAACACCTTGAGAGAATAAAATTTCATTTTCATCTTCACCAGCAAAGTAACTGAAGTGATTGAATTTATCCATTTGCATTGGATGTCGTTGAAGAAATCCAGTGATGAAGTTTTTTTGCTCTTCTTTCAAATTGATTAAATCAAAAAGATCTTTCATTCCTTCAAGATTAGCAAATGATTTGAAATTTGATTCAATTCGTTCTTCACTGTAGCCAAAAACTGAACAACTTGTTTCAGCAATCATTGGTACTAAATCTTCTTCCATGATGGCAACTGCTCGTCCAGTTAGTATCATCATACCCATGACCATGTAAATGATTGGATTTAATTTAGCATAGATATCATCTTTTTCAAAGTTACTCAGTGCAAAGTCCCAAAGTTTTTTTCGAAACATTGGAGCATCTTTTTTCTTGAAATGATGATCATAAGCTGTTCCTTCAAAGAACAATGGAATAGCTTTTCGATTGATGATGTCATCGTAATTCTTGAATACTTCTGGATCTTTGATGACAACGAGTTCAGTTTTGATCATTGAATTGAAATAATGAATGACAAGGAGTGAAAATATTGATGCTAAAAAGAATAGAACTTTACGAGTTGCACCATTTGATGCAATTCGACCTAATCGAGTACAGTGACGAGTCAAGTCATGTAGAACACTTGGATTTCGTTTAGTACCATTTGGCATGATTGTCAAGAGTGTTCTAAATTTCAATATGATGTACATTGAAATGAAACACAAGAAACATGACAACCACACATCAATGTCGAAAGATAAGAAACAACTGATGATTTGTACCACTAATTGAGGTCTTTCTGTCATGTAAATACCCAAAATTTTGAGTTTTGTATCATAGACAATCAAACCTTCGGTGAAGTTTTCTCCAGCAAAAGGATACTCAAACATTTGAACAATCAAATCTGATTGATTGTTCTGTAGTTCCCCAAGACAACCATTGAATTGTTCTGTTGTTGCATTGTACGAACCAAGTTTACCATTAGTATGAACAGCAATGGAAATGTTCTCCAATCGATTCATCATGAACATGGATAATCCATGACGAAAGTTATTGACAATTGCTCCAACTGCACCAGTGAAACTATCGTGTTCTTCATCAAATTCGAAGAGTTGCTCGTGGTTGTACGGATTGCACAGTCTCACAGTCATTTTCAATCAGATGAACAACATCAATCAGTTCAATTGAGTAGATAACCAGGTACACCTGATTCACTTGTTGACCGAAAGGCTTTTGAACATTCACAACAACGAATGATGGACTAAACTGAAGTTGTTGTTGCGCGTTGTTGTTGTGTCGAAATTCGATGAGAACCGTTGTCATCACAAAAGAATTGTTTTTGTCTCATAACCATTGTTTTTCCACTCTCGTTACCAAGAGATTTTCTGCGTTAATGGTTTTTCTAATAAATGATGCGGAAAGAAAAACATTAAGGTTTTTCGCTTGAATTCCTCAACATGATTATTTTACTTGGTCGATCGAATTTTTTCTATTCTTAGCTTGTCAATACACGTGTCGACAATGGACACGTTCAAATCATTTGGATGTTAAGGATGTTTTGATGCCATTTGAATGTTTTGAATGTACTTTCTGCTGACACTCGAGATGATATTTGTTGCTGTTGTGATGATCGAAGTTGTCATGCAATGATTGTACCAAAGATGGCGAAAGCAATACTGTAAATGATCAAATTGTAAATCATGGATACTCCATGAAATTCGATTCCTCAGGTCACGTATAGCACGATCGTTAGTTCTTTTTTTTACACCACTTGTTTACTTCTTTATTCACAGCAATGTCTTTTTTTAGCTTTTTAGTTGGATAGAAATGATCATTATCATCAATGAATAATGTCGAGAGAAGTCCAAGGCTGCCAAGACCTTTGGTATTTTCAGCAACGAGTGGTGGATTTGAAATGTTTCGCAATCAAATGTTCACTCGATACTCGTGGCAGAATGATCAGCAATTCTATATTTTAAACCAAAATAAACTTTTACTTACACTTTGAATTGAAATGAAAAATACAGCATAATATGTGCAATAAGTGATACTGTTAAGTATTGAAAATTTACAATTTCAAAAAGTTCTAATGATCATTTAAAGTACTTGAGACAATCATCAGAGAATCATGAAGTGAAAGAGCATTCAAATATCAAGCATTCATGTGTTAACTCAAATTGTAATTTGATGAATTAAAAATCATTCTGAAGATGATTTTGCGATGACTCCTGCTTTAGGAGAAAACAGTAAGCAGTGAGAGGTGATTCTGATGAGAACCATCGAGTTGATGAAATTAAATTGGGTGCAGTTCTACTGAAAGTGATATTTTGCTAATGAACAAAGTTTGTTCACTTGCAACGAAATGATTCTGTTTGCAAGGTAATTTACATTCAAGGCTGAATGATAACAAACGTTCAATTTGATCTTTGTTCTTGTCTTTGTCTTTGTCTTCGTTGTGGGCGATTTTTGAGAGTATTTTCACCTGGTAGAATGGCAGAAGTTACTTGTTCTACATTTGAACGTTTTCTCATTTTTTCTTCTTCTGCCTGTTGTTCTTCATCATAAAATTCTCGATCAGAAAGATGATGAATGCCAATGCCAATAAAGATAAGATGATGATGATCAAATGTGACATGTTCTCGAGTCCGACTGAGTGTAAGACAACTGATGGTTTGATAACCGAGGCGCTTTTGCAATCTTCCACCAAATTGCAGAGTGACGAGTTCATACTACCAAACAACATGTCCACATTTTTGTTACCGGTGACTAAGTCCATGCTTCTCAAATCTTTGATTTGTTTTTCAGCCAAACCCATTTCAGTTGCTCGCCTGATCACACCCTTCAACAGCGATTGTATCAATGGACTCGATTGTTGACTCAAAAGTAATCCTTGTGAGAAAGTGACTTCATTTTTATCTGTAGAAACAAAAAAACCTGCCTCTGGAAGGTCTGTCAAAACATCCGAGTTGATTTTGATGAATCGTGCAATATAATTTGCAGTTTCTTTCTTTGTTCTGAAAATGGCTTGTAAATCCATTGTAGCCAATGTTTTTATTGCCTCATTAACTTTATCCCTATTGAAACCAAAAACTTTGCACCCAGTATTGGTGATAAGAGGTACCAAAGTTTTTTCAATGATGATGACTGCACGTTGATTGAGGACTTTCAATCCACCGAAAAGAAAGATCAACAAACTCAACTTCAATCGGATGTCTTCCATCTCATAGTTATTTACTGCATATCGCCAAAGGTGCTTCCTGGATGGTGGTGCATTGTCCATCTTGAAGTACTGATCATAAGCCATTCCTTCGAAAAAGATTGGTACAGCCTTGCGCTTAATGATATCTGGGTAGTTCCTGAACAATTGAGGATCCTTTGTGATTAACAATTCTGTTTTGATGAGAGAACAGAAGTAATGCACAACTACGAGTGAGAATATTGAAGCGGACATGAAGATAATCTTTCGTGTTGGACCGTAAGATGATGAAATTCGACCAAATCGAATACAGTGAATGATTAAATTCAAGAAAGTTCTGGTGCGTTTCTTGACAATGGTCAATTTCTTCCTCATGGCCAAAAGTGAATAAATTGAAAAGATGAACACCAAGCAAGTAATCCATATTTCATTGTCAAACGATCTAAAAGAATCTGTTAGTTGTAATTTAGATTCAACTCTTTGTCTACTGTAAGCACTACCAATGACCAATGATGTAGCGTAAACGATGAGACCTTCGATGAAATGTTCTCCTGCGAATGGATATTCAAACATCATCATTACCATATCTGAACGATTGTTCTGTAATTCACCCAAACAACCATCAAATTGTCCAGTTGTCGAGTTGAATTCACCAACTCTTCCATTTTCATGCATGGATACGGATCCATTGGAAATCTTGTGGCGAACATAAGTTGATATCAATGTTGTAATTTGATTGGCAACTGATCCAGCTTGACCAGTGAAACTATTAGTAGCATTGTCATACTCTAGAACTCTGTCAAAGTTGTGAGGATGACAAAGTCGAACAGTCATGTTTGTTGTGAGTATACACAACAACTGTCCCTAAGATGTAGAGTGAACGGTAGATAAGGGGCAGAATCATTAACTAACAACAACGAAATGACTCTGTTTCCAAGGTAATTCAGATTTAACACCAGATGGTAACGATGAGTCATTTTATTTATGATCTTCGTCCTTGCCTCTATTTCTGTGCTTGGTAATTATTCAAGAGTGTTTTTCACTGGTGGAAAGGCAGAACTCACGGTTCTCCTGTTTCGACGTTCACCGTATTTCATCAATGAATAATGTCGAGAGAATTTAGAGTCCAAGGCTACCAAGACCTTTGGTATTTTCAGCAACGAGTGGTAAATTTGAAATGATTGTCAATCAAATATTCACTCTAAAAAAATCAAAAAATCTAAAGAATTTTTGGTGATGTTGTCTAGATTTGACTGTCTAAGTACCAGGTAATCAGTTAAAATATTCCAAGCCATCAGATATGGCGGTGAGACTTAGTCATCTACATAATGACGAGCAAATGTTAGAGTTTGAAGAAGATAATGACAAGTATCCATTTGCTGGAGAAAATTTTATCGAAGGTACCATTGCTTATGGTACATCATTAGTCATCGGTGGTGCATACGATCGACAGACATTGAGTTCACATCTTCAATTGACAGATTTATTCCATTCATCAGACTTGAACATATGGGCGACATGCTTTTTATTCATCTTTTCAATATATGTATCTCAACCATTCGAACTGCAATGGTAAGATCAGGTAATACACTTTACAGGTTTACACTTTGTACGACATCATTTGCCATTGCAATCGACTCGGACAAATGCCATCTGTAGGTTACCCTCGGAAGGTCATATTCATGGCGGCTTCAATATTTTCACTATTGGTCATTAACTACTTCTGTTCTCTCATTAAAACAGAATTGGTCATCACAAAGGATCCTCAATTGTTCAGGAACTACCCAGACATCATCGATCGTAAAGTTATTCCCATCTTTGCTAAAGGAATGGCTTATGATCATAACTTTAGGATGGACAATGCACCACCATTTCGCAAAGCTCTTTGGAATTTTGCAACCAATCGTTTTCTCAAACAAGACATATTTCTTAAACTAGATCCATTGATTTTTCTCTTGGGTGGTTTGAAATTTCTCAACAAACAAGGTGTTACAATCATTGAACGCACTTTAGTTCCCATCATTACAGAAAGTGGATGCAAATTCTATGGTTACAATTATGATAAACTCGTTACCCTTTGAGAAACGTACACAAAAATTCAAAATATACCAAAATCACTGCATAGTATGAATGGATAAAATCGCAATTACATCATTGATTTTGTCAAACGTAATCCCAAAGCATTCGTCAAGGTACCGGATGTTAATTTATTCATTGGTCAGGACAAGAATGAACATTCATACTCTCAAGGCTTTATCATCAGTAAGAAGACGAGTGCACACATCAAATCTTTGATTCTTAACTTTCTCAAGATTTCAAATGAATTTGGTATCATTGAAAAGTTCATTCAGGACATCAAACACTTGGACCTTTTTAGAGGTAACAAACATGTGGACATGTTAGTTGGTAAGAAGAACTCGTCACTCAATCATTTGGTTGAGGATTGTAAAAGTACATCAGTCGTGTTACACTCAGTTGGATTGGAAAACATGTCACATTTGATCATCATCATCTCATCTTCATTGGCATTGGCATTCATCATCCTTATCATTGAGAATTTGATGATGAAGAACAGAAGACAAAAAGAAAAAAATGAGAAGACGTGGAAATGATAGACACGTGAGTTTTGCCATTCCATCAGTGAAGAATACTCATCAATAATTACCAAGCACGAAAATGAAGACAGAGACAAGAACGAAGATCATTAACAGAACTGACTTATCGTTACCATTTGGCCTTGAATCTTAATCACCTTGGAAACAGAGTCATTTCATTGGAAGAAACCATACTTTTTCTACTTTCATCAACAAAGCATCATGGTACGGTATGTTGTTGTTGTTAGTTAATGATTCTGTCCCTTATCTAACGTTCACTCTACATATTGCAGAGACAGTTGTTGTGTATACTCACAACAAACATGACTGTTCGACTTTGTCATCCTCACAACTTTGAAAAGGTTCTAGAGTACGACGATGAAACTGGTCGTTTTACTGGTCAAGCTGAATCAGTTGCTACTCAACTTACAACATTGATATCATCTCACATTCGCCACAAGATTTCCAATGGATCCGTATCCATCCATACAAATGGAAGAGTTGGTGAATTCAACTCGACAAATGGACAATTTGATGGTTGTTTGGGTGAATTACAGAACAATCATTCAGATATGGCAATGATGATGTTACCATATCCATTCGCAGGAGAACATTTCATCGAAGGTCTCATTGTTTACGCTACATCCTTGGTCATTGGTAGTGCTTACAGTAGACAAAGAGTTGAATCTAAATTACAACTAACAGATTCTTTTAGATCGTTTGACAATGAAATATGGATTACTTGCTTGGTGTTCATCTTTTCAATTTATTCACTCTTGGCTATGAGGAAGAAATTGGCATCTGTCAAGAAACGCACCAGAACTTTCTTGAATTTAATCATTCACTGTATTCGATTTGGTCGAATTTCATCATCTTACGGTCCAACACGAAAGATTATCTTCGTGTCCGCTTCAATATTCTCACTCGTAGTGGTGCATTACTTCTGTTCTCTCATCAAAACACAATTGGTCATCACAAAGGATCCTCAATTGTTCAGGAACTACCCAGATATCATTAAGCGCAAGGCTGTACCAATCTTTTTCGAAGGAATGGCTTATGATCAGTACTTCAAGATGGACAATGCACCACCATCCAGGAAGCACCTTTGGCGATATGCAGTAAATAACTATGAGATGGAAGACATCCAATTGAAGTTGAGTTTGTTGATTTTCCTTTTCGCTGGATTGAAAGTTCTTAATCAACGCGCAGTGGTCATCATTGAAAAAACTTTGGTGCCTCTTATCGCCAATACTGGGTGCAAAGTTTTTGGTTTCAATAGGGATAAAGTTAATGAGGCAATAAAAACATTAGCTACAATCGACTTGAAAAAGATGCTCAACATAAGGAAAGATACTGCAGAGTATGTTGCACGATTCATCAAGGTCAACTCGGATGTTTTGACAGACCTGCCAGAGGCAAGTTTTTTCGTTTCTACGGATGTACATGAAGTTACTTTCTCACAAGGATTACTTTTGAGTCAACAATCGAGTCCATTGATACAATCGCTGTTGAAGGATGTGATCAGGCAAGCAACTGAAATGGGTTTGGCTGAAAAACAAATTAGAGATTTGAAAAGCATGGACCTACTCACTGGTAACAAGTTCGTGGACATGTTCTTTGGTAAGAAGAACTCGTCACTCTACAACTTGGTGGAAGATTGCAAAAGCGCCTCGGTTATCAAACCATCAGTTGTCTTACACTCAGTTGATCTCGGTAACTTGGTTGTTCTTATCATTGTCGCCTTTTCACTGTTCGGAATTGCCCTATTTCTGTTCTTTGCTGAAGTTGTTCTGAAACGAACTGAAAAGTATCGACTCTAACCTAACTCTTTGATTCAAAGTGCAAATAAAATTTAACAAAGTATCAACAAAATATTTTGGCAAACAAAAATTTTACATTTTACATTTAGGTTTTTCAGTGATAATCAAATTCAGTGCCTTTATTATTTCATCGAGAAAGATTCACAAGTTCAAATGAGAATTATATTTGAGTGTTGATTAATTCTTACAACCAGGATGACTTGACTAAAATCAGCTTCATTCCTTTTCACCATTCATAAGACACCATTGTATGTTCTGTTTTCATTCGGTTCTTTGGTCGAAGTTGTCCCAGTTGTCATCGTGATGACATTCAAAGTTTCTGAACACAAAAAGATCCATCGGCGATGGTAACGATGAGTCATTCTATTTATGATCTTCGTCCTTGCCTCTATTTCTGTGCTTGGTAATTATTGATGAGTGTTTTTCACTGATGGAAAGGCGCGACTCACGGTTCTTCTATTTCGACCTTCACAGCACTGTCTACCATCAATGAATAATGTCAAGACAAGTTAGAGTCCAAGGCTGCCAAGACCTTTGTTATTTTCAGCCACGAGTGATGAAATGATTGTCAATCAAATATTCACTCAATGATCGTGGCAAGATGATCAACACTTCTATACTTTAGACCAAAATAAATTTAAAAAACAAAAAGTCTACAGATTTTTTGATGAAGATCTAAGGCGAAAACAAAATAATTGAACTATCGAAGAAAAGAATTACTGTGTCAGTGGTTCTACTGAAGTTCGATGCAATCTTGTGAAACATCGACGACGACGACGACAAGGTTTAGGCGGTTTGTCCTTCACAATGAATAATGACCAGAGTTTGACAAAACAAACATGGAGAACCAATAAAGTGGTCAAGAATCCGAAATACCACAAGAACAGATGTTTCATTGACCTGAGTTTCAGTTCTGGTTCTTCCACATTGTCATCACTTATTTTTTCCATACACTTGATGACAGTGCTATTGTATGCGATATTTGGAACCATGAAAGAAGCAACTGTCGGTAAATGAGATGTAACGATTGAGCCAATAGCTTCCCAAGCTCCATTTTCCAATCCAGCAGTCAAAACAAATTTCCACACTTTCTCAGTTAGTGGATGAATTTTGTGACTGAAAAGAGGTGCGAGGATACCTGGTGCGAATAAATTTGACGCATGTATCTTAGAAGCTGTTTTCGGTGACATGGTACACATTGCAGGCAAGATAGATGTTTCATAGACATAATTAGGACCAATAAAGACAGCTTTACCATCAATTATTTGAGTCGATGAATCGAAGATAATTTTCATGCCTTGTTCTTGAGCATTGTCCATGTCAATTGCTTTGATGCCTTTACCCACACAAGCTGTTCTTTGACAGAGTTCATGTAATTGAGAACCAGGTGGAGAAGAGATTAGCAGTTGATAGAAGAACAGATCTCTCAAAATGAATGGTTGAATTGACAAATTGAGTAAGTCTTTCAATGTATTGATGGTAGGTGGTTGAGTGACAGCAACTAGATCAGCACTCATTGAGTTCTTGAGGATTCCGTCGATTGCGAACAAACAGAACACACTGATTGAAAAGCTGATGATCATGCCTGCGAATGTGACAGGATTGAATTGTGGTTGATCAACCAATGATGCGTAAGTCTTGAACTGACTTCGGCTTATTTCAACTCTGAATTTTCTCATCTTGAAGTTACCTAAACTCGATCGACTCTCGCTGAAAGCGTAGACTGTTGCTGACATAGAGAAGAGGCAAACAATTGCATACATGGCAACTTCAAAACTCAAGTCAAATGCATCAGTCACTTGAATTGACGTGATTGTTGACTCATTCTTACGACTTAGTATGACTTGATCAGCAGGAACTAACAGACCAATGTATTTACCTGGTTCATGAGGTAAAGCATCTAATCGATAAAAGACACTACCAAAATCAGCTTCATTTTTTTGTATCACACCGATAGATCCATTGTAAGTACCATTTTCATCAGGCAAACCAGTGCCTTGAAATTTATTAATTAGATTAGTACAATTGATATACTTGCTTGTATACCCAAATACTTGTTTGAACAAATCTGTGATGATTTCAAAACCTTTCATTTCAGTTGGCAGCTCGCTTGATGAGAAGAATCTACATGTTGCATTGATGTTGGAAATTGATTTCAGTCGATCACGGTATGTGATCAAATCGACAGAACAGAACAAGTTGACAAGTAGAAAGATGCAAAGATTTGTCGACGTGAACAGTCGCATGTTCAAGTGTGACTGTCGTAACTTGTTTGTGTTGAAAGTTGTGCCAGTTGTCATCGTGATGTCACATTTCTAGTTGTTCGAGTATGTCATCATAAAAACACTGGATCAATTATTAACTCATTAGCAACGATAAAATCAACAACAACAGACACCAATAAGTCAACCGTAGCCTCAGAATAAATGGCAACTTGGACACAAACGTCAACAAAACATTCACACTATTTACACAACAATGATGAATGTCAAAGTAAGTACACACAGTTGTTTGTTGATTTAATCAAATGTGTGTCAGTAAAAAAAATCAGTGCTATAAATATACTTTCATCGTGTCGCAAGAATTTGCAGTCAAGTGAAGTGAAGATTTATTGAACATACAATGAGAATAAAATCGATGAACAAATGAGAACTATCGTCATGTGTCAATTAGAACCGATGTGAATTTGGTGGATTTCGACAACATCGTACATTTGAACGTGTCAAAGGGTAACGGTGATTGACTTGGAAAGAAGCCTCCTTTGCTAAATTCATCTCTATTGTCAATTGATGGTTCGTATGTGAAGCTCTTCATAAGTCAAGAATGGATATTGGGAGACACTTTGCAACCCGGCTATTACATCATGATGCATAATTGTCAATTTACCTATTTTCTGCCAATTCCAGATAATTCTGGGAGAAAATAAATCATAGTCGGAATTGATATGAACTTCATCGATGTACCTTTCTTGTAGTTGAAATCGAAATTTACCAGTTAAATGTATTGATCTATTCCTTGTACCATCGGTGAAAAGGAATTCAATTTCCTTATCAATTGTAATTCTACTGAGAGTTTTGGGTAAGATGATGTTGATTTGATCATTTGTTCGAGATGAACCACCACGTGAATCTAAATGAAAATGTTGTAAATTTTCAAAGGATGATAAAATCACGTATGAATCCGAGTCTAATGGTGAAGAAATCTGCAAAGATATTAATGATTGTACAAAATTTCTTGTCAGCAGATCTAATGAAAATATTTTTGATTCACACATGAGTGTGAGATACTTGAGATTGATGAGTCTAGGAAATGGCAATAACAATGGCAATGTTGCCAACTGTCCAAGACAATGTAATTCGAGACCTTCAAGTTCTGGTAACATTTCATTTGCAATTTCAAATGGTAAAGAAGCTTTCATGTTAAAACCAACCAATTTTTCAGGTAAATGTATTTTCACGAATTGACCAAAATCCAATATGTTTGACCTCAAATCAATCTTGAGGAATTTTAGTTGAGGCCATGAAGTGAAACTTATGTCTTTCAAACTAAACGGATTTGAATCAATGTAACCATAATAATGTAGTTTTTGAAGTTTAACAGACTCTCGAAGAAGGTAGAAGATGTCATCAATGTTGATATATTTGTTAATAGAATTCGATCGCAATGATGCGAAAACTTGTAGATTTGGAAAGGGTGGACAGATTTGAGATGAATTGAATGAAACATCCTTGATAACAAGAACTTTCAGTGATGAAGCAATCGAAGGTGATATCGAGTTCAATCTAATTTTGGCAGGTTTGTAGTAAGGACATGGACGGATGATTGATACGTCGAGTGAACAATCTGTCGAATTGAGTGTACAACAACACCTTTGAATCAATTGTTGCAATTCAGATGAAACTCGAGTGAAATTACAATTGACAGATGAACTGTGTGAACTGGAAGAAATATCGTAAGCAACCATGTTGAAAAAATGTTTGGTCAAATGATTTGGTACATTTATATTTCTATCAGAGTTCCAAGTGTTGATTGATAAGTAAATCAATTGTTGAGCAAAAGTAGATTTTTTCAAACATTTCCATGAAACATTACATGTTGGTGCATCGATGATTCGTAATCGAGGACAGAACTTTTCCAAGAACGGAATAAATTCATCAATGTTGGGAAGTGTAAGTAAAAACCTCTGTTCTGATAAACCCCAGTTTCGTTTTTTTTTGGTTCTGTTCACTTAATGTCCAAATGACAAGTGTTTTACTTATTTCCACGGTAAAGAGAAATGATGAGTTGATTCTTGATAGTAATCGATGAGATGGTAATGGATTAAAAATTACCTTGACAATTGAACCAAGTTTAATTTCAATTAGTTTTTTGAATTTTCTGTTAACCAGGCGAAGACGGACCAATTGATTACAGTTAAACGGAGAGATAATTTGCAGCCATATTTCATCTGGAAGGGAAATTAGACTCATCCTTGAGCAGGTTGAAGATTGAAGGATTGAGATTAAATGTCCAAGTTATGATGTATAACAAGTGACAGCTGTATCTTTACTTGACCAACTGGACACTGGTAACAAACTGAGGAGTTCAACGCTGGTATTTGACCTACTTTACCTGGTACTAAGACCTTGACTCCACCTCAAGGTCACGTGAACATCATAACTCGTACCTATTATTGCTTATTACAAGGCAGATGTTCACTTGGCATCGAAAGGCACAGTTTTTTAGTAGAACCAATTAACGCTGACTTTGGAAAATGTCATCCTTGACAACGGTAAATGTGTTGTGAAAATCTCGTTGCTAGAGTAGATCATTAGGACAAAATGAACCTTTGTTGTTCACTTATGAAATTGAATCAAAAATAAAATAAAATTGCTTTCTTTTAGTGAAAAATTTTAATCATCATCAAGCACTTTAAAAAATTTACACTTAACAGAATTGCTGATGACAACACAAGATGTTTTTTCACACCATCATTTTGACACGAGTTGAAGTTGATGACAACAACTGTTATTTACAATCGACAGTTAAAGCAATAACAACCTGGTCAGATGACTTTTCCTTCATCAAGTTGATGATTTAGCATTTTGACAAAGAAGAATTTATGATGAGAATAAGTTTGGATGTGAACGATTGAAATTTGTCAGTCCTTTCTTTTCAGTCGATCAAAGATGACGGTAAGATTTTGTCATCCGTACAACTTTGAAAAGCTATTTGAATTTGATGAAGAATCTAACAAATACACTGGATCGATTGGACAATATATGAATGAAATTTTAAACTTGTTCAAGTATCATTTTGCATTTCAACACAAGAATTCATCAATTTCAATTCATACCGGTCAAGGTGTTGGTAATTACAATGGATCAACTAAACAATTCACTGGTTGCTTGGGTGAACTTCAGAACAATCAATCAGATGTCGTCATCCAATTGTTCGAGTATCCATATGCTGGTGAAAATTTTACACAAGGTTTAATTGCATATGACACAACTTTGATGATTGCCAGTATGTATGATCGACCGAAAGTCAAATCAAAAGTACAAATAACAGATTGTTTTGAATCGTTCGATTTAACCGTTTGGATGACTTGTTTGTTATTTATAATGATCTTATATGTCATCTTGAAGATTAGAATAAAAATTGTCACCAGTAAGAAACGATCTGGTAAGAACTATAACATTTTGTATCATTCAATTTGTCATTGTGCTCGATTTGGTGAATTACCGTCATTTGGACCAACTCGTAAAATTATCTTCATCGCAGCATCAATATTTTCACTTGTAATAATTCATTGTTTTAATTCAATGATTAAAACAGAATTAGTTGTCATCAAAGATCCACAAGTATTTAAAAATTATCAAGATATCATTGATCGTAAAGCAATTCCATTCTTTGTTGAAGGTATGGTTTATGATGAATTTTTTAAACGACAAAATGCTCCATCATTTAGAAAAAAACTTTGGAATTACGCAAGTAAACATTTTGGCAAAGATGATATTTATATGAAATTAAATCCATTTGTTTTAATGCTTGCTGGAATTAAAATGATGGATAAAGGAAGTGTTTATATAATTGAAAAACTTTTCATGTCTTTGGTTGCATCAAGTGCTTGTGTTGCTTTTGGTTACAATCGTGAACAAATGTCACAAGGTCTTACATTGATTGAAACAAAAGAATCATTTAAAGAACTTCTCAATACTGCGAATGTTAATGAACAAGGTGAAAAATTCGCAATGAATTTTTATCAACAAAATTTTGTTCGATTTGTTCAATTTCCTGAAGTCAGTTTGTTTGTTTCTCAAGATGAAAATGAAGTAACATTTTCTCAAGGAATTCTCATCAGCAAATTATCAGACGTTGCTATTAAAAGGTCGATCATTAGATTTATTCGAAAGAGTGTTGAAGTTGGAATGGTTGACAAGATCATCAACAAAATCGAAAGTTCTGACCTTTTCTCTGCTTATGGAAATTACAAAGATCTCGTTGGAAAACCAAATGTATCTCTTAATTATCTGGTTCGTGAGTGTAAAAGTGCAGTTGTTGTTAAACCATCAGTTGAATTGCACAGCCTTGAACTTGAAAATATATTCAACTTGTTGAATGTTTCATTCATCATCGTTGCTTTTGGCCTGATCATCTTGTTCATTGAAAATATCGTTCATCTGTTCTATCGAAGAAGACTTGATCGAGCAAATGGTCAACAACCAAGACGTCATCATCATCATTACAATTCAGGATTATTCTATCCTGTCTCTCATCATACAAAAACATGTTGATGAAATCATTTGCATGAAAATTCGATGACACATGTTCAAAGACACGAACCGATGACGAATTAATTGTCATCGGTTTAATGATATTTTCACCATGACAATTAATTTGGTTGAAGACAATTTTCAATTCTATTCTTTCTATCGTGATGTCATTTAAAGTCAAATTCAAATGTACATTAAACTTAATGGCAAAAATTCACTCAACAAAAAGTCAGTAAGCTCTTTATAGTCATCTTTAAAATTCAAATGGACTTTTCACTTGGACACAGAATGACAAACAGTTGGATTATGAACCATCAAGTATATAAATGAACACACGTGTCATCATGGATATTTACACATCGTCTTATTTTATTCTCTTCAAGTCATTATCATCATATTCTGATGTTAGAAATATCAATTATTCACCATGTTTTATTTCTCATCATATTTCTCAACCGTTGGTTACTTCATCTTTATTTCACAACAGAACCAACAGTTCACAATTTACTTCATAAGATGCATGCCAGACTTTGTCATCCATACGACTTTGAAAGAATATTTGAGTACGATGAAAACACTAATCTTTTCACTGCACCAATTGATGACATTTTGAATAGTCTCTTCTTCACCACTTTTGCTTCATACTTGAAGACAAGAATCACCAATGCAACTGTCTCCGCACATACAAATGGTCAAGTTGGTGAGTACAAATCATAAACTAAATTATTCAATGGTTGTCTTGGCGAACTACAAACCAATCACTCTGATACTGTACTGATGATGTTTGAGTATCCTTTTGCTGGAGAAAACTTCACTGAAGGTCTCATCGCTTACGACACAACACTCGTCATTGGTGGTTTCTACGATCTACTGAAAATCGAATCAAACCTTCAGATGACCGACTGTTTCAAGTCATTTGACATGGACATTTGGACATCTTGCTTTCTGGTCATTGTGTTCATGTACGTCATTTTGAAAATCAGAGGTGAGATGTCGAAAAGGTACAGATGGAATTACTACATCTTACATCGTCTACTTCGTCATTGTACTCGATTGGGTCAAATCAATTCATATGGTCTCACTCGTAAAATGATGTTCATGGCAGCATCAATTTTCTCCTTGGTTGTGATTGCCTACTTCAATTCACTCATCAAAACAGAGCTGGTGGTGGTGAAAGATCCAGAACTGTTCAAGAACTATGAGGACATCATCAATCGTCAAGCTATTCCTTACTTTTCGGAAGGGATGGTTTATGATCATCACTTCAAGAAAGTAGATGCACCATCGTCCAGGAAGAAACTTTGGGATTATGCTCAAGGCAAACATAGTGAAGACATCAATATTAAAATGAACCCTGTTGTCTCCTTCTTCGCTGGATTGAGGATGCTGGATAAGAAAGCAGTAATCATCACTGAAAAATCTATGATGAAGATGCTAACTAACAATGGATGTAACACCTTCAATTACAATCGTGGATCTCTTTCGAATTTCATCAATCGTTTTTCAAAAAATTTCTCCGTCAGTGCTTTTAAGACTTGCCGGTTTGGACATTGAAATTCAAAATTACCCTGAAGGATTCAAGAAGAGGATTCCGTTATCTTTTACCAAATTACCTGATGCTAAATTGTACATTTCAAAGGAATTCACTGAGTGACAAATCAAACTCAAATGTTAAATCTGTCCTTCGAAAGTTTCTTCAAAGATGCATCGAAGTTGGTAACAGTGATAAAATGATTGCTGATTTTGAAAAACTCAATCTCTTTGTCAAATCGTCCAATGAATCACTTGGAGAGAAAGATTCATCATTCAATGACAAGTTCAGAGAATGTACAAGTAGAGCTCTCATCAAACCACACATTGATTTACAATCGCTCGACATTTACAATATGTCTAACTTACTCAAGATTATATTGATTTTGTGTGTAATTGCATTCATCATTCTAAAGATAGAACAAGTTGTCCATCGACACAATCCAAAAATCACATGAGTGAATTAAAGTCAAATGTAACAACTTTCATCTTTCAGGACTTGAATACACCAACATGAACACCAAATCACATGTCTTTGTGGCATTTAAAGGCACAAGAGAACATGAACAGCAACACAGTTTGTACTTCAGTTGGATTTGACCTCCCCAGCAACGGTTGCATGTGTCCCAAGAGTCGGCTGTTGGGTATAAAAGGTAACGACAACCGGTCAGTTGAAGACACTCACAGACATGGGTCGAAAGAAGATCGACATCAAACTTATCCTTGACAAAAGAGGTCGACAAACTACCTTTTTCAAAAGAAAAAATGGACTGATGAAAAAATTAATGGAAATTAATATCCTCACTGGTGCCGAAGTGTATATGGAGTTGAAATTTGGCAACAGGTGTATCCAAGTTGGTAATAAGAACATCCAAAAGTCTCAAGATATTGGTGTTGAAAAGATTAATATTTCAGATCTTTCAAAAAAATATACTTCAGGAGAAACTACCGTTACCAATGATAATTCTGAATCATTTTCTACTGAGTCAACATCATCAAAAGATTATCAGGATACATGTTCTAATATTTCAAATGATCAGGTAACCAATACGTGGAATCATGCTTACACTAATCACCCTGTAAATAACGAATGGAATGCTTTCACCAGTCACCATCAAACACCAAATGGATATCCTGACAATGCGGCCATTTTACCAATTCATTATGTACCGACAACTGTTGGATTTATTCATCCCCATCGACCAGAAGGAAATTTATTCTACCCTACTTTTTAATATTTTTCTTAATAAATTAATTCTTAATTAATTCTTAATCAATTCTTCATCTGCTTCTCGCTCTAGAACTTCTCATCAAGAAATGAATCACATGACAAAAGTGTTGATACCAACAGTTGCACCATCGAGTTGACAGAAGTAATCTTCTTGAGTTCTTTTACATCATGAGTTACCAATTTTGCCATACACATTTTCGACATCAACATTTTGATGACAAAGAGTGATCTTGTCACTTGTTCATGTTGTGTGTGATTGCATTCATCATTCTAAAGATAGAACAAGCTGTTCATTCACACAATCCGAAGAAAAGGATGAAGGTGAAGAAGAAGAAGATTGGAAGTTGTCATCAAAAAGTATCCTCTGAGATACATTTCGAAGACACTGGTGGATGGACACTTGTACGTTCTAAAGAACATATGAAAAAATGAAAAATTCAATAACGTTCTAATGTAATTTTCGCTTAATGATAAAAGACCCTTTAATTCGTAGTAATGTCAGCACAATTAGATTTAATGAGTAAATGATAAATAAAGCATTTGAAATTCACTTCCATGTGTCGAGTTTTGAATTTGAACCATACTTAGTGATCGTTGAAATGATGAATGATCTGATAACATTAAAAATTCCACAAACATATGCAACAAGTGTATCTTGTTACATTCTGTTCGTAAAATGTAATTTACCAATTTGATTTGATTGAAAATGAGTAAATAGAAATTTGACATCATTGACATTCAATCGATTTGTTTACCTGTTAGTTCAATTGCCTGATTGCATGTATGATTTGAAAATATCATCCATATCTCCATATGAACCATAAGTCATGATTATTGGAATAATGAATGATTTCATGAAAGAACTAATTCTAACAGCAGAACCAATTTTACGTTGAGGATGAGGTCCAAGACCTCTTCTCGGTGGTTCACCAAATTGTTTACTAACCACACCAATTAGATATTCATAAGTAGAATTTTTTTTATAAATCAAAGGACCACCAATGTCATATGAATTTAAATAAGAATTATCAGTTGTTAAAAGTGAAATTTCTTTCTTTCTAAATCTAACAATTGGAACATCAAAACCTTTTAAATATCCATAATTAACAGATTTACCATCATCATTAGATCCAAAGCTGTTCAATGTAAAATTAGTTTTTACCTCTATTATCAGTAAATGATGTTCCAGGAGGAAAATTATCTTCATCTTTCATAGGTAATCGGATGATTTTTGCAGATGAACTTAATTTAATTGACTGTGGTAGTTTAATTAGAGCAATATCATTTCCTAATTTATCGGTAAAAATGTCATCACTTTCAATTTCATCACCATGATGTGAATTTCTAGCATTGTAGATAATTTTAACGTGTTTACCAGGAAAACAATCAGCTGCAGAAATTATCCATCGTTGACCAATTATTGCACCAGAACATGCATTCATTTCATAAGGTGAATAACAATTCGATGATTCACATGATCTAACGTACACTGTATATGGTGCATCTTGAATTGATGGACTGTATCCTCCAGGACGATTAACGTATGGTCCTAATGAAACACTCCAAGGTTCAACACTTTCAATCAGTTGAATATTTAAACTGATAAAAGATAACAACGATACAATAAATTTCGAATTCATACTTTTTTAAATGACTTCAAGTAAATTAATGATTAAAATGATGTTTAAAATAACCAGCAATAATTTCTTGAAATGAAAACCTAAAAATTGTACAAGTACCAGTTTGATTGGGTAAAAATATCGATTACATTGCGAAAGAACAGTGACATGAAGAAAAAGTTTTATCGATTGAAAAAACTTTTTCACCATTTTAAATGTTTCCACCAACAACAACAAAAGACACTTGGAGATATCATCATCAAGTATTCATTGTCACGGGTACATCGTTAAGAGAGAGGAAAAAAAATTACTAATGACTTTTTACCAGAAAGTTCACTTGGTGAAAAGTACTGTCGACTGACGAATGGCATTTTTAAATTAATCATCAATTTGACTGATGAAATTTTTATTCTCACTTACTTCTTCAGTACCAGGCAAACTATTTTTACCCTGAACAAGTTAATTCGTAATTAGAATTCAGATCTTTCTTCGCAACTAACGAACAACTGTGATGTGCATATTCGATGAGTCACATCATCCAATGTGTCTCATTAACAATTAAGTCATTTAGGTTGTTAAGAAAAAACTGAAGGTTCATTTTTTGTGGCATCAGTTGTTGTTGTGTCCTTCACCAACCAACAGAATGACCTTAAGACTGTGTCATCCTTACAATTATGAACAACTATTTGAAGTTGATGAAGCTAACAATCGATTTACCGGAGTAGTTGGACCAATTGTCAATGATTTACTTGGTATATTTGATCGTTACTTTCATCGAGCAGCTAATATTACTGTATCAATTCATACAAATGGTAGTGTTGGTGAATACAATTCGACAAGTGAACAATTTGATGGATGTTTGGGTCAAATTCAAAACAACCAGTCAGATGTGATAATTCAATTGTTTGAGTATCCATTTGCTGGTGAAAACTTTACTGAAGGTATCATCGGTTATGAAACAACCATTGTCATCGGTGGAACATACGACAAGCAAAGAGTTGAATCAAAACTTCAAGTTACTGATTCATTTGAATCATTTAACATACCAATTTGGTTTTGTTGTTTATTTTTTGTTACTTTAATTTATCTGGTGTCATTGATAAGGACAAAAGTAACTCAAAAGTTTTACCAGACCAAAAGAAATGACAACGTTCTATTCAAATCAGTCAGTCATTGTACTCGACAAGGAAGAATGACTGTTATTGGTCCAACTCGTAAAATTTTATATATTTTAGCATCAATATTTTCACTGGTTGTCATACATTATTTCTACTCTCTCATCAAAACACAATTAGTAGTTACAAAAGATCCTCAACTGTTCAAGAACTATCAAGATATCATTGATCATAAAGTTATTCCTTTCTTCATTGAAGGAATGGTTTATGATCATCACTTTAAAAAACCTGAAGCACCATTTTTTAGAAAAAAATTATGGAACTTTGCACGAAGTAAGTTCGACATGGAAGACATTTACATCAAATTGAATCCTTTTGTTTTTGTACTTGGTGGTCTTAAACTCATCAACAGACAAGGTGTCATAATATTAGAAAAAACATTAGTTCCAATCATCTTAGAAAGTGGATGTAACTTCTTCAAGCACAACGATGAAAGCATTTTAGAACTTTTGAAGTTGATTGAAGATGTAGATCAATTAACTGAACTAATGGCCACAGCTAATGTAAAAAAGGAACACATCAAATATGCTAAAAATTTCCTTCAGAGAAATCCCATGAAGATAACAAAAGTTCCTGTGGTTAATTTTTTTGTTGGTCAAGATGAAAATGAAGTCAAATTTTCACAAGGAGTCCTCATGGGTGAACAATCAAGTCCAAAGGTGAAAAAGCATCTGTCAAAGTTCTTGAGACGAGCAATGGAAACTGGAATTAGTGACAAAACTATCAAAGGATTTGAAAATCTTGATCTTTTTGATGGAATAACTTTGTTCGACACTTTACTTGGGAAGAAGAACTTGTCACTAAGTGAACGAGTAAGAGAATGCAAAAGTACTTCAATAATCAAACCATCTGTCGAACTTCATCCACTTGAATTAGATAACATGACAACACTGTTGAAGATAATTTCATGCTTACTCATTGGTGAAGCAATAGTTCTATCGATGGAACATGTTTACCATCGGTTCTATTCAAAAGGCAGGAAGAAAAGTCTGCCAAAGAGAAGAAAAAGAACTAAAATTTATTCCATGTATAATTACTGATTAGTTCAGTGTAGATGAAGTTGAAAAACATTGCTTAAGAAGTATTTCACAACTTACTCATAAGAAAGAACACTTGTGGTGAGAATTTCTATCGAAAGGCCAAGTGTCCAGTACATTAGTATTTTCATTTTGGTTGTTGCTTCATGATGACATTTTATAAAATGAAAATAAACTTCATTAAGTAGCAGTTGAAATTTGTAGATGAAAGTTAATGACTTGCAGCTGCCTAACCAAACAATAGACAAATAGAGTTTGGTCGTTCAATTAACAGTTCATTTTGTCCATTATTTGCAGACAAAGGCTTTCTAAGGCAATAAAAATACCATTTTTATCGATATAATAAAGTGCTGTTTTGTCAGTCGATGTTGTCAGTTGGTTTTGCAACTTCAACTGATGATGAACTTAAGACTGTGCCATCCATATGACTACGAGAGACTTTTTGAGTTTGATGATACAAAAGATGAATTTAATGGAGTTGTCGGACCACTCTTCAATGATTTTCGCAATTTCTTTTCATCTTATATGAAAAATTTGTTTGGAAATGGATCAGTCTTGGTTCATACCAATGGACAAGTAGGTGAATACAATGAATCATCTGGAACATTCAATGGTTGTCTTGGTGAATTACAAACAAACAAATCAGATGTCATAGTGATGATGTTTCAATATCCATTTGAAGGTGAAAGTTTCATCGAAGGAACCATTGGTTTTGCTACATCACTCAAAATTGCTGGAGCATATGATCGTCAGATAATAGACAATGATTTTCAAGTTACTGATTGTTTTGGATCATTTGATGTTGCAACATGGACAATTTGTAATGTTTTCTTGCTGCTGATATGGTTTACTCTGATGATGAGAAGAAAAATTCAAGTAATTGCAGAACATTGTGAAGGAGAAACCAGTACATCGTACCAAGTGATCAGTCATTGCACTCGATATGGTCAAATCATGTCATCTGGTCCAACTCGTAAGATCATCTATGTATTGGCTTCAATTTTTTCTCTTCTTGTGATACATTTTTTGACATCAATGATCAAGACAGAATTGGTTGTAGTAAAAGATCCGGATGTATTTAAGAATTATGAAGACATCATGCGTCGAAATGCTACACCAATGTTCATCGAAGGAACTGCTTACAGTCACTACTTTCGAAAGGAAAACGCGCCACCTTTTAGGAAAAAATTGTGGACTTATACTAAAGATCGATTTGACAAGGACGACATTTTCATCCGCCTGAATCCAGCTTCTTTTCTACTGGTAGGAGTGAAGATGCTCAATAAAATGGGTGTTTTCATCGTAGAAAAGGCATTGTCTCCGATTGTTACTGAAACTGGATGTGAATTTTCAAATGGCTACGACAAACAAACACTCAGGGGACTACTAAAACTGTTCACTGACCCTGAAAATCCTCCTCTAGCACTGGATAAAATTGGAAGAGGTAAAAATTTTACCACTGAATTTGTTAAACGCAATCCTTTGGCTTTAAAACAAATTCCCGATGTGAATATTTTCATTGGGGAAGATGAAAATGAAGTTGAATTTCTACAAGGAATTTTGATGAGCAAACAATCTGCTCCTCACATCAAATCAGCAGCTCAACGTTTCTTCAGATCATGTATTGAAGTTGGACTCAATGTGAAGAATTTGAGAGACATAACAATGTTAAACCTTCTTCGAGGCAATGAAAACATCAAAATGCTCTTCGACAAGAAGATCGATTCACTCAATCATCTGGTTGAAGAGTGTAAAAGTACAAAGATCATCAAGCCATCAGTTGAACTACATTCAATTGATCTTCACAACTTGACCACTCTTATGGTGATTATATTATTCTTATTTGAGATTTCTTTGCTAATTGTCATCATTGAGAACATTCTTCATCAGTCACGGAGAAGTCAATCTACCCGAAAAGACAGTGGAAAAGTGATTATGTTCATTCGTTGACTCGATGGTAAAACATTCAATGCTGACCATGGTCTTTGCAATAATATTGCATAAGTAAAACGAAGAATGAAAATTAGTATAGAATGATAAGAATAGCACTTGCATCAGAATGTGTGAAAGTACTCCTTCGAATCAACATCTGTCAGCCTCATTCATTCATTATCTAAGCATCGTGCTAACATCATTAGTTTATCCATTCTTGAGATTAGAAAAGTTGATGATTTGAGTTCATTCTTTAACTCAGCCTAGCTAATTGTTTCTTTCAGTGCCATCGATTCATTCACAATCTTAATCAAAAGCATCATCAGATAGTCAGACAAAGAAGATGAAAAAAATGTATTGATGCAAATATACATGTACATCGAAGCATGTGAGAAAACTTGAGCAGATGATTGGATGTATAATTCAATTCTTTAATTGTATGTTGTGCACTTTTTATTTCATCTGTGATTGCAGTCTTCGTGATGGCTTATGATGCTCTTTCATTTGATTCAATGCACAAATCCAATGTAATCTATCGCACGCAGTATGAATAAAACATTACTTGAGTTGGATCAAATCAAATGAATTTTTGTTATTGCTCTAAGAATCGTAGAGAAGACAATCAAGTGATTTAAGATGGACACATCTCGCTGCACAGAGTAAGTGAAGTGGAAAGGAAGTTCTAGAACTCGAGTGTAGAGAAAAAACATGATAGCTCAACCAACATTTTAATCATCTTACAGTGTTACTCGAACTTGTTGACACATCATTTGATTGGTAAAAAAAGATTTTATCAAGACCAAGCATCAATAACTTTCTTCAAGCGATCAGGATAACCATTTTGTTTCAAAGTGTTAACAATCCACGGCATATGATTAACCACATTTACAGCTGTTGCACGAGACCGTGTTTTTGGATGACTGCAAATTTTTGGACTTTTCCTTGAATTAGATAAAATACTAATAACATAAGGTCTTGGAGTTACTTCATGATATTGCGTAACTACAACAAGTCCACCTCCTGAATCTCCATGCATAGTACAAGATTGAGCATGATGCCATATTCTTATTGTATTATTGCGTCTGATTCTTAAGTTGAATACCATCAGTGCCCAAATTCTTCTTTCTGAATCATCTTTTTCAAACGAAGTTAAACCATATCCAGCAATAATCATGGAGTATCTTGATGAGTCTCTCGGCAAATTAGTTGTTGGTTCTATATTAGTACTCGGCATGTGTCTATTAAATCGAATTTTTTTACCAATCAACCCTGGTCTAGGAAGTTCAGCAACATTAAGTTCTTTGGACAGTGTGAAAGTACTTCCTAATTTCATCAACATGATATCACAACTAGAATTTCTTCGTTCTTTTGTTCGAACACATGGTTCGAATGTTTCTTTCACATCAATTGTTTCCTTATTACAAGACCAACAAACTCTTTTTGGATATTCTGTTCCTGCTATAACCTCTAAGTATTTTCTTTTACAATGAGCAGCTGTTAGAACCCATTGAGGGTCAATTAGAACACCTGAGCAAGATCCTTGATACGTCTTATACAACAAAGGTCCAAACCACATTGTATTCCAAGTGAAAAAACCAATGAATACTGCATATGGAGCTTTTTTAATGGTAATTAGAACTCCTCCTAAAATTCTCTTTGATCGACAGGTTGATCGTTCAATCAGTGATATCACTATGAACAGAGTGAAGATGAAATGAAGAGTCTTACACTTCATAATAATTGATCTTGGATCATTCAAATGATCATTCTTATATTCTACTTCACTAAACCGAATCTATTCGATGTTGATCTTTTTTCGTTATGTCGATATTTGCAAAATCAGCTGAAATAATCACATTGCAGTCACGTCTTCCGGTTGCATGTGAAAGAGATGAGAGGAAATTTCAATTTCATCATTTACTAAAAGAGCTGGAAGTTGAGTTGAATCAATTAAATGGATTTTAGGTTATTGCGCTAAGAATCGTAGAAAAGACAATCAAGTGATTTAAGATGGACACATCTCGCTGCACAGAGTAAGTGAAGTGGAGTGAGAGTTCTAGAACTCGAGTGTAGAGAAAAACATGATAGGCTCAACCAATATTTTAATCATCTTACAGTGTTACTCGCACTTGCTGACACATCATTTGATTGGTAAAACACTAAATTATCACGTGTTAGCTACATTTGATATGAATATTGATGTCAAAATGACGTAAGAACTCATCGAGGATCACTCAGAACACCAGAGGAAGTTCTACCTTACTCTCTATCCCAGCAAAGAATATCCCACGTTCGGTACCATGGATAATCATGAATAAATACTGCATTTTCAATACTCATTTGAACTCCTGCAAGAATGCTCTTGTGTCTACAAATTGAATCGATCGATCGATGACATTAAAATGTAAAAATTCATGAAATCGATTCGGTTGCAGGAAGAAATATTTTATTTGAACCAAGCATCAATAACACTCTTCAAGCGATCAGTGTTACCATTTTGTTTCAAAATGTTCACTATCCACGGCATATGATGAAACACACTCGCAGCTTTTGCATTAGACCGTCCATCTGAATCATCGCAAATTGTTTCATTGTTCCTTGAACGAGATATAATTCCAATTACATATGGTCTTTTATTTACCTCATGATGTTGCATAACGACAACAAGTCCAGATCCTGAATCTCCAGGCATAATACAAGATTGAGAATGAGGAAATATTTCAATTCTTTTCGGTCTGATTCTTAGATCGAATCTCTTTAATGCGAACATTCTTTTTTCAGAATTATCTTTACCAAACTGAGTTCTACCAAATGAAGCAATGATCATGGAGTAGTTTAATGAATTTGTTGGCATGTTAGTTTGTACTTCTTTACTTTTACTTGGTATGGTTTTATTAAATGGAAATTTATCACCAATCAACCCTGGTCTAGGAAGTTCAGCAACATTAAGTTCTTTGGACAGTGTGAAAGTACTTTCTAATTTCATCAACATGATATCACAACTAGAATTTCTTCGTTCTTCTCCGAAATCACATGGTTCGAATGTTTCTTTCACATCGATTGTTTCCTTATTACAAGAATTGCATACCCTTTTGGGATATTCTGTTCCTGCTACTACCTCCAAGTATTTTTTTTACAATGAGCAGCTGTAAGAACCCATTGAGGGTCAATTAGAACACCTGAGCAATATCCTTCATGCTTCCTCTGTACAGAGTAAATTGTATTCTCACTGATAAAACGAACAAATGCTGCATGTGGAGCTTTTTTAATGGCAATTTCAACTCCTCCTAAAGATTTCCTAGATCGACAGGTTAACTGTTCGATTAATGATATCACTATGAACAGAGTGAAGATGAAATGAAGAGTCTTACACTTCATAATAATTGATCTTGGATCATTCAAATGATCAGTCTTATATTCTACTTCACTAAACCGAATCTATTTGATGTTGATCGGTTTCGATTAAAGAGATAAATTTCAATTCCATCCGATCAATTCTCCTGTATTTCGTGTTTTCGATGTCAATATTTGCAAAATCAGCTGAAACACATCAATCATTTGAATTTTTTTCATTTAGAAACTTTACATTACATTAATTACAATGATTATTGTGAATACTTTTAATTAAGGAAAAATTATAAAATTGAATTTGGTGATCTAATTAAGTCTTCGATATGAATCACTTAATACTCCAACTTTTGAAATGAACGGAAGGTTCATGCTAATATAATTTTCCCAATCAACTATTGTTTTTTGCATATCATTACTGGATCCATGTTCTTTCAGAACTGAAATAATCCATCTTATGTTATGCATAACACTTACAAAATGACTATCAGCCCATCCATGATCGCAATCAATTTTTCCCATCGAAGAAGAACCTGATAGAACTCCTAGAACATAATAACGTCCAGTTTGATTGAGAGGTTGATATATCAATCCACCTCCTGAATCTCCTTTGAGTAGACAATGACCAGGACCAAGATTCATCGTAATCAAAAATACAGAACGAATAGAAAATTTTGTATTTGAACGTAAATTTCCTCTTAAATATTCACCAGGTATTAAATCACCAAAACCAGCTTGTATCATTGAGTATCCAGCTGTTTTATTGTAACTTGGGATTGAATTGCTTGACGATAATAGATTAGTGAGTCTTGTTGGTGGAAGTGAAGCAGGTTTAAGGATAGAGCTTACTATTTCTTCATCTTTATTCAATTTTACCAACATTAAATCATATTCTGGGTTAAAATAATCGCCATCATGTCCATCAGGAACGAAGTAATGCTCGACATCGATCATTTTATATATATCTTGGGTACCAAGTATTATTTCAATGCCTTTCGTTAGAAGTCCTTGTTGTGGAAGTGGAATTTTCACCCTCATGTACCGATTGATTTTACAATGTGCAGCTGTCATTACCCATAGTGGATCAATTAGAACACCCGAACATGTCGTCGGTTTTTTAAATTTATACCAAGATTCATATGATTCCATGTATACAGCCCATGGTGTTAATTCGATTGGAGTTGCTGATCCGTTGTAACTTTTTTTAGATCGACAAGAAGACACTCTGATGAAAAAGAACAATATAAAAATAGTAAATGAGAAGTTCATTGCATCGATTGTCAATTGAAGGAGAGCAGTCGATTCAAATGTATCCCACAAATGAAAGGATTCGTTCATGTTGATTGATCAAGATGCAATTGATTTTACGAAACTTCGTTGCTGCCTGATGAATATTTCATGTCTCATCTTTCAACTAATGGAATCATTTTACGGTCATAATACTAATTATTTACTTTTAATAGTATTTAATAATATTTCAATTTCAACCAGAACAAACAACGGTAAAGAGTGATCATTAGAACAACAGGCGCGGGATATTCGATATCTGTCTCGAAAAAATATCCTTATCGAATGAACAATTTTAACAGAATGAAAATTGAATTTTTCAATATTGACGATCTAATAAATTCATTCACTCATATCATATCCTTTTCCAAGTAGTCTTTCTCTCGCAATAAACCGAGGATGTGATGGAAGAAATTTTTCCCAAACATCAATCGATTTAGTCACTGCATCAGCTGGTCCATAGTTTTTGAGAACTGAAATAATCCATGCTATGTTTCGCGTTACAGTAACAAAAAAACTTCGAGCTTCGCCCTTATTACACTCTTCCAAATCACCTATTGTTATAGCTGATTGAATTGCCAAAACATAATTGACTCCAGGTTGATTGAGAGGTTGATATATCAATCCAGAACCTTCATCTCCCTTTTGTACACAATGACCAGGATGGAAATGCATCATGAACCCTCCACCAACATCTGTCGAAATGGTGAATTGTGTATTCGAACGTAAATGTCCTCGTAAATATTCACCAGGTATCAAGTCACCAAAATCAGCTTGTATCAATGAGTATCTGGCTGTTTTATTGTAACTAGGAATTCTATCCAGCATTCCATTATGATACAGATTGTCCAATAGCATTGGTGGTGGAAGTGAAGCTGGTTGACACACAGGAGAAATTCTCGCTGGTGATACCAATTTCACCAACATTAAATCGTAGTAATAAATATACATCCTTGGTTTTTCAGACGAAACGTAGTAATACTGAACATCGATCATTTGATATAAAGAATCAGAACCGCGTGATGGTCCAATGCTTATCGGTGGAAATCCTGTTCGTTTTGGAAGTGGAATTTTCACTCTCATGTACTGATTGATTTTACAATGTGCAGCTGTCATTACCCACAATGGATCAATTAGAACACCTGAACATGTCGTCGGTTTTTTAAATTTATACCAAGGTTGATATGATTCCATGTATACAGCCCATGGTGTTGATTCGATGGGAGTTGCTGCTCCGTTGTAACTTTTTTTAGATCGACAAGAAGACACTCTGATGAAAAAGAACAATATAAAAATAGTAAATGAGAAGTTCATTGCATCAATTGTCAGTTCAAGGGGAGCAGTCGATTGGTGATCAAATTTACCTTCCAATTAAAGATTCGTTCATGTTGAGTGATCAAGATGAAATTGATTTTACTAAACTTCGTTGATGCCTGGTGAATATGTTTCATCTTTCAACTAATTGGATCATTTTACGGTCATAATACCAATTATTCACTTTTAATGATGACACCACAATAACGCTCAGGTGTGATGATTAGAAAAACATCATTATTCTTCTTCATGGATAATTTTCATTGAATGAAAATCAAATTTTTAAATAATGACGATCGAAAAATTCAGTAAAGGATTTTATAATGTTCTTGTAACAAATGAATGTCAAGATTCGATGCAAGATATTCTTCCCAAGCATGGATTGATGATATCAAGTGAACAGGATCAGCTACTCCATAAGCTTTGATAGCTCCAATAATCCATCTTATGTGCCTCTTTACACTAGGATAAAAACTATAAGCTTCGCCCTTATTACACTCTTCCAAATCACTTCTTGATATAGCTGATTGAATTGCCAAAACATAATAAAGTCCAGTTTTCTTGAGAGGTTGATATATCAATCCAGAACCTGAATCTCCCCTTTGCATACAATGACCAGGATCGGAATTCAAAACGAACCATCCAGTATATGAAACGGTGAATTTCGTATTTGAACGTAAATGTCCTCGTAAATATTCACCAGGTATCAAGTCACCAAATCCAGCTTGTATCATTGAGTATCCGGCTGTTTCATTGTAACTAGGAATGTCAAACAGTAACGTATCATCCAATAGTGTTGGTGGTGGGATTGAAGCCGGTTTACACCGGCTTGAAATTCTTGCTTTTGTTTTTAATTTCACCAACATCATATCATAGACAGTTGCCAAGCCCAAGTGTTGCAAACTTGATGGTTCAGACGAAATGAAGTAATACTGAACATCAATCAGTTGGTATAAAGAATCAGAACCGCGTGATGGTCCAATGCTTATCGGTGGAAATCCTGTTCGTTTTGGAAGTGGAATTTTCACTCTCATGTACTGATTGATTTTACAATGTGCAGCTGTCATTACCCACAATGGATCAATTAGAACACCTGAACATGTCGTCGGTTTTTTAAATTTATACCAAGGTTCATATGATTCCATGTATACAGCCCATGGTGTTGATTCGATGGGAGTTGCTGCTCCGTTGTAACTTTTTTTAGATCGACAAGAAGACACTCTGATCAATAAAATTGATATTGATGATAGAAATGTGAATTTCATTCCTTTTATGGTAGATAAATCAGCAATGGCAGGTATAAATGAAGAAATTCATCAGCTTTGATTGATTTATATGATTTCAAATTGATCGCTTAATGAACTTTAGTGCTTCCTATGATGTCACATCTTTCACCTAATAAAATCATTTTACCATCATAATACTGATCATAGATTTTCAAACAGGTTTTTTATCAATTCCAACTCTGATGAAAAAACAATGTTAATATTGTAAATGAGGAGTTCATCGTATCAATGCTTAGTTGAAAGGGAGCAGTCGATTGCTACTCAAATGTACCCCACAAATGAAAGGATTTGTTCATGTTGATTGATCAAGATGCAATTGATTTTACGAATCTTCATTGCTTCCTGATGTATATTTAATTTCTCATCTTTCATAAAATCGAATTATTCCACCACACTGAACATGTGCTTCTAATCATATTGCCGTGACGTCTTCCAGTTGCAAGTGAGCTGAGAAAATTACAATTCCATTATTCAATGAAAGGGCTTGGAAAAAGTTCAATTTAAATAAGACTATCGATCAATCAAAATGACACTTGATTGATTCAAGGATAATACCAATGCACAGTCAAGTATCGATGGAACCAAACGATGGTTTTCTCTACAAGTTGACCATCTACGAAGATGATTGATGATTATTGTATACAGTCAGGCCTCTATCAGGTTGAACTTCTTTATAGTTCAATTTTGCAGCTTTTGCCCGTTTGGGGCAGTCACTTTCAATTGCGTTAAATACACGGTGGGCTCGATTGCGCATGGTTTTGAAATAACTCAGTCGTCGAACTGAAGAGGAACCTGACTGTATCGTGTCCAGTGTGTCTTTGTTAAGCTTTCGTCTTTTTGTACTGTTGAATCTTTGTGTATAAACTCGGCAGCATGCAACTCCATTACTCAGTTGAGAATCTTCTGTCATCATGGCCAAGTCTAGTCAAGCACGTCTTCATATTATTTTGATTGTACTTGAAATATTTCAATTAATCTTGGCTTGTGTTTTTCTCAACCAGGTTCTCATTTGAAAGTTCCATATCAATTTAAAGTATTGTGTCATTCAAAACCAGTTGCTGTAGTTGATTATGAAGTATCTTTTCCGTTCACCTGTTTGACCTTTCAAGCACCAAACAGTTGTTCTGACTTGACCGTTAACTCAACCACTGAAATATTGACAGGTAAGTCAAGGTCAGTCAATTAAAGTTAAATCTAACAACAATGTTAATTATTTCACAGGAATTGAATCATCTTTGCGTTTATTCATGGTCCAGTCTGCATTAACACTCATACATCCAGTGTCCTTTATCTTCCTTTTGGCTCAAAAGACACAAACTGGTCGCGAGTTACAGAAGTATGGTTAAGTATTCCCAATATTAGCATCTGGATGTTCCATGGTCGCTTGAAAGCGATACGTAACCATTTGGATGAATATTTTGACCTTGAAAAAGTGATCTCAGCAACATCTGTTTGTTCATCTTCTGGTGGATATTGTGAGCGTAGTTTGGATGGACCAATTCCAAACAGACAATCATTCTTGGATATATTATTATTAAGTCTCATTATCTCCTTTATCATTCTGGCTTTTGTCTTGACGGATATTTCACGATTACTGAAGGAATATGAACAGAAAAAACGAGAAATACGGCTATGGAAAAAGTATTTCAATCACAGAGATTCAGATCACCATAATGTTCCCCTGGCTTTACAGTTACCTGATCTTGTACCAACTTCATCATCTTATCCGAGTGAGATGAAATGAAAACAACTGGTGATGATTGCATGATCGTATGAGATTGCAGTCTCACTCTCATCATCATATTCATACGTAATTGATCTTTCACACCTATCGGTCAATTGGAAGTTTGCACATAAATAGAATCACTGAACTTCTTAACTACAACACATAGTTGCTCGATTGATGCCTAGTTAATACTTGATTGTAGTGAAGTAATAGGTGATCACACAAATAACCTTAGAAAAACACTTAAACCGAGAATAAACTAACATTTCAAAAACAATTACTCATCACTGTTGACGATGTCATCTTATCGAAGTCTATTGATTAATTCCTTCGATGAACATTGATCGATTAAGAATTTGTTTGTGCCATCGAGTAACTTCAAATGGAGCATAAACATGTTATTTGGCTAATGGTTCGCAAAGAAAAAGAAATTGGACAATAAACTCATGCTGAATAGAGAAGAATTTATCTTCACATGACAATGGACTCAAATAATGGTTTTTCTTCACCTGAAGTTTCTACAGAAACAACTGATGATGTCTTGACTTTTCACAGCATGAAAAAGTAGTTGACTATCAATTCAGCTTGATACTTCATTTATACTCTCCACAATTTCTCTACCAATGGATCAATTTGTGCGATTCGATCAAAAATGGCTCTGGTCAATCAATCTTCTCTCGACTTCTTATTGACAGATAATTACTTTGCTTGTGACACGATGTCATTGAATCCACGTGTTATGGGATGGAAAACATTTTTTTGGTTAATGATTCATAAAAAAGACCATTTGAATAACTCGTGGTGACAATATCGATCAGTTGCTAATGTCATCGGACCAAATTGTTCTATTCTAAAAACATGCTGCATCACATGACAAGTTCTAATGGACCAAGTTAATGGTTTTTTTCCATCTGAACTTTCTAAGAAAATAACTAATGATTCTTTCACTGTTTTGGTGAGTTTTTTATTTTCATGTTCTAGTCTTTCTTGTGAATATCACTGGTGGTCATGGTTGAACCAGTTTCATCTTATCTTTGTCTTTTGGTTCCAAATCGACTTGTTATGATTATTCTGGCCTGTTATTTTGCTTACAACATCATTTTTCTTGAACTACAATTTCAGTTTTTAATATACTGTCGATCAAATTTAGTTGCTGTGATTAATTATGAAGTATCTTTTCCTTTTTCCTCATTAACTGTTGAAGCTCCGAGCAATTGTCATGACTTGTCAGTCAACTCGACCACTCGAATATCGACAGGTAAGGATAAATTATACAGTTGCATATAATAATGATCATGAATTTACAGAGTTGGGACAATTTATGTTACTTCGTATGATGTTGATATCATTGATAGTCTTTAATTCAGCGTACGCGATTTACTTTTATCTTGATTGGTATGAATTTGATGAGTATCAGAAATTTATACCACAAATGGATATGATGAGCAGTTTATTGACTGCTTTTATCTGGTTATACAATTGTTCTGTTGTACCAACTCTGGACGATTTGAAAGAATTATATTATCCAGGTGATGTGATGTCAGCAACACCAATTTGTTCATCACCTCACGGATACTGTGAATCCAGTGGTTATGGAATGGTGAGAAATATAAATTCATTTAAATTTTATCCTTTGTTATGCACTTTTTTAAGTGGATTGAATGCATTATTCATCTTCATAGAAAGTGGATTATCACATGATGTTTTTTCTTACAACAAGGAAGATGAATTCGTCAATGTGAATGACGAAAAATTTGGTGACTTGCCTGCTCTTGAAGCATCTTCATCATCAAAGAGAAACAATAAAAAACCAAGACAAGAATAGTCCAGTTAAGAACAACTTGGTAGCTAACCAAAAGAGTCATTCTGAAATTACAAATATCAATTGATTAACATATCCGACGATTCGGAACAAATGACAGTCGACTTTTCATCATAATCATCAATGCACGGTAGAAATTATGTCGTCGATATTTATCTAATCGATTTAGTATTTATTTCGTAAAATAAAAATCAAACATTACATGCTAATTCTTGTTAAATTTCTAGATCATTTCATGACGAACTCAGGAAATAAGATATTGATTTCAATTCAATAAGCCAGTAACTGAATCAACTATTGATCGATCGGTTGTCAATTAAAGTAGTTCAAACTAGAAAGTCTTTCAAAGCAACAAGCTCAATCACGGTTTCTATGTAATCAATATTATTCTCAAGTAAGAACTTAAAGTGAATATTGACGATTCAATCAGAAGCAACACTCAACAGTTGTAATAAAAGAAAATGTATAACATTATCCCGGTCCTTTCAATGATTTCAATATTGATTGACCAATCTACATGTCTTAAAAGTAGAGTTTTTGGTGGATATAATACACAATATAAAGTAATGCCGTGGTCAGCCATGATAAAATCGTTTTATCTTCAATCTAATCGTCATCAAAACGTTTCATTATGTTCCGGTGTGATCATTCATCGCTCTTGGATTCTCACAGCGGCATATTGTGATCGAGGTCAACCATCAAATGATGTATTTGTTGGAACAACTACGCCATATGACGTTATAATTAATCGGAGGACTAATAGTAAGAAATTCAAAATACGTGAGACTGCAGAAATGTTAAGTGGAACATTTATTGTTCATCCCACACACATGACAGAAAAGGCCCTCAATTTACCTCAATTGGGCTGGAAGTATAACATTGCCCTGATAAAATTGAGTCGTCCAATAGCCCATCAATCATGTCGCACTGTTATGTTACCCCTGAGACCTCTTGATAATTACTTCACATACGCTCAATACTATAATTTCTTCAACGATTATTATGATACATACCTTGGTGGATTTGGAAGATCAGAAGAAAATCCTCAGAATGATACACATCCTAAAGGTAAACTTTACAGGGCCTTGGATTATAAAATCCTATTGAGTAATCAATTAATGTTGACGACACATCATCCTGTAACAGGATTGTTGAGTGATGGTGATCATGGATGTGGATTAGTTTATAGAAATAAATTAACCAATGAAACCATGGTGTTCGGAATTTACAACTGGCCTGGTGAACAGTACTCTCATGGTAATGATCTAATCCAATGGCTGGATTTCACAAAGGTTGATAGTTCCATGAAATTCATACTTGATACTTTGTCTAACGACGGCCTCTTTGATGAATTTAGACATTACTATGATTCTCATAATTTACCGTATCCTACGGCATCCACAAGTCCCGAACCTCCTGAAGATCATCAATTGACCTTTCATCAAGAGTTGAAGAAATAAATGTTGATCACTTACTTCAATATATAATTAATCCTACTTGATCACATTGATAAAAGCAAAAGTTAACTTTTCGATATTGATGTAAAGATTTCATCGTCAATCGGTCAAATTTCATGTGACTGATAATAATAATGTTGACGAGAAAGTAATCTTCTCTAGCGTACTTGATGAAACATTAACAATGCAATTAAACAACAATGATCATCATTAAACAGGCATGGGACCAACTGAGTACATTCACATAACTTTGACTGCCCTCACTGTCATCATCTTAATGTTCGCCATCTACTTCTATCTGATCAGTCCTGACACTGGCGAAAGTTGTGAAAAAATTCTCAAAGTTGGTATTTTACTTGATACAACAACTTAGCTTTTTTAGCCATTACATCGGTAGTAGTTGCATTGTTGATCATGGTGTGGTTGAATAGTGAAAAAGCAGAGAATAAGAGAATCGAAAAAGAGAGCGAAGTCGTTTATGCATCCAACAATCACAATGATTCAGATGCTGAACATCCATCGCCCTTTGTCATATCTTCTTTGACATCCTACTCAATCAACGGGAAGAAGACCAAACTACAGCAATCAATACCAGGACAGGTGCAGTACAGTGATGAGATTGACAATTGTGACTGGGGGATGAAAGTGAATGAGAGGTTGTCAAGTTGAACAAACAAAGCAACAAAGAAGAGATGATATGAAAATACATCGAAGCGTGGGAGATAACATCAATGAACACACAGAACCATGAGACTCCAACGTAGATTATTGCTCAGTCCTTGAGTACATCGAACGTTGAAATTATCATCTTCACTAATTCAAGTGTAATTTCATTTTGTGACTTTAGGTTATGCACTGTAATGACGAAGTAACGATGAAAGAGTGAAGGTGAATAAAATTAAATGAATTTACTGAACTTTATTGTTGTTGATAACTTTCTTGGACAGATGAATCGGTTTTTACCAAATTACAAGAGACACTTCATTCCTTTTGTTTCTACTGTGAATTGTGTAGAATTCTATGTTCAGGAGAAGAATCGTATGACCAGCATCTGAGCGGTGCAAGACACAAAAAAGCCAAACTAACTGAATCATCGAACACTAGCCAAATATCAATGGCCTTAAATGTGATCTGTGTAATATCGTATGTCATGGTCCTGAACCCTACGAAGCACACATTAAAGGTTCTAACCATGATAAAGCAATCAAATTGGCCAAAGCAATGGGTAAAGATATTCCTGCCATAACCAAACCACCTGAACATAAGTCTGATTCAAACGTAGCCAAGGTCGATCAGGTCATCAGAAACATAGGAAAGTGATGATGATAATAAATCATCAAAACTCAAAAATACCACAGCAAACACGTCAAGCACAGCAGCAAATACTTCCGCATATTCTAATTTATCTGACGAACCTGTCAATTTGGTAATCGATGAAACCAATGAAACAGAAAAGACTTTAAATATCATTTAGTCTGCTTTTGTTCACAAAAAAGTTACCATGAAACAATCAAGTCTTACCATGAATGGCAAATCATGGGATTCCATGTCTAAGTGTCTTTCAGACCTTTGACTATGTCTTAAAGTTGGTGAGGCCGAGTGCAAACAAATTTTTCGAACCACAACTACCAAGCGTGTTGATCATGATAATAATTGAAATTATTTGCAAGACCAAAAAAAGAATTGTGATCTACAACAATTCTATTCTTGGTCTGGTAAATAAGTTCTATCATCGTCATGAGGAATCGTCTAATAACTGTGTTGATTGTTGTCAATGTCAAACTTGATGCTCCAATGCTTCACATATCAAAGAATTCTAAATAAAGTTGAATGAGTCAACTGAAATTATCAAAGTCATGATAAGAGGAGGACAATTGGATGAGCATTGAACACTAACCTTGAATTACTTGATGACAACTTGAATGTAAAAAATAGATGAAATTGTCATTTACCTTGATGAGATTTACCCAGCCATGGATTGGATGAACAAAATGTGAAACCAAAGCGGATGAACCCACATAGACGAAGAATGGCAGTTAGTTGAGCCATGTGAAGAGAGACGAAAATGCCTAAAGAACGAGTATACTTTAGAGAAAGAATCTTCTTGATGTGAGGATGCGTTATGAGCATGGAAAAAAGATCATCGAACGACAGTAACGACTCAGCGTGGTAAAAGTTGAAACTGGTTCAAATTATGAATGTTATGTTTGAACTGGTTGTTGTTAGGTAGCTTATGATTATACAACAATTATATAACTAAACGCATTTCTCTTTGTGTAATTAATCACTTTTCATCAAATCACTCATCGATGAAGATAAAACTAACGAAGAATACGAGAATGATATCAAATTTATTTTCACTTTTACATCAATCTTTATTCATTTACTTCGATAAAAACATCAGTGAATACAATCATTTGAGTGTCAGTTATCTGGTATATAACTGCTGCACATTGTGTAGATTTGTGTGAAGAGGATGGAATCAAACTGAAAGTAACCGGAATTGAAGCTCATTTCGATTTACTTTTAATTCGACTCCATCGACTTCATACAAACATACGCAATTTGCAGCAGTTATTTCGGTTTCTGTATCAAAGATGACATGGGAGAAATAATTAACGACCACCAAGTAAAGTCTCAAAAGATAATCAAACATCCGAGTTATTCAAAGAATGGTCCCATCGAATACGACATTGCTTTGATAAAACTTGAAGAAGAAGTCGATCTGACGAAATACACGACAATGAAACTCCCAAAAAAAGATGATGGACTTGAACTGCACTCTTCATTTGAATTGGTGGGACGAGGAAAGGATTTTGGCTACAAGTTGACCGGTCTTTTTCAGCGAGTCATCTTACAAATTGATCAATGTTCTGCTAATCACCGACACTTCTGATGATTGAAGCGACAAAAAACACAGCGAGTGCAGATCAAAACGATTGTAGTGACGAATTGAATGATGTAATAAATTGAAATTCCAACTCCATGATGTGAATGTTTGTCAGCACAAATGGTAAATTATGTGAGTGCCAGTTGCCACGTCATCAGGTGACTCATTAATGTTTTTTTAAGAAATTTTTCCTTTGATTGACAGGTTTGCTGAACAAATAAACAAATCGCTCCATCACAAGAATAATGAATCCACAGACAAATAAGCAAAATGCTATAGCCATCAATTTGATGATGTTGTCGAGCTGCAAAGGATGCAATTCAACATGTGGTTTGACAATTGTTGTGCTTTTGCAGTCTCTGACCAAATGATTGAGTGATGGATTTCTCTTTCCGAGCAGATCATCAACAACTTCAATTCCAGCCAAAATATCGTACTCTTCAAGTCCTTTGATGACTTTATGGATTACACCCAATTCCATGAACTTCCTGAAAATACTGAGCAAAGTTGATTGGACACGAGGACTTGACTCGTGACTTAAAAGAATTCCTTGAGGGAAAGAGACTTCATTTTCATCAGTACCAATAAAGTAAGCGAATTTTGGAATCTTTTCCAACACAAAAGAATTTCGCTGGTAAAAATTCATGAAGTATTCTTTGGTTTCACTTGATGAATTCACCATGTTGATGAGAAATCGCCTTTGTTCGAGAGTCGGATTTCTCATTGACTTGAGAAATTCTGCGAGTTTGTCAGGACCGTAGGTTAGGCAATTGCAACCAGTTGTAGTGATCATAGGTACCATCATCTGGCCAATGACAAAAACAGCTTGCATGCTTAGCATCTTCAGAGCAGCAAGTGCAAAAACATAAGGTGTAGATTTGAGAAAGATGTCATCACGGTGAAATCGACTTTTTGCGTAATTCCATAGATCTTTTCGGAACTTTGGTGCATTTTCACTCTTGAAAATATGATCATAAGTCATGCCTTCGATGAAGTAAGGAACTGCTTCACGCCTGATGATGTCTCGGTAGTTCTTGAATAGTTCTGGATCTTTGATGACCACCAAATCTGTCTTGATCAATGTGCTGAAATAGTGAATGATCACCAGTGAAAATATTGAACCAGTAATGAAGAGTAACTTGCGAGTTGGACCGTAAGATGATGACAACTGACCAAAGCGAGTGCAGTGACAAATTGAATGATAGAACAAATTGAAATTCCTGCTTCGATAATGTCTGATTCGTATCATTGATGTTCTGATCTTCAACACAGTGTACAAAGACAGCAGGAACAACAGACAACATGTCCAGATGAGAGGATCAAATGACTCGAAACACCTCGTCAGTTGAACTTGTTCTGGAGGTTGGTCTCGATCGTAAACACCAAGAATTTTTATTGTTGAGTCATAGAGTATCGTTCCTTCTGTGAAGTTTTCACCAGCGTAAGGATATTCGAACAGTTGAAGAATAGCGTCAGACTGATTGTTCTGTAGTTCACCAAGACAACCACTGAATTGTTTTGTTGATGGGTTGTAATGACCAACTTCTCCATTTGTATGGATTAAGATGGATCCATTTGTAAATACTTTTTTGACGTGAAGTGAAAAGGAATGATGAAAATCATTGACAAGTGATCCAATTGTACCAGTGAAGTATTGACTGGTTTCATCAAATTCAAATATATGCTCGTAGTTATGTGGATGACAAAGTCGCACCGTCATTCTTGTTGAACGAAAACAGACCAACTGATGAGTCATCACTGATGAAATAAGAAAATGAACACAATAACATAAGTTTCTTTCTCAAAGGAAAATTTGCAGCTGTTTGTTTCATTGTTAGAAGTTCTAATAATAATAATAATTTTGTTTTCTTAATGACGAGTAAATTATGTACCAAAAAAATTAAGAGAAAGAAGAAGACTGTTTAGCTTGATTATGGTACAATTATATTTCTTTATTATTTTCTTAATGTAGACCAACTCGATAATTAAGAATTTATTTTTCATCAGAGCTTAAGTGGTGAATGATTAAATAATATTGCGTGTTTATCCAATGCATTTCTGCTAAATGGCAACAGGTCAACTGTAGTGGAAAAATGGCTGATCTTGTTTTGAGGCTGCGTTATGAGCGTGAAGAAAAAACATCGAACGACAGTAACGACTCACCGTGTCACTATGTACATACATGCAATGCTTGTTTTTTCCATTAATTAGTTACCTCGTATTAGTCATTACGACACAGCAAGTGGTGGAAGAAAATTCTGAAGTATTTAATGACAACTGAAACATTATTAAAAATATTCATTCAATAGTCCTGGACGAAATAACCTGCATCAAAAAGTCATGACAGACGACATATCCAAATGTGAATTATTGTATCTCATAATGACTTCATACCATGACACTAGATGACTTATTGGCCATGCGATTCAGTTAAGTAACGGGATGTTCTTGACCATCCAGTATGTAATTAAAGTGTTGGATCACATTCCTTCCAAGCAGACGAATAATTGTTTCCCTTGTTCTCTGCGAAGTGTACAAAGATTCGGTCTTTCGTCGATTTGTCATTCCATTTTGATTTGAACCTCCATTAGTAAATTGTTCAGTGATTTTCACATTGATTCTTTCGTTAAGTCTTGATCTTTCAATTTCAGCGAAAAAATTATCCTGCCATTTTTCTACTTGGCCATATTTCCAATGATTGAAGGTACAGTGAATATTCATGACTTTCACACGATGAAAGATGAATTGAAGAAAGTGAAACATCACTGAAGTGTCCACGAAATTCAATATGGGAATTTCTTCGAAATTTTTGGTTACAACTGTTAACATTTTGTCAAAAACTTCCTGATGGCTTCTTACGTGAATATCAATTGCTCCAAATGACTGATAGAGAGGAAATGGCAAGTGAAATTCTAAATATTGAGGTTCGTTCCATAATTGATTTCTTACTAAAATCACCTGTTTTTCCTCATTTTCAGGTTGGTAGTAGTGATGAAATTCAACTGACTCATCATAAAGTTTCATCCTGGTTAAATTCGTTGGTAATATGATTCTAGTTGGTGAATGAGCGAAACAATCGAATTTCTTCAAATTAGGAAACATTCCTAAATTCCATACACATTGTTCTGAATTATTACCCAAATTGCCATAAAGTTGAACATTCAAGGAAACAAGTGTCTGTTGAAAAGTTGAATGTGTCAACATGAAGATCAAATCTATTATGCGTAAACTAATGGGAACGCCTGTTGGTTGGTCGGTTAACATCAAATTCATCAAAGGTCCACTAAGATGGAAGTGTTTTAGATTGTTAAGACTGTTAAGTAATTGACGAAATCCAATGACAACTTGTTGATGAAAACTGGTTATTTCTAAGCTAAACTTGATCAAATTGGGACAATTGGTTGGAAGTGTCATTCGACAAGAATTACTCAAATCAAGAAGTTTTAAATGAGGTAAATTGTTAGGTTGGATGTTTAAAGTTGTATTATGATGCGATTTGAAAGTGAAACCAAGCAAATGCTCAGGCAATCCAATTGTTGTCATCAGCATTTGTCCATGAAATTCTGACATATCGATTCTGAGATATTGCAGTCTATTGAACTGATTGAATTGTACATTACACAGTTGCGCTCCAACGATTGGTCTACTAATGTACACTTGTTCAACTAATGGTGCACGTTGTTGAAGTAATTGGATGACTTGATGAATGTTAACCCTTTCACATGAAAATATTCGAAGTCTTGGATGTTCTGGAGGATTTTGTATTCCATAGAAATTTTGAACTGGTTCAAAATTTTCCTCATGTTGAGCAAAATGAATATCGAACTTTTTCAAATTGTTGAAACGAGTTGGAAGTGCTCTTATAAAATCACAATCTAATTCTAAACTTTCAAGACGATTAAGTTCTGCGTTTAATATCGCTAAGGGTATACAAGGTGCTGTGATAAATGCAAATCCAACCAAATTAACAGGTAAATTAATGTCAACTCCTCCTGTGAGTAATGTCGGCGGAGTTCTAATTGTTCTTAGATGAATTTTCAAATGTTCAAGTCGCTCACATTCTCCCAATAAAACAACTGCTGGATTAACTTGAGCAAAAGTCATGGTTGAGTCGATATAAAGTCGTAGTAATCGTGGAAAGTTGTAGAGTTTGTCTGTGAAATTTGGGAAATCAATGGCTGAAATTGATAGTATTTCAAGATTGGGAAAGGTCGGAAAGTTTGCAATTAACAATCGTACATCTAATGTCATCATCTTCAATGAATTTTCAAATCTTCTATATATTTGCCCCAGTCTTCCTGAGTTCATATGATTGGGTACATTGCATTTATCAATGATTAGCAACTTTTCTGGCACATCTTCGCCATTCGTGATGTTCGATAAACATGTTGAAGTCTGAATGAACTGATCAGCTCCATATGCACGTCGAACATTCTCTCGGCAGTATTGTTGATTATGGAATTGATTATCATCGCTTAATTGCTCTTCTAGAATTTCATATGCTTTTAAGCTTGGACACAAACTAACCAAATCATTCACCGAGATATTGCCTGCATCTACAAATCTGTTGACTGAAAAGTAAATCAATCGTTGACACAATTTTCCTGCCTGCTTAAAATAAAGCCATGGAACTATGGTAGTTGGTGCATCGATTATTCGTATATTTGGAAACGATTCATCTAAGAGCATCATTAATTTACCATCCATCATGTTCCTATCAGTTCTTGTTTCAAATCTTGACCACTCACCTTCTATTCGATGCAGTTCACTGTTTGGCTTTGTCCAAAATTTCACGGTTTCTTTGTCAGAAGTTGGAAATAATGATCTCGAACTACAAACTGGTAAATGATTGACTGGACTTGGATTGATGATCGCTTTAGTGTAATATTTCATGCGTTCTCGACATATTTTATCGAATTGCTTGCTTACCAGGCGAAGTTTAAACATTGTGTTGCCACAATTCTTGTGCACATGGTCTAATATCCATGATAGATCTTTGGTAGGTATGGGTAAATAATTTTCCATCGCTTAATTGTAATATCAATTGGCTAAGGAAACTGAATAATCGTTCTTGCTGGCAATATCTCTGTCACTCGATTCATCAATATGAACGATTGTTGTGTTGTAAGTATTCGAGCTTTTTACAACAATCGTAAGTTCTGACAATTTGCTTTCGAAATTCATATTCGCTTGATTCAATTGACTGACTTTACTCACTTGTATCATCATTGATTGAGCATCAATTCAATCATCAATTGTACAAGTTAAGCGCAAACTTGAATCATATGTTTCATTTTAAATTTGTTCTTTTATTTAAACTTTTATTGTTCGATGAACTTAAGGATGAACTTTTGATAAGTTCTTCCTCTTGTTCTGTCAAACTCCTCTTCATGGTTTAAAAAGTTACACTGAAAAATTTTGCGATCGAATTATTTTCAAGCAGACGAATAATTTTTTGAACTGTTGTGTTGGAAACGTACAAAGATTCAGTGTTTCGTCGTTGTATCATTGCATTTTGATTTAAACCTTCATTACTAAACTTTTCGACGATTTTCACATTGATTCCTTCTTCGAGTTTTGCTCTTTCAATTTCATCGAGAAATTTTCCATGCCAAATTGCCAATAATTAAAGGTACAAATAATATTTTCTACTTTTGCATTATGAATGATAATTCGAACAAAGTGAAATATTCTTGGAGTGTCTAAAAAGTTCAATGTGGAAATTTGTTTGAATTCTCCAATTGCACATGAAAAGGTGCTATCAAAGATCACCTGACACACATTTGACCTCCCCAGCAACGGTCACATGTGTCCCAAGAGTCAGCTGTTGGGTATAAAAGGTAACGACAACCGGTCAGTTGAAGACACTCACAGACATGGGTCGAAAGAAGATCGACATCAAACTTATCCCTGACAAAAGAGGTCGACAAACTACCTTTTTCAAAAGAAAAAATGGACTGATGAAAAAATTAATGGAAATTAATATTCTCACTGGTGCCGAAGTGTATTTGGAGTTGAAATTTGGCAACAGGTGTATCCAAGTTGGTAATAAGAACATCCTAAAGTCTCAAGATATTGGTGTTGAAAAGATTAATATTTCAGATCTTTCAAAAAAATATACTTCAGGAGAAACTACCCTTACCAATGATAATTCTGAATCATTTTCTACTGAGTCAACATCATCAAAAGATTATCAGGATACATGTTCTAATATTTCAAATGATCAGGTAACCAATACGTGGAATCATGCTTACACTAATCACCCTGTAAATAACGAATGGAATGCTTCTTTCACCAATCACCATCAAACACCAAATGGATGGCCTCACAATGCTGCCATTTTGCCAAGTCATTATGTACCCACAACCGTCGGATTTATTCATCCCAACCAACCAGAAGGAAATTTATATGGATTCTACCCTAATTTTTAATATTTTTCTTAATAAATTAAGTTAATTGAAATTTGACGTCATTGACAAACTTCTTTTCATGGTTTAAAAAGTTACACTGAAAAATACAAACTAACACACAGCACTTTTATGTAGCGAACTTGGTGTACTCATGCATTCAAAATTAGCTAAAGACAAGTTATTAAATAATTCAACATCTTATAAGATGACAAAGTCACGCTGTTATTTTATATTTAAGCTCGCTGGTTGTTTTTCATTGCATCATAAAATGACTTGACACCATGAGACTAGATGACTGCTAAGCTTTGTGATAAAGTTGAATAATCGGATGATCTTGACCATCTACCGAGTAAAAAAATTTTGCGATCGAATTATTTTCAAGCAGACGAATAATTTTTTGAACTGTTGTGTTGGAAACGTACAAAGATTCAGTGTTTCGTCGTTGTATCATTGCATTTTGATTTAAACCTTCATTACTAAACTTTTCGACGATTTTCACATTGATTCCTTCTTCGAGTTTTGCTCTTTCAATTTCATCGAGAAATTTTCCATGCCAACTTTCTAAAATGCCAAATTGCCAATAATTAAAGGTACAAATAATATGTTCCACTTTTGCATTATGAATGATAATTCGAACAAAGTGAAATATTCTTGGAGTGTCTAAAAAGTTCAATGTGGAAATTTGTTTGAATTCTCCAATTACAACTTGCAACAAATTATCAAAAACTTTATCCATATTTTCATCATAATCTTTCAAGTGAATATCAATATGTCGAAGTGACTGATTAATAGAAACCGGCAAACGAAATTCTAAATCATTATGGACTTTAGACTTCATGGTTTCAAGTTTAGTAAGCCATAATGGACTTCTAATTAAAGTGACCTCTTTTCTTTCATTATCAGGTTCGTAGTGATATTCGAATACAATTGATGAATCATGAAGTCTAATCCTGGTTAAATTCGTGGGTAATACTATTGCAGTTGGATATTTACAATCCCAATTGAATCTCTTCAAATTAGGAAATATTGCTAAATTCCATACACATTTGTTTGACTTATCACCGAGATTACCAGAAAATCGAAGATCTAACGAAACAAGTGTCTGTTGAAAAGTTGAGTGTGTCAACATGAAGATTAAACCTATTATGCTTAAATCAATGGGATCATCTGTTGGTTTGTCGGTTAACATCAAATTCATCAAAGGTCCACTAAGATGGAAGTGTTGTAGATTGTTAAAACTACCAAGTAATTGATCAAATCCAATTAGAACTTGTTGCTTGAAATCGGCAATTTCTAAATTAAACTTGATCAATTCGGGACAAAAAGTTGGAAGTGTTATACTACGTGATTTACTCAAATCGAGAAGTTTCAAATGAGGTAATTTTTCAGTTTGAATGTTCAAGCTTGTATTATAATGTGATTTGAAAGTAAAACTTTGCAATTTTTTAGGTAATTCAATTGTAATCGTCATTTCTTCGGTGATTTCTAACATATCGATTCTAAGATATTTCAATCTCTTGAACCGATTGAATTGTACGTTACATGGAAGTGGTGCAATTATTGGTTTATCGATATAGACTTGTTGAATAAATGGTGCATGATGAAGAAGTAATTGGATGACTTGATTGATATTAACCTCTTTACATGAAAATATTTGAAGTCTTGGAAGTTCTGGAGGATTTTGTGATCCATAGAAATTTGCTTGTTGAGCATTTTCATTGCGTCGAGCACAAAAAATATCCAACTTTTTTAACCTGTTAAAACTAGTTGGAAGTGTTCTTAATTGACGACAATCCAATTTCAAATTTTCAAGACCATTAAGTTCCATATTTGTTATTGCAAAGGGTACAGGAGGTAACGATTCGAAAACAAATCCAACCAAATTATCAGGTAAATTGATTTCAACTCCTCTCGTGATTGCTAAGTTACTTATTACTCTTACCTTAATTCCCAGATATTCAAGTTTGCAACATCTTCTGAATGAAAAATTTTCGAGAGTGTCATCAGTATATCTTATAGTTGATAGGATATGAAGTCGTGCTAATCGTGGAAAGCGATCGAGTTTTTCTATCAGTTGATCAATGCCAATTGCTGCACTTGATAGTATTTCAACATTGGGAAGTTGTGGAAATTCATCGCTGAACAATCGTGCATCTATAGTTATCATCTTCAATGTTTCCTCAAACCTACTAGATACTTGATTACTTATTCTTAGTGGGTTTCCATGACTGTTTACATAACATCCATCGATGATTTGCAAGTTTTCCGGTACTTCTTTTTCATTAATTATTGTTAACATACATGTTGAAGCCTGAATGAACGTATCATTTCGATATGCACGTCGAACATTCTCAGGACAGTATATTGGATGTTGATTGCTTGATCGATCTTCTAGAATTTCATATGCCATTAAGTTTGGACACAGTCTAACTAAATCATTGGGCAAAAAATCTTCCATAAAATTCCTAACTGAAAAGTAGATCAATTGTTCACATAATCTCCTTGCTCGGTTTAAATCAAGCCATGAAACTATTGTCGTCGATGCATCGATTATTTGTAAGTTTGGAAAACATTTTTCTATAAGTTTAATCAATTTAAGATTCATTCCATGTCGATCACTTCCAAATGTTGTCCACTCATCTTCCATTTGATCCAGTTCACTGTTTGGCCATGTCCAAAATATCACCGTTTTATCGTCAGGAGCAGGAAATAAAGATGTTGAACTACAGAGTGGTAATCGATTGACTGGCCATGGATTGATTATCGCTTTTGTGTATTTATTCATGTGTGCTTCATAGATTTCCTTAAAGTTCTTGTTAATAAGACGAAGTTCAAGCAATTTGTTGCCACAATTCATGTGCACTAGGTTTAATATTTTGAGGATAATTTCTGGGGGAAATATACGACCCTCCATCGCACAATGGTAATATCAATTGGTTAAGGAAACTGAATAATCGTTCTTGTTGGCAATTCCTCTGTCACTCGATTCATCAATATGAACGATTGTTGTGTTGTGAGTATTCGAGCTTTATACAACAATCGTAAGTTCTGACAATTTGCTTTCGAAATTCATGTTCGCTTGATTCAATTGACTGACTTTACTCATTTGTATTATCATTGATTGATCATCATTCAATCAAGTTAAGCGCAAACTTGAATCATATGTTTCATTTTAAATTTGTTCTTTTATTTAAACTTTTATTGTTCGATGAACTTAAGGATGAACTTTTGATAAGTTCTCCCTCTTGTTCTGTCAAACTTCTTTTCATGGTTTAAAAAGTTACACTGAAAAATACAAACTAAGACTAAACAACTTATTAGATAATCCAACATCATTAAAGATAACAAAGTCACTCTGCTATTTTATATGTAGCCTTTTTGGTTGTTTGAATTCATGGCCATTCCAAGTAGATCATTTGTCAGCAATTGCATACCATCGAGGCTGTAAATGAAACTTCTGATTAAACCACCGTCCAACTGATCAAGAATTGTTTTAACTGTGTTGACTTGACAGTACAAAGATTCAGTTGCTCGTCGTTGTGCAACTTCATAATGTTCTACGAAATCTTCATCCACGAAGATTTCAGCAATTCTCACATCAAATCCATTATTAAAATTAGGACCATCTAAGTATGCACTTTGAAGTGTCATCAAAAAATCATCCTGCCATCTTTCTGGTGTACCGACTTCAAGATAATTAATCACTATGTGAATTTCTTCAACTCTTGTTTGAGCAAGAATAATTTCAAGATAATCAAGCATTGCAAGTGAGTCTTCAATAGTCAATTTAGGAATTACTTGAATAGATCCAATTACATCTTGTAAAAAAGTTCTTACATCTGAATCTCGTTCTTCATCTTCAATTGATATGGAAAGAAGTCTAAATGATTCAGAGTCGAATTGTTTGGGACGAAAGTGAATTCTTTCAGGTATGAACCATGATTGAGTTCGATAACAAGTGATTGTTTTGGCAACATTTCCATCATTATAGTCGAATACATATGCATCAGAACCGATTTCAATTCGTGTAATGTTCGATGGTAACTCGATGACAGTTGGATATCGAGAATCCCAATGAAAATTCCTCAAACGAGCAAACCAACTCAAGTGCCAAACACAAGGTCGAAGTATCACATTATCTTGAGAATTAAATGTATCGGCAGATCTAATATATATCGTAACAAGTGTATGACGAACAGCATAAGTACTTAATCTGTTAACCAGGCTAACAACAGTCCAATCGCTCAGATGATTCAAATTTCCAATGAAATGTAGGTATTTCAGCCTTTCTAGACCAGTTAGAAGATGTTCTAATCCTACTATAGTTTGAATTACTGGTGGCATTGTTATATTTAATTTAATCAGATTCGGACAGATGGTTGCAATTGATATGTGATGAGATCCACTCAATTCAAGGAGCTGTAAATTAGGTAAATGATCAGGTAAGATGCGTAAGATTGTATCTGCTTCTGATTTGTAAGTTAAACTAATCATCTGTTCAGGTAATTCAATTGTTATTGTTGGTACATTTTCTTCTGTGAATCTTTGTCTCAAATCGATTTTGAGGTATTTAAGTTTAGTGAACTCTTTGAATCGTAGATGATGTGCATTGTCTATGATGATCGGTTGAATGATACACAGTTGTTCTATTGATTCTCTTGATAGCTGAAGAACAGTCAGAATTTGCCCAAGATGAATACCTTGACATGAGAATACTCGAAGATTCGGAAGTTCTAAATTATCCCGTGAACCGTAAAAATTTGGTGTTGGTAATGTTAGAAGATGTAATTGGAATCTTTTCAATCGGTTGAAGCTACTTGGAAGTGTAACTAAACGATTACAATCCAATTGAAGGAACTCTAGATGATCGTGTTCTGCATTAACAATCGCTATGGTTAGACTTTGAACTTGATTAGGATCAAGACCAGAACAGGCATTATTATTGGGAGGACAAGGAGGAAGTGTTGATTCGAAGTCGAATCCAATTAAATTAATGGGTAAATTTATGTGAATTTGTGCTTGGTATCGTGCAGTCAATGATGGTTGCAAACGCAATTGTAGATATTCGAGTGTTGGATTGTTCGCAAATGAAACTTGATGAGGATCATTATTATCGAATTCTATGGTTGCAAGCGTATATAGTCGTTGTAATCGTGGAAATTGCTGAAGAAAAAGTAAAACTTGATTGATGTTGAAACCTTCAATTTGAAATGACCTGAGATTGGGAAAGATTGGACAATTAGTGGTGTTCCATTGTTGATTGGCAACGCACAATCTCAATGATTGTGCAATCCTAGGTGCTATTTGTTCTAGTTGCCTTCGGATAGGATGATTAAATATACATCGTTCGATAATTTGCAAGTTTGTCGGTATACTTTCGTTATTTTGTGCTCGTGATATACATGTTGAAGTTTGAATGAAGTGATCATGTGGAAATGAACGTCGAACATGCTCATGACACTTACCACGAAGGTCATTCATAGATAATCGTGGTGCAGGGTTATGATCAAATGCCTGCAATTGTGGAAACATTTGAACCAAATCATTTATTCGAATTACTGAATGCGGTTCATTTCTGGAAAACTGATAAATTGAAAAGTAGATCAATCGTCCACATAAAGCCGATTGCATTAATTGATGCAATGAAGTTCTAGTTGTAGTTGCATCGAGGATTTTCAATTTAGGACAACGATTGTCTAAAAATGTTATTAACTCAGGTGTCATGCATTTGTCGATCAACCTATTTGATCGATCAAATTTCAACCAATCATCTTCAACTCGATTCCTCTTTCGTATTGTCCAGAATGTAAGTGTTCTTTTAGCAGCAGCTGGAAAAAGATGTGATGAAGTGAACCAAGGAAATGATGATGGATTGATAACTGCTTTTACAACTTGACCCAGTCGATATCGAACAAGACCGTCGAATCTTCTACACACGAGTCGCAAATGAGTTAACTCGTTGCCATCCAAGTGAACAAATACTTCGACCAGAATTTCACTTGGTAAGTCATACAACATGGTTAGATGCTCAAGTTAATTGTCATTGAAAATATTTCTAACACTTGATTGAGTAAACGATTGTTGAGTTGAGTGATTAGTCAACCTTTCACAACAATCGAAAGTTCTAACTTCCCATTCATTGACTCTTCATAGTTTTCATGTGTGATTCATTTACTTTCATCAATTGTAATGACTGATACAGCGCAGACTTGAATTATTTCACTTATTTTAAAAGCATATTTGAATTATTTGTTGAGTTGGAAAAGTCGCTTAAGACGACAAAGTTTTACTGTTCTTGCTTAAGAACAAATTCACAAGTTGCCGCAAAGTAATTCGCACATAAAAACAATGATGAAAGTGACATTCGTTGAAGTATTTTAGTTCTTTAATTTGTTTAATTGATTTGCCTTTTCAGTGACACTATTGTCCTTGTTGTCTAATCATGATTGATGTGTTCTTTCCTCGAATGAATCAGTGCTTGAATTTGATCTGTTAGTAAGTAATTGACATTGCGAGTAATTGATCTGTTGTAAATTTCTCACCATCGCGAAGATAAAGGAAACTTTGGATTACACCAGTATGTAAAAGTTCACGAATCAGATTAACTGTTTCCAGATTACGGTACAAAGAATAAATTGATCGTAGTGAATGAACATCAGCAGGTTGGAAGTTTTCACAAATTTTCACATGAAATCCTAAACCAGCATTTGGTCCAGCACGGGATGCAGCTCGAAGGGAATAAAGAAAACTCCAATGCCATGCGTGAATGAAATCAATTTCATCATAATTCATGACTATGCGAATTTCTTCAACTCTCATTACATCAGCGAAAGTCTTGAAATACATATCCACACCATCGCATGAATTTTCAATATTCAATTCAGGAATATATCCAACAGATGTGACCATAAGAGGTATTAAAGTATGAACTCTTTGATATTGTTCAAAGTTTGATATTGTAACACCTCTGAATGATACAGGGCTGAATCTTAAGGATTTGAAACGTACTGCAGTTATAATCCATGCATCAGTTGTTGCAAAAGTGAGTGTTTGTTCATTATAACCGTCTTCATAATAAAATACATATGCATTAGGATTAAATTCAATATGTGTAATATTAAAGGGTAACTCGATAACAGTTATATGTCCAGTATTCCAATGAAAGTTCTCCAGTTTAGTGAACAAATTCAAATTTAATAAATTAATTTCACCTTTACGATTAAATTGATCGGCAGAATCGATTTTTATCGATTTCAGTGTGCCATTGAAGTTTTCTAATATTTTCATCAATTGATCAAAAAGCAAATTGTTTAGAAGATCTAAATTTCCAATGAGAGTGAAGTATTTCAATCCTCTTGTATTAGTGAAAAGATCTCGCAATCCAACTATGTTTTGAATCACTTGTGGCGTTGTTATATTCAACTTGATCAGATTAGGACAGTTGGTTGGAATTGTAATATGACGAGATCCACTCAAATCAAGGAATTTTAAATTAGGTGAATGATCAGGTAAAATACGTAAGATTGTATCTGCTTCTGATTTGTAAGTTAAACTAATCATCTGTTCAGGTAATTCAATTGTTATCGTAGGTTCATTTTCTGCTGTGAATTTTTGTCGAAGATCGATTTTGAGGTATTTTAGTTTAGTAAACTCGTTGAATCGTAGATGATGTGCATTTCCTACAATGATAGGTTGAATGATACACAGTTGTTCTAATGATTCTCTTGTTCGTTCAAGAACTTTCATGATTTGCCCAGGATGACAACGATAACATGAGAATACTCGTAGACTTGGAACTTCTAAATCATCACGTGAACCCCAAAAATTTGGTATTAGTGCTTTTGGACGATACCGTAGATTTAATTCGAGTCTTTTCAATCTTCTAAAGCTATTTGGAAGTGTCATCAAGCGACAACAATTCAATTGGAGGAACTCTAGATGATCGTGTTCTGTATTAACAATCGCTATGCATAGACCTGAACTAGTAGGATTATTACCACTATCATTATCATCACAATAGGCTATCGTGTTGCAATGGAATCCGATTAAATTTACAGGTAAAGTTATTTGAACATCTCCTTGGTATCGTGAATATAATGTTCGTAAAGACAATTTTATGTATTCGAGTGTTGGATTTCTTGCAAATGGAATTCGAATAGGATTGTTACTCTCAAATAGTATCTTTGCTGACACATAAAGTCGTCTTAATTGTGGAAATTTCGGAAGAAAATTTAACACTTGATCGATGTTGAATTCTTCTTTCACAAATGCACATGAATTAAGGACAGGTAATGTCGGACATTTAGCTAATTCCCATTTTGATTCGATCGTACACAACATCACTGATTGTGCAATCATCGGTGATATTTCTGGAAGTGGCCTGGTTGTGTCGTACAAATGTCGCCCACGTAAACATGGAATGATAATTTGAAAGTTGACTGGAATTTCATCCTTATTTGGTTCGATTGGTAAACATGTTGATGTTTGAATAAACTGGCCAACTGGATATGCAGTTCGAACATGCTCATGACACCTTCCTGTATCTTTATTTGTACAAAAATATGCCTCAGGGAAATAATCAAATGCCCTCAATTGTGGGAAATTTCGAACTAGTTGCTCAATTAGAATCACTTGAGAAAATATTTTTGGTTTAAGCTCGCTAATTGAAAAGTATTCCAATCCACGTAAATCATATTGTAATAATTCAGGGAATGAAGTTCTAGTCGAAGATGCATCGAGTATTCGCAATGAAGGACACTTTCTTGATAAAAATGATAGCAATTCAGGTGTCATTATCCTTATGGTTGGTGAATGATCGCTGTCTGGAAAGTTCGACCAATCTTCTTCCACTCTATCTTTTTCACTTATTGTCCAAAATGTTAATGTTTGATCATCACGAACTGGGAAAAGATGTGTTGAATCAAATGTAGGAAATGGAAGTGGATTAATAACTGCTTTAACAATATGAGCCAGTCGATTCTCAGCGAATTGTCTGTATCTACGACAAATGAGACGCGAAAGAGCCAATTGGTTGCCATTCAAGTGCTCAAGTATTTCAATTAGAAGTTCATCTGGAATTGTCTCCCAATTTGCATTACTCATGGTTGGATACTAGAATGAATTGTCATTGACAATATTTCTATCGCTTAATTCGTTAGGTAAAGTGATTGTTGACTTGAGTCACTTTTCATAACAATCGAAGGTTACAACAATTTGCTTGAGAAAAATCTCATTCATAGACTTTTTTCGTAGCTGTCATGATTAATTGACGCTCATTTACTTTCATTGATTGTAATGACTGATACAGCGCAGACTTGAATCATTTTGATCATTTCAAAGTTCAAATTTGAAAGTAGATCACTTGTCATGCTATCATTTTGATTAGCAATTGAGGATCGCTTAAGGGGGCTTAGTCTTACTGTTCTAACTGAATTAAGTTACAAAGAACCAACATGGGTAGAATTCAGCTGCTGCAAAGAAAGTCACATACAAAAATGATGAGTCAAAGTAACATTTATTTGAGTACATTTAGTCTATTTGAAACTTCAATTTGTTCGATTGATTTGCGTCATCAGTGAAAATAGTTTCGTTGTTGTCTCATCACTTGTACATTTGGTGACATGCAATCAATCTTGTCAATCCAGTTACATGTTGATCATTCTTGGAAACAACTTGATTAAACTTTTTAAGTCCGCGACAATTCACCAGGAGTTACACGAAACGAGCAAAGTCTAATTGTAATATTTTCAATCAAGGTAAATCTTCATTTTTAGTTGTCAACAGAAGATCGAGTTGTGAATTGAAGATGAAACCAATTAGATTTTCAGGTGATATGATCTTGACTGCGAGTGATTTAACTATTGAATCAGTAAGTGGTTTTAGATTGATTTGAAGATATTTCAATTGACATCAACGTGTGAATAAAAGATCATGAGAAGCAGGTGTTTCAAATTGAACTGTTCTAGTGATGTAAAGTTATGTTATCATGTAATTAATTTATTTTACATCTTCGAAGATGATCAAGTCAAGTTGCGTTTTTATATTTGAGCTTGCAAGTTTTGCAAATTAACTGCCCTCGACATTAAATCAGCAATTGATAGTTGCGTACCATCGAGAATGTAAATAAAACTGCTGATTATATCCTGCAACAGATTATCAATCATATCAACTGTTTCAACTCGACTGTACACAGAATCGAGTACTCGTCGTTGTGCAGCTTGATGAGCTGTGACTCTTGGACCAATGAAAGATTCAGAAATTCTCACATTGAATCCACATCCATAATTTGGACCACTTTGTAGGTATGAAGTTTCAAGTGAGTCCAGAAAACTATCCTGCCATCTTTCTTGTATACCGAAGATCGGATAATTGATAATTATGAAAATATCTTCGACTCTTGTATGTTCAAGAATAGTTTCCAGATAATCGAGCATTCCATGTAAATTTTCAAATATCAATTCAACAATTGTTGGAATGAATCGAATTACATCTTGTAGGAAAACTCTAACATCTGTATCAAATTCATCTTGAATTGATATTGAAAGACGTCTTAATGAACGTGGATTCGATTCTCCACGAAAGATTAATCTTCCAGGTGTAGACCATGTTTGAGTTCGATGACACGTGAGTGTTCTTTCAACATTTCCGTCATCATAGTCGAATACATATGCATCAGAATCTATTTCAATTCGTGTAATGTTTGATGGAATTGAGATGAATATTGGATTCATAGAATTCCAATAAAAGCTTTTCAAATTATGTAACGAACCCAAATTCCAAGCATTACGAACACGAGTTCTACGTTGGAATGAATCGATAGATTCAATGTATATCGATTCAAGTTTGTCATGAGAAGTTTGTAGTGTTTTAATCAATTGATCAATAGCCAAAGTTCGTAGGCGACCCAAATGTCCGATCAATTTGAAGTATTTTAATCTTCTCGAATTGGTTAGAAGATCTCGTAATCCAATTATATCTTGATTTACTTGTGGCATTGAACTTATAGTGAACTTGACCAGATTAGGACAGTGGGTTGGAATTGTTATATTATAAGATCCACCTACTTCGAGGTACTCTAAGTGAGGTAAATAATTAGGTGAGATGCGTAAGGTTGTATCTTCCTCTGATGTGCAAGTTAAAATGATCATCTGTTCAGGTAATTCAATTGTAATTGTAGGTTCATTTTCTGCTGTGAATCTTTGTCGTATATCGATTTTGAGGTATTTTAGTTTAGTAAACTCTTTTAATCGTAGATGATGTGCATTTCCTATGATGATCGGTTCAATGATACACAGTTGTTGTATCAATCCTCTCGATAGTTCAAGCACAGCAACAATTTGCCCAAAACGAATACCTTTGCATGAGAATAATTGTAGGTTTGAAAGTTCTAAAAATTCCCTTGAACCGTAAAAATTTGGTGTTGGTAATGTTGGACGATGTGGTAGATGTAATTCGAATCTTTTTAATTGTTTAAATCGATTTGGAAGTGTAACCAATCGATGACAATGTAATCGAAGAAGCCTTAGATGATCATGTTCTGCATTATCAATTGCTATGGGTAGATTTGGATGGAGAGGAGGAGAGGAAGGAGGAGGAGGATCATCATCGAGGATAGGATTAGCATCATCTACGATAGGATTAGCATCAGGAAGTACTTTTTTGAAGTCAAATGCAATCAAATTATCAGGTAAAGTTATGTGAACTTGTGTTCCAGCACCGAGTAATGTTGACTCTAAATGCAATCTTAGAACTTTGAGTCGATGACAGTTGGCAAATGAAACTTGATGAGGATTATTATTCTCGAATTGTATTGTTGAAAGCGTCTCAAGTTTTGATAATTGTGGGAATCGCTCAATGAAAGTTAGAACTTGATTGATGTTAAAACTGGCAATTGCAAATGAGCGAAGGTTGGGAAAGATCGGACAATTAGCAGGGTTCCAGAATAGATTAGCAACACACAATTTAATTGATTGTGCAATACTTGGTGCTATTTGTTGTAGTGACCTTGCTGGATGATGATTACGTATGCATCGAATGATAGATAGCAAGTTATCCGGAATTTCCTCGTTATTTTGTATGATTGATATACATGTTGATGTTTGAATAAACTGATTAGCTGGATATGCACGGCGAACATTTTCTTGACAACGATTGAATAACCTATTATGACATAACCGTGGATCAGGGTAAAAGTCGAATGCTTTTAATTGTGGAAATCTATGAACCAATCCATTGATCGGAATCTCTAGACTTGACCTTCGTGTTGTAAACGCATAGACTGAAAAGTATATCAATCTTCCAGCTAAAGCTGATTGCATTAAGTGAGGCAATGAAGTTCTAGTTGTAGCTGCATCGAGTATTGTCAATTCAGGACAATAATTGGATAAAAATGTTAAAAGCTCAGGTGTCAAAGTTTTTTCGATTTGCAATCCTGCTATATCAAAGTGAAGCCAATCTTCTTCAACGCGTTCTTTTTCACTTATTGTCCAAAATGTTAATGTTTCATCAACACCGACCCTGAAAACATCAGATGAACTGAATTTAGGAAATGGAAGTGGATTGATCACTGCTTTAACTATATGATTCAGTCGTTTCACAGCGATTCGTTTGAATCTACTACAAATGAGGCGCGAAAGAACCAACTGGTTACCATCCATGCAACCTAATAATCGTTCTACAAATTCATCTGGACAGTCCTTCCAACTTGTAAAATTCATGGTTAGATACTAGAATGAATTATCATTTAGAATATTCCTACTACTTGATTTGTCAGAACCAGTGATTGTTGAGTTGAGTGACTATTAAACCCATTCGCAACAATAGAAAGTTCTAACAATTTGCTTGAAAAAATCTCATTCATAGTTGTCGTCATTGATTTATACTCATTTGATTTCGTTAACTCTACTGACTGATACAGCGCAGACTTGGATGATCATGATTATTTTGAAATTCAAATTTGAAAGTAAATACTCATCATTTGTTAAGTTGTCATTTCGATGGGCAATTGAGGATCGCTCAAGACGACAAAGTCTTGCTGTTCTAGCTGAAGTACAACAGACCAACATGGGTAGATTCGAGCTGCTGCAAAGAAAGTCACGTACAAAAATGATGAGTCAAAGTAACATTTATTAAAGTACATTTATTCCATTTGAGACTTCAATTTGTTCAATCTATTCGGGTCATCAGGTACAATCAGGTCGTTATTGTCTCAGCACTTCTATTCTCAGGACTCAGTCTCAGGTTTCATTTCATGTATACTCACGTTCAATGCTATTCTTGTTATCTGTAAATTTCACAAATTGGGATCTTGACTGACGAAATAGCTTGGTTGGTGCTTGAAAGATGCACCAACAAAGTTTTCAATGAACCAAGATTTAATGAGATCAGAAATAGTATTTAATGTTTTTATATCTGATTCTACTCTACCTGGATGTTTTTCACTTTCTTCATGAATAAAGTATTGCTTGCTCAGGGTTTAAATCCAATGACCTTCCAAATCAATCACCGATTGTTAGAGGTGCACCATCCTTACTGAAATAAAAAAGTTTAACTACACCAAGATCTCGAAGATGATGAATTATTTCAAATCCATCTGGTTGATTCAATAAAGTGTTGTCCAGCATAGATCTATTGTTACGGTTATTTGGATCTACGGTGTCTTCAATAATACTCAAATTGAATCCACCTCGACGATTTGGACCATCCTTTGAGTATGAACTTTTGAGTATATCGAAAAAATACCAGTACCATCTATATTGTACACGAAATATCGCATGATTAATTAATATGGAAATTTCTCTGACTCTTATATTCTCAAGGATAATTTGAAGATAATCAAGCATTTGATGTGAGTTTTCAAAAACCAATTCATGAATTGTTCGAAAGGATTGGATTACTTGTTGTAAAAAAATTACAACATCCTCATCAAATTGTTGTCCCATTGATATGTAAAGACGCCCTAAAAGACGAGGACGGTTTGAATCTGGACGAAAACGTAAACTTTCAAGTGAAGACCATGTTCTGACACAAGTGAGTGTTTTTTCAACATTTCGGTCTTGATAGTCGAATACATATGCATTGGGTTTGATTTGAATCTGTCTAATTCTAGATGGTAGCGAAATACGAATTGGATAATTAGAATCCCAATGGAATGTTTTCAAACTATGTAACAAGCCCAAATTCCAAGGATAAGGATCTCGAATTCGACGTTCGAATGCATCGGTAGATCTAATATGTATCGATTCAAGTTCGTGATGAGAAGTTTGCAATATGTTGATCAGTTGATCAATAGCCAAAGTTCGTAGACGACCCAAATGTCCATCAAGAGTGAAGTATTTCAATCCTGTCGAATTGGTGAGAAGATCTCGTAATCCAACTACTTTTTGATTAACTTGTGGCATTGTTATATTCAACTTGATCAGATTGGGACAATTTGTTGCAACTGATATATGACGAGATCCGCTCAAATGAAGGAACTGTAAATGAGGTAAATGATGAGGAAAGATGCGTAAGATTGTATTTGCTTCTGATTTGTAAGTAAAACTGATCATCCGTTCTGGTAATTGGATCATTATGTAAGGTTCAGTTTCTGCTGTGAATCTTTGTCGTATATCGATTTTAAGGTATTTAAGTTTAGTAAACTCATTGAATCGTATATGATATGCATTTCTCACGATTATCGGTTGAATGATGCACAGTTGTTCCATTGAATCTCTCGATAGTTCAAGCACAGTCGTGATTTGCCTAATTTCAATACCTTTGCATGAGAATACTTGTAGGTTTGGAAGTTGTAAAAATTCCCGTGAACCGTAAAAATTTGGTGTTGGTAATGTTGGACGATGTGGTAGATGTAATTCGAATCTTTTCAATCTGTTGAAGCCATTTGGAAGTCTAACCAAACGACCACAATGCAATCGAAGAAGCTTCAGATGATCATGTTCTGCATTAATAATCGCTATGGGTAGACTTAGATGGAGAGGAGGAGGATGACCATCTACGATAGGATTAGCATCAGGAAGTTGTTCTCTGAAGTCAAATGTGATCAAATTGTCAGGTAAAGTTATGTGAACTTGTATTCCAGCGCCTGGTACTGTTAATTGTACAAGCCATTTTAGAACTTTGAGTCGACGACAGTTTGCAAATGAAACTTGATGAGGATTATTATTCTCGAATTGTATTGTTGCAAGCGTCTCAAGATTTGTTAATTGTGGGAATCGCTCGATGAAATCCAAAACTTGATTGATGTTGAAACTGGAAATTGCAAATGAGCTAAGGTTGGGAAAGATTGGACAATTAGCAGGGTTCCATTGTTGATTGGCAACGCACAACCTCAATGATTGTGCAATCCTCGGTGCAATTTGATCCAGTCGCCTTCGTGGTTGATGATAAATTGTACATCGATTGATAGATAGCAGATTATCTGGGATCCACTGATTTCGTAATCGTGATATACATGTTGATGTTTGGATGAATTGATTAGCTGGATACTCACGTCGAACATGTTCGAGACAAAGATCGGCTGTTCGACCATCGCGACTTATTAGTGCACGAGGGTAAAAGTCAAATGCTCTTAATTGTGGAAAACTTTCAACCAATTCACCCATCACAATCGATTGACTTTGCCTACGTGGTGTCAACGAGAAGGCTGAAAAATAAATTAATCGGTCAGCTAAAGCTGATTGCATTAAGTGAGGCAATGAAGTTCTAGTTGTAGCTGCATCGAGTATTGTCAATTCAGGACAATAATTGGCTAAAAATGTCATGAGATCAGGTTTCAAAAATTTCTCAATTCGCAATCCTGCTATATCAAAGTTTACCCAATCTTCTTCCACTCGATCTTTTTCGCTTATTGTCCAAAATGTTAATGTTCTATCATCACGAACTGGGAAGAAATGCGATGAACCGAATCCTGGAAATGGTGCTGGATTGATAACTGCTTTAACAATGAAAGCCAGTCGATTTTCAGCGAATTGTCTGAATGTACGACAAATGATACGAGAAAGAGCCAATTGGTTGCCATCCATGTGCTCGAATATTGTTCGTTGAAGATCTTCTGGCAGGTCCGTCCAACTTGTAAAATTCATGCTTAGAAACTAAAATGAATTGTCATTGAGAATATTCCTACTGCTTGATTTGTCAGAACTAGTGATTGTTGAATTGAGTGAGTAACTTATTGTTAACCGATGACTTCACATGCACTTACAACAATCGACTCGTGCAAACAGTCAGTTAATCTTTATTTGTCACTTAGGTAAACACATCACTTTTAAAAATCAATTTATTAAAATACTCGACTCGAAGTCTTTCATTGAAACGGTTCAATCTGAACTTTCGAGTCCCTATAAGAGATTCGATATGGTTGACCATGTCGATAGTAGATTAATGATTGGACGAGTGGAAGTGGAGTCACCCATTTTTCAATTAGTTTGAATGTAACTTGATCATTTTCCAATTGAGTTGTCAGTGTTTCAGCTTCTGATTCTGATTCATCTGATCTTTCATTGATGATTAAATATTCAATATTTCGTTTAATTAGATCAAACGTATGAAGAATGATGTAAATCCAACTTTCATTTTTTTCATCTTGTGATGTGTAACCTTTAACTTTACATTCGATGATATTAGGATTTATATACTTGACGACATTACGAAGAACATCATCGATTTTTGATGCGTGAGCAATACTTAAACGTTTCAATGCTGGACATTTTTCTACCAATTTAATTAATATACTGTTACTTGTATCGATATTAATAATCATTCGACCAATTCCTTCGGGTTCATGATCTCCATTCAATCGATAAGGTTCAATTGTAACAAGATGTATAAACCATACTTTTGTTATATTGATTATGAGTTTTCTTCCACATGATGAATTTGAATGTTTCATTTGACAATGAATGATAATTTTATCCGAATCAATTGATAAAATTGTAATTCTAGATGGAAGATTAAGAATAAATGGAATATTACAATCCCAGTGAAGTTTTTTCAATCGATCCCATGAATTTAATTTTAATGTAATTGCATTTAATGATTTTAATTGTAATTCAATTTTCATATGTATACATGAAGCAAATTTACCAATGTCATCCATTAGTTGTAAAATGTTATTTAGAACAAATTGTTCACCAAGTGGATGAATATCAACATTTGTTCCATGAAAACTGAAAGATATTAATTTAGCACTTTTAATTAATGATGGCCAATTAATATAATTTGTTGAATACAAATCATATGCAAAATGATCAGTTGAAATTACTAAATCAATCAATAATAATTTAGGACAACTTTTTGGAACTTGAATTAAATTAGTTTTTATCACTTCTAAACTTAATAAATTATTTAAATGTTCATTTTCAATTACTAATTGTAAAAGTGATTGTGATTTGATACGAAAAGCAAACAATTCATTAGGAAGTGTTATTTCAATTCGATGTATGAAATTTTCTTTTTGTGATTGAATATCAATTTCAAGATATTTCAATTTTGGCCAAGTTGTAAATGTTAGAACTTTAGGAATTAAATCTAAAAATCTTCCTCGAATGTAAAGTTGTTCTAAAAGTGGCGATGATGAAAGTATTTTAAAAACTCGTTCAACTTTTGTACATGTACATGATGAAAATACTTGAAGATTTGGAAGTGCAGGTAATTGTCGAGTGTTGAACCAAGTTGTTTGAGTTGAAGATAAAATTATCTTCTTCAAATAAATTATATCTGTTGGAAAATGTAATAGATGATGACAATGTAATTCAAGAATTTGCAGTGAAATTGGTTGATTGAATGGATTGTCAGAATTAATACTCAAGTCAATTTTAGGACCTCCATCAAAGGCAAAAGCAACCAATGATTTAGGTAAAGTTAGTTCAACTGTTTGCTCATCAACTTGTGATTTAACATCAATCTGGAGGATTTGAAGTTCTGACCATAATTTGAATGAAATTTTAGAATTGTTATTATGATCAGGACCAATGTATGGCAATGTAATGTAAAGTTGTTTCAATTGTTTAGATTGTTCTAGAACATAAAAAATTTCATCGATTGAAATATCATTACTTGAAAACATTTCAAGGTTTGGATAATAATTCTGACAAAACAATGAAGTATCAAACCAAAGATCATCAGCAACAATTCTTCTTATCAAAAAAGCAATTTGATCTGGAATTAATTTCTTAATTGTACTTTTATGATTACAACAACTGTTAAGGATGAACACATCTGATGTTTCATCGATCGATTGACATTCAAATCGTTGAATTAAACTTGTCATCGGTAAATCACCAAAACAAGTATTTTCATCTTCTTTCATCGGATTAATTGTTAGAATGTCAAATGCTTTAAGATTTTTAAATGTTTCAATTATTTCTTTCATTGAATTTGGTTGTGGTTTAAATTGTTTAACAACAAAATATTCTAATTCACTTGAAAATTTTTTAAATAAATTCCAATTAACTGAACTTGTTGATGCATCAATATATTTAAGTGATGGACAAAATTTTCGTATAAATTTAATAAATTCTTTTTTAAATTTTAATTCAGTTGGTGATGATGATAATGAATAATGAATTTGTATTTGTTTTAAAGGTTTAATTGACCAACCGATTAAAACTCTATCATCAGTAACAGGAAATAAATTAATTGATGTAGATGGTGGAAATCGATGAATTGGTGATGGATTAACAATTAACTTTTCTATATTTTCTAATTTTTTTTCATGATCATTAAAGAAAATAAGATTATTTTTATCGTCATACTTGAATGAAACACGTTCATTGCCAACTTTGAAATTTAATTTAAAACCATTAATAAGATAAGCCATGACTGTTGAACTGATTTAGTCAATTCATTCAAATGGACGGCACATGACACACCAGAAAGTCGTTGATACAAGTGTTGATTATTCATACTTTTTACAACAATCAGAATTTCCAACAATTCACTTGATTGGACACATTGATTCTTCTTGACAACACTGATTATTTTCAATGGTTTGACAATTGATCCAAATCAACGTCAACAGGACAAAGTTGGATCCAATTGATTGTCATTTCAACTGTTTAGTAAACAATTGCAATTGAACCATTGACGTTTTTTCGTGAAGTCAATTGATCGAAACTCATTGTTAACTGTTGATTTTTCATGCACTTGTTCAACAATCAACAGTTCTGACTCGTGCCAACTGTTAATTCACTTCATTTGTTCAATTATTTCACTGGATATCATCATCAGGCAAAAGCAGAGTGAACTAATTGTTTATGAAAATCAATTTATTTGTATACTTGGCTCACAAGGTTCTTACATTTCAGTTGTGTCAACTGAACTAGAACAAAATACTACATAAAATAATATATCATTTCATTCTATCTTCTGTATTGAATTTCCATTTTTGACGATTTGTTTTTGTTAAATTGATAAAGAGTATCATTTCGAGTGTATTTCAATGAAATTCCTTTGTTAATCACCCAGTTTTCGATTAGTTTACATGTAACTGGATCATTTTTCAACTGTTGAGGCAAATTTTGATTGTCGTTAGATGATTCGATGATATGAAAAATGTAGACATTTTTATTTGAAACATCAACATTTTTCCTTTGCTCATCGAGTCTATGAAAAATCAAATAAATCCAGTTATTAGGTTGCTGTTGAACGTATGGTGATGTGTACCTAGTGACGTAACAATTAATCCAATCAACATTTGTATGATTAACGATGGTACAAACAAGATCATCAGTTCGTGATCCATAAACATTCAAATGATCAATTTTTGGACATCTTCTAACCAATTCAACTAAAGTTCTGTTAGGTCTATCGATATGACAATTGATTATTTTAATATCATCAGGTGTATGATTTTTAGCCGGGTTAATTCGATGATTAATTGTTTCAAGGTATACATCCCAAAGTAATTCTCTTGTATCAATGACAACATGTTTAAATTTTTTTCTTTGACCATATTTTACAGAAAGAACATTTTCTCGAGCGATATTTATTTGATGAGGATGAAGATCTAAAATAACAATATCAGGTGGAAGATTAAGGATAAATGGATAATCACAATCCCAATGAAGTTTTCTCACTTGAGTGTATTGATCTAGTTTAATTGTAACTGGAGTTTGTGGACGATCTATTTGACTTATTAAAATTTCAACGTAAACCCATTGAGCAACTTTAATAATGTCATCAATTATTCTGACAACGTTGTTAAGAACAAATTGTGGAGCATGATCAGGTCGACCACCACATGGTCCACGAAGACTGAAATATCTCAATTTGGCACTTTTTATCATGGATGGCCAATTTATATAATTATCGACATGAGTATCCTCAAGGAAGTGATCATATGATGTAACTACATCGACCTTGATCAAATTAGAACAACTTTTTGGAACTTGAATTAAATTACTGTTGATTACTTCTAAACTTTGTAGACGATCTAAACGATCATTTTTTATCGCAATTTGTAAATTTCTTTTTGATTTGATACGAAAAACAACCAATTCAACTGGTAATGTTACCACTATTAAGTGTAAAGGGTTTGCTTGTTGTTTTTCCAAATCGATTTCCAGGTATTTCAGTTGAGGCCAAATTTCAAATTTCAGCTCTACAGGAATATCATTATCTTGGAATCTTCCTCGAATGTAAAGTTGTTCTAAGAGTGGAGATTGTAGGACAATTTTAAGAACTCGATTAATGCTAATACCTTCAAGTGATGAATCTTCACATGATGAAAATACCTGAAGGTTTGGAAATGCAGGTAATGTTTGAGTGTTGAACCAAGTTGCTCTGCCAGACAACAGAACTATCTTCTTAAGATTAACAACATAGTCCGTTGGAAATTGTATCAAATCATGACAATCTAATTCAAGAACTTCCAATGAACTTGATTGGTTTGATGAATTGTCAGAATTTATACTCAAGTCAAATTGAGGTCCTCCATTGAATGAAAAAGCAATCAATGATTTAGGTAAAATTAAACCAATTTGTTGTAGCATTGGTGGACTTAATTCAACATTGATTTGTAAGATTTCAAGTGATGACAATTGTGAAAATGATAAAATGACATTATTATTCTGATCAGACTCAATTGATTTAACATTGATGTAAAGTTGTTTTAAATATTCAGAACCTCCAAGAACATGAAAAATTCGAGCGATAGGAATATCTTTACTTGAAAATACTTCAAGCTTTGGATAATTCTTACAATCACGTGAAGTATCAAACCAAGAATTATCAGCAGCAATTC
>JASXTE010000282.1:0-64561 GCA_030280995.1 Hemileia vastatrix | reverse complement strand
CCAATTGACTACTCAGACAAAAAGATCGCTTTGTTTCAAAATGAGGAAGGCACATCATTTTCTCTTCCAAAAACTTTTCACTTTGGGGCTGCATCTAGATGACGAAATTCTATCCGAGTTCTATCTTCCAATAGGTTATCCTAACCTGGAGGATATTGGGCTGCCTTTGTCTTCCAAGTTGTCCTGATCTTGCTTCTGGCTGATATCTGTTCCGGAGGTAGTCAATATTTACAGTCAGACGGAAAACAATGAATGAGTGAACGAAATCTCTAGTCGGTGATGCTCTTTCTACCTTCACGAAAGCGTGAGTACAGTTGAAGCAGAAGAGTCAACAGCTCACTTCAGTAGCGATCTTGCTTTCAATCCGTTGCACACTCTGAGCTCACCTTTTTTTCGAAACTCGATCTTGTCCAAACAGAATATCCAAGTGTATTGTGGGAAGCAAATTATCCGAAAGATCAAAGAAGCAAGCTTTTCGTCTCCAAACAGCCTCTATCCTCAATCTCCAGCAACAGCCAATGACAAATCCTCCCGTTTTCCCCTCTCGATCACATCAAAGTCAGGACATTTCGTTCTTTTGTACCTTCGTTTCTTCCGTTGCCAAATCAAGAACTCAAACACTTCAAAGTGAGCTGCTCTTCCTCGTCGTCGTCTCTGTCGTTGTGTGAGCTTCCGCTTCTCGTCCTTGCATAGACTAGATCTCAGTTTCTGGACTGAAAGACCATGCATATAAGATCTAAAGAAAAGTCTGAATGGAGAGTGTCGACCGAATAATCGTTCGTTTGGAGGCGTTCATCGATGTGCCTCTTAGAACAAATTCTGATTCTTGATAAGGTCGACCCAACTACTCACTACCCTACCTCCTCGAACCGCAATGTCGCAGCTCTTGCTGTCAGACCTTAGCTCACTATCATCGGAGTCAAAGAGAAAGCATCCAGAAGTAAGAACAGCAGCAGAGACTGCGCTTTCAGCTCTGAAATCGAATCCAGATGGAACGATCAATTCGACAAGATCGACTTCGGATGACACTCTACTCAGACCCATCTTGCTCGGTTGCGAGACAAAGAACTCGAAAGTGATTAGCAATATCTGTCGGGATTCTATTGAGATTGGTTGGAATGAAGGTCTTGAACGACGTGAGTAAGCGAGAGGAAGATGGATTGAGGTGGATTGAGGTAGAACACGCTGCTGCACATCATAACGTCGATAGATGCTGTCTTGCAGGTCTGGATTGATTCAATGTATGATGGATCTACTTCTCATATTCATACTTTTCATCACGTCCTGATGCCTCTACCCCTTCTTCCTTGCACTCAGTCTTCCATCCCACCTCTAGTCTCCACCCCTCTCTAACCTCCTCACTCAAAGGCTGGATCCAGATGCCCACCTCAAAGTCCTTCAATCAGCAGCAATGCTACTATCATCCTACTCTTCCATTCATGCAGAGCTGCTGGCCGAGACTCTGCTACTCTGCTTCAAGCTTCAAGATTCTCGAGTAGCCGTCATTAGCTCTACAGCTGCTGCAACTCTACGACAGGCTGTAATGACAGTCTTCGACAAGGTGGTCAGTGAAGGACAAAGTGTTAGATGGGATCAAAGATGGAGGGGAAGATGGTGAGTGAAACTGAATGAAGTATCGATCGAGAACAATGATCTGACCTTCGTCAATCATTTCTCTTCTCGCCTTTCCAAGCTGCTGCCGCTGCCCCTCTTGCAGCTCTGACTGTTCAGATTCCAGGTGCAGAGAACGACAGCGTCACTCTCTTTCCATCCTCCAGAGACGCATACCAATTACTTTCAGATCTCAACGCTCTAGCCCAAGGAGAACCAGCTCCCTTTCTACGACTCTCTTCGCTGCCAAGAACATTCACTCTAGAGCTACTGGAATCGGTTCTCACCAATCACTCAAGTCTCTTCAGGATGAAGGCTCCAGGCAGATCGGCTCATCCAGAGCTTTCTCTGGTTCTTCGTCAAAACACCTGCCCCTCTACTCATCAAGGCTTTGACGGAAAGACCAGCTTTCCCTACCACCCTTCGACTCATGAGACTGCTCTTCTTACTCTTGAGACAGTTTCTCGGAAGAATTGAGAGTGGAGGTGGAGATTCTCATGAGCATCCTATTGAGAATGGTCAAGCCTACGACTTCTGGAGATGATTCTCAACATTCTTCTACTCCAGCCTGGCAGAGGACGCTCAGCCTAGAAGTCTCTAGATCTCTATCCTCCAACTCTCCTTTCCTGGCAAACATCTGGAGGTGGTACGACGCTTCAGACTCCTCAGCAAACGTCTTCGCTCGACTGGTAGAAGCCATCTCTTCATCTGCTCGATCGGATCCGGCTGCTATCGGTCATCGAGGAGGGGAAGGAATGGGATTACCACCAAGAAGGGTCATTCATCAAGAGGAAGCGTGGATAAAGGTTACACTGGAGGTCTATACGAAGCAGCTGCTGGAGTTGCCAGTGCGATGTTGGCTCCTGTAGCTTCAGGAGAAAGCACAAGTCCTCTCATTTCCTTCTCTGCTGCTCCTCCTCTTCAACTCCTAGATCAATTGGACAAGACGGAACCTCCTTCGACTTCTTCAACGTATCCTTTCCTTCTATCGATTCTTTCAGTCATTTCCTTAACTCATTCACTCTCAAATCCAGTCCTAGTTGCCTTCAAAGTCGTCGCAAGCAATACGACAGGAGGCAAAGCTCCTTCAATCCTAGACTTGGCATCCTCATCCTCACCTCTAGACGCAAGACAAGGAGAGGAAGTCACGATTGCTAGAGACATGCTCAAAAGCTCTTGGAAGGCTCTATCTACGACTCTTCTCTTCTACATCACTTCACGTTCGGACGATGCTCTCTTCTCTGAATCGCTCGCAGCTTTCAGATCTTTGATCGGTGCTTGTGGAGCTTTGGGTATCAAGGAAGCCAGGGATTCTTGTCTTACGGAACTAGCTTCTCTAGCCGTTCCTCAGCAAGTCGTCTCTGCTCTGATCGAATCCTCAACAGAGATCCCTCCTTCTCCTTCAAATGCCAGTGGATCTTCCAGCACCCAATCACCTCAATCACTATCTCAAAGGAATCTAGCCTGCCTCAAAGCTTCATTGCAATCTCCAACTTCCTTTCAGGTTGCTTAGGACATCGATGGAACGAGACTTTAGAGACTCTAATAGACGCTGAGCTAGTCCTTCGACGAAGTTCCCCTTCAAGTCAGAGCCATTCAGCGAAGAACAGAAGGAAAGGTCAAGGATCCGAAACTGGAACTGCTGGAGGTTTGGATTCGAAGTCTTCTACTGATGGTCCAGGTGAATTCTTTGCTGGCTCGACAGCGACCATCGATTCGAATACTGGTCGTCCTCACCTTCTGAGCAAGCTAGACGCTGAATCTCTTCTTCGAGAGATCACTCTGGTCTTTGAGAACACGACTCCACTGGAGGACTCTGAGCTGTTGGCATTCTCTGAAGCTCTCTGTGGTCTTCTACCTCGAGGATCAGACGAACCCAACCGGAACGATCCAAGAGGAGACGACATCGGATGCGACTTCTTCGACTCCAACTTCTACTCCTAGAAGGAAATCACGTCTAGCTATCGCTCCTGGTCAAGATAGTCAACAAAAGAGCTTCGCTACCGATTCTTTGGGGTCTGGTTTGTGCTCTCAATGTTCACAGACTTGCTTCAAACACTCCAGAGCAAGGATGGTCGATCATCGTCAAGAGTCTCCAAGAAGCTATTAGAGATCCTTCTCTTCGTCCCATTCGTCGTACTCAAGCTGCGGAAGTCTTGGATGCTCTGCTTTTCTCTGCTTTGGCGGTGCAACAGGAAGGAATGAAAGGTGAAGAAGATCCCAATCGATCCAGAATTCAAAGACAAGTCTTCGATGCTCTCTCCCAGCAATCGATTCTACAGAACCGAAGGACTACTTCTGCGGATGTAGAAGTGAGAAAGATGGGAATCGATACTCTTCAAAGGATCTTGGAAGCTTATGGCCATTTATTGGTTCTAGGATGGGAGACGATCTTCGAGATCTGCTCTTCAGCATGCTCGACATCTTCAAATTCAGGCAAGTCTCGAAGTACTGCTCCTCTAGTCAAAGCAGCCTTCTCTCCTTTGGCTCTAGTCTGCTCGGATCTTCTTTCAGCTTTGAGTCTGGATCAACTCGAGCTCTGTATCTCAAGTCTCACAAGCTTCAGTACTCAATCGGAAGACGTCAACATCTCTCTGACTGCAAATGGAACTCTTTGGGCCGTCACTTCTGAAATGTGGACTCGATGGAATTCTGAACAGCAGTTAGAACGTCTAACAGCTCTTTGGTTATATCTTTTGGAATCACTTTTGAAGGTCTCTCAAGATGGTAGATCCGACGTCAGGAACGGAGCCATTTCCAATCTCTTCAAGATTTTGGAACAGTATGGATCCTCTTTGAACCCCATCTATCTGGTCTAGAATCATGTGGGAAATCTTGTTTCCTCTTTTGAACTCGTTAGAAAGCATTTCTCAAAAGGTCTCAGAAGAGTCGAAAGCTGAATTGAAATCTTCTGGAAAGGATTCGAAATTGGTCGAAAAGGAAGACAATACAGCTGCTATGATGGGAACTCATCAAAGTCTACCTAAACAATGGATCGATAGTAGAGTGCTAGCTTTGAATTCGACGGGGAAAGCTGTCAGAGAATATTTGTTGTCCAAGTTGATCCCAACTGATGACTCTGAGAAGATTTGGGAAACTCTACTCACTCTCGTGGAAAGATCTTCCGTAGATGGGCCTGAAAGTATTTCTCAAGCTTCAATGAGAGCTTTGGAACATGTTTTGAGATCTGATCTATCGAAAGTCTCAGACGAGAAGGAGTCCACATCGGTGGATCAAGCTTGGAATAAAGCTTGGAGTACCTGGTCATCGATTGGAAGCAAATTAGAGACATCAGCGTCTTCTACTTCCAAAGGAAGTCATCTCAGTCAAGCCAATCTACTCTCTCTAGTCGAAACTTTCCCTCCTATCTATGCAAGGATTCCTTCAACTTTCGATCTCTCAAGGTTCGAATCGTTAATGACCTCACTGAAAAGTTGTCTGACTCTCAAGACTTCAGCTTCTACGGACCTAATTGGAGATCATGACAATCTAACTTCTCTTCAGAAATCTGTAATGTCCTGCATCAAGTCTTTAAAGGTCATACCCGGTCTGCCTTCTCTGATTCTGAGCGATCTAGCTGAGATCTCTACTTTGGCTTTCACCAATAGAGATCCTTTGAGCGCTATCAATTCTTCAAACACTGTCAAATCTGGTCCTACTTTTGTTGCTATCACTAGAAATGCTACTCAGGAATTGATGGACTCTTTCGATAGATGGTCAGACGAAATTGAGATCTATACGAACGGAGCTGTCGAGAAGGTCTTCGCTGTGAGTAGACATTCTCCAATTCGTGGTCTGTGCTGCTGACGAGCCAGACATGACTGGTTCTGTTCATACTGACACTCCTTTCAACAACTCCCCTCTATCCCATCTTCACAGTCTCTAACGCTGCCGATCAAGTTGAAGTACGAATGTCCTGCTCCTTGCAAGAATCCTCAGAGAACCGACGCACCACCTCCTCTTTGGCAGTCTGCTACTCTAGCTCTATGCAAGATTGCCAAGAAGTGCTGCTCAGTCCTACAAAGGGAAAGCGAAAGTGAGTTTGGCGATTGCTGGAACCTGTCGAAGAACAAATTTATCTCGCCTTGTTTCCTGCTCACCGCTGATTCTTCTCGTCTTTGTCTTTACTCTCGATTCTCTTTCAGAGCTCAACGATGAGCAATTCCAAGGAGTCTGGCGTCACATGCTTCTAGCCTTCTTCAGCGCATTGACAGCCGACTGCACTCCAGCACTTTCACTAGACTTCTCGATTCAAGAACGAGACGAAACCTTCGATCTATGCCTCTTGTCAACGTTGGAACTAGATATCTTACCTCATCTAGGTGGTAAGAGAGTACCTTCGGAATTGATCGTTCAATTAGGAAAGACTCTCTCCAAAGCTTCTAGAATCTATCGTTTGGATGTGGAAGCTTCTTCCACGAGTTCGAAGGAGTCGATCTCGGAAGGAGAGGAATCAGACCCTTCTCATAATGGTAAGGTGACCTCGACTTCTAATGGAATGAGTGAGATTAGAGGAGAGGATTATGGAACGACGGCTCAGATTGTTAGAAGTCCCAGAGAAAGATTCTCTTATTGGACCTTCGATCTTTTGCTTTTGGTATGCTCTGATAGATTTACTGGTAAGTGAAGCATCTCTTTCAATCGTATGTCTTGTTTTCGCAAAGAACATAACCTAAGAACGCTTCTTCTTTCTCCTCGCCTTTCCCCTCTCAGATGCTATTCCCGAACGTAAAAGAGTCTCTGCTCTCTGTCTTCCATCACTACTGGAACGAAGCTCTTCAGCTCTTTCTTCCTACGTCTTGGATGCACCTTTAAAAGGATTGAAGCCATTCTCAAGGCTCAGAGACGAAGAGTTCAATTACATTCTCTCGAACTTCCTGGATCTACGACTTTGGCCTGGAAATTACGCAGCTTCCAAATCTGAGGATCCGACTTTCGCAATCCTACAACAACAACAAAACGAAGATCAATCTTCTAGTAGTTCAAGTTCGATTCCAGAGCAGATGAACAAATTGATCTCGAGATCTTCCAAAGCTCATCTCTTCCACATCTACTCAATCCTTTGCGATTTCTTGGCTTTGAAGTTGACTGCTAGGAGTATCATTCCGATGTCCACCCCTGGATCTAGTAGGATCTCATCTACGGACTTCAGTCAGGTGGTCGATGCTAAAGATGGAATCAATTTGGGATTGGTTGGAAGTTCGGATGACGTTTTGGGAAGTAAAAGATTGGATAGGAATGAGGCGGTTTTGGCTAGCGATATCGCCAGACAGGTTTTGGGTGTAATTGCAGTCGAGATGGGATTGAGGTAGAAATGTAAATATCGATAGTGAAATCATGATAGTGCGATCATTTTTGGAGTGAGAAAATGAAAGTAGATAGACCCGTCGCGATTTTCCCACTCTACCTACTTCATCAAACTTCAGCTCCTCTCTCTCAATCAACCACTCATCCAAACTCAATCGTTGAACCAATCAGATCAATTAGTTGCAATCACCAAACTACAACCGAGTCCAGATCCTCAAGTTGTCAAACCAGTCAGTCGCAGCAACTTCTAATAATCAGGAATGAACAGAGACAACGCAATCAACCTCGACAGCGATGACGATGTTATCCAAACCAGCCCGAACGAGAGCAAAGGAAAGGCTCAAGAATGCATCGATCTGACTTTGGACGATTCAGACGAAGAGCAGGAACTCCAATCTAGACAACAGGAGAGAACTGCAATGCCTTCAACAACTCCTTCTGTCTCTGCTTCTCCTGACAGAGATCAGACTCTTCAACAACAATCACCTTCAACAAGTGGAATCGTATTCACGGACTCGAGAGCTAGGAAGAGCACCGTCGAGGATGACAAGCGAGTCGAGCAGCAGATGATCTCTGACTTTCAGCCGGAAGAGGATCAGAAAGAAGAGGAGAATCTGGGAGATGATGAACAAGACGATCCTTGTGAGTGTTCTCTGATAATGTAAACTACCTTTAGAAGACTCGATGGGCATTCTAGCTTGGAAAAGACTGGATGTATGCCTCACTTTCGTTCGATGGAGGACCAGCCTCAATCTCGAGAAGGTCACTGAACCCTCCCTTTTTTCTCTCTTCGTACCTTTCTCAGATGCAAGACAGAACAAACGTCACAAGTTCAATCATGCAAAACCTGAACGTGAAGCCTCAATCGAGCTGTCAGTTTCTCCTCCTCCTCAGTATGAAACTCTGAATCGAAATGCAATCCCTTCACCTTCTTCAACTCCAGCAACTTCACTCTCCAAGACTTCTCGTTCGAACACTTCTCCAACTGATACCAAAGTCGAGCTCTCACTCTTGACTCAGGTTTCAGATTTAAAGAGATCCAAAACCACTCTACCTTCAACTTCTACCACTCCTTCAATTTTGGCCTCGGAAAGTTCAGATGATGAGATTCAGATAGGACAGAGACAATCAAAGAGGTTCAAGTCGAAGAGAGATCCAATTGCAGAGGAGTTGTTATACAATCAAAAGCTGAACGGGAAATTGAACACCTCGAAGAGATCAAACTTTTCAGCAGCTTCATCTTCTAGACTTCGTCTTCCTTCTACCGCTAGTACTTCTTCGAAACGAACCATTGATGGAACATTAAAAACAGTTGGAGTTGGAAGAGGAAAAGGAAAGGGGAAAGGTAAAGCTAAACCAAAAGAGAGAATGACAAAGAATCGTGGGAACAAAGCGGTGGTCTATATAGATCATGCCCTCCCACCAAGTCTTGAAATGATTGAGCGTTATGAGAAGCTGACGGACGATTGTCGAAGTTGCGGTAGACCTTTGATTACCTTCTCACATTTCTCTGGGCAGTCAGGAGCTGGTGCAACACCGTCTGAGATCGTTCCAGTTCAAAAAGGCGATAGACAATTTCAAACCATGTCGGACAAGTTCACATTTGGCAAGAACGTTCCATTTACGACCCCAAGTTTATCGAAGAGACTAAAGTCTGTCAAGGATGTTATTGGTATGATGCTGATGGTAATTTGAAAAATAGTCTCATCCTTCAATGGCAAGGAAGAAGGACTGAAATTAATGAAAGTTTAGAGAAATGTGGATTAAATGGAGAAGAGAAACATCAATGTCATAATTCTACCATAGGTAATGCTGTCAAGAACCAAAAGATTAGAAATTGTATGATGGATCTAAGGAAGGACGTTCATGCTGCTAAAGGTTGGACTCTTCATTCTCTGGATAAAATTCCTAGAGGAGGTTTCATTGGGATTTATACTGGAGAAGTAATTCCTGCTGAGACGGCAAAGGAGAGGATGAAAACTGGTTGGAATTCAAAATATCAATTCGATCTATCTAAATTCGAAAGTGATGATTGCTCTCTGGTCGTAGATGCTCTCGAGATCGGGAATCCAACAAGGTTTATGAATCATTCTTGTGATCCCAACGTAGCAACCATTACTTCCTACATTCCATCGAAATCAGGAGGGTTAATCTCTTACGTTTCTTTCTTTGCTGTTCGGAAGATTAAAGTTGGAGATGAACTTCAGATTTCCTATAGGAGTTGTAGAGGAGATGGAACCAAAGGAAAGAACAAACAACAAATCGAAGCCGAGAATGTTTGTCTTTGTGACACGATTTATTGTGATGGTTATGTTCGTTGGGAGTTATGGGTGGATCCAACATCTTCAGAAGAAGAAGAAGATTCAGACGACGAAGAATAATGATGAAGATGGCGGTTCTTCTTGCTTTCGTTCTTCCAATGCTTTTCTCATAACATTTATTGTATTTTTATCAATTCGTTTCGGAACGCTGACATTTTACATTCTTTTGCGCGGCGAAATTCGTCGTCAGCCGTTGAAGTGCTGATTTTCGACCTCCCGAGGTTTTGGCGATTTGTCTCGTCTCAATTTCAGAGAATCAAAGATACGATGCTCTTGTTAAGATAGACCAAAAAAAGAAAAGCTCAAAGAAGCTTATGAGCGAGCAATCCTTGGACATCAAGTCCTGATTGGAGCGCCCTTTGTTCGGCCTCTGACACCTTTTGAGACCTCTCTCAACTTCTGACGCCCTTTCAGAAAGACTAGAAGTAGCCTCTTAAATCTGCAAAAATAGCTGGATAGAGCGCCAACCTCTCAGACGAGCTCACAGAGGGCTGAAGAGCTCCATTTTCTCTCAAGCCCGCAAGTCGTCAGTCGAGATTTGAACTTTTGGAAAAACAGGCCTTCAAAAACCACGCTCTTTCGAGCTTTCTCAGCCCCCAATCGGCTCTTTGGGCTACTCCCTTTCTCATCTAGAAGTTTTCAGAGGGACTCTGGTTGGTCTCTCGCTTGCAAATTCAAAGAGTCTCTGACAGGAAGTGACGACGAAGCTGACTTCTCGCTTTTAAGAGCGAACTCATTCTTTCAACTTCCTTTTCTCAACCAGAGAGACTTTAACCTTTCAACCAGACCTTTGCAAGCGATCTTGAGCCTTCAAAAACGTTTGTGTCGAAATTATAAAGAAAGTGAGCGCTCAAACGAAGAGCTGATCTGCTTGATTCGATGTCGTCTTCGAATGCCTCACATTCTAAACGACGCAAATCAAGTGGGAAAACATTAGTTCAAAATCGATCAACAGCGTAAAATACATGAGAGAATGAAAATAAAAAAGCAGAGGAAACCATCGAGGTGAAAAAGTCAAAGGCAGGCGAGAAACAAGAATATCGACACCCAAAACGGAACGGTGAAAGAGGTCAAAAGGCCAAGAGACGTGAGAATGAACATCAAGTGCATGATATAATGAAGAGAAACCAAATACGAGAAAGAGAGCTCGAATCTATCTAGCAGCCACTGGATCGGCAGCTGCTTCGATAAACTCGTTAGCTTCGGCCTTAGAGATTGAACGAATGGAACTGACTTTCTGAGCGTTGAACAAGACTGTTTAGAGAAGAAAGAAGAAGGGGTGAAGAAAGAAGCAAGGATATCTCGATCAGCTATCCAATCATTACTACCGAAGAAGAAGAGCTAACACTCACCTCCGTAATGCTTCTCAGCAACAGCGACCATTTCAGGTCTGAAAGTAGTAGTAATGAATTGAGCGTCCGAGGACAATTCATGAATCATAGCAGCCACCGAAGTTCTATATTGAGCGTCTAGATTTGCATCGATTTCATCGAAGAGATAGAATGGAGCTGGATCACATTTCTGAATTGCGAAAACGGTTGCAAGAGCTACCAAAGACTTCTGACCTCCCGATAATTGTTGTATTCTAAGACCTTCATCTGATTTAGAATTGAAGGAAACCTTGATTGAAACTCCAGTATAGTTTTCGATTGTTGATTTCGCGACTTGATCTTCTTCGTCGTTCTCATCTCCATCCACATCCATTTGCTGAAAGAAGAAGAAAATTGTATGAGAAATCGTGGATATTGAGTCAGCTAATAGAATTCAGCAACCATCTCCATCGGATATCAGGAGCTCATTCCACCATTTCGTCGACACTCACATCATCAATTCTTCTCTGCATGATCAATCTACCTCTTCCAGCAGGAACCAATTTCTCAAAGACTTCTTCAAAGTATTTCGAGACTTGTTTGAAGGTTCTCTCGATTGCTTCATCCTTTCTCTGATCCAAGACTCCGATCAATTCTTGAATCGATTCAGCACTGTTTTGAAGCTCAGTTTGACGTTGGATCAACTGATCTCTTTGTTTGGTGAAGTTATTGTATTGTTCTACTGCTTTCTTGTTGACGTGAGAGTATTTCTTCAAAGCATCATTGACCTTGTGAAGTAGTTTAAGGAGCTGATGAAAACGAGAACAAAGCAAAGCAAAGAAGAAGTCAGATCATCCAATTCGACACAGGCTGGCGACACGAATTCTCCCCTCGATCTCGACCTTCTGCTCACCTTATCAGATTTGGTATTAGTATACTTCTCGAAAGCCTCTTCAGGTAAGACTCCCAAATCTCTAATACTCTTGTTACACTTATCTTTCTGTTCCAACAATCTACCTCTTTTACTCAAATATCGCTCTACAGATTTCTGTTGTCTAGCCATATCTTTAACATCTTCAGCTTGTTGAGATCTAGTCTTTTCCAAATTCTTGGTCAAATCCAAGACTTGTTGATTCAATCCTTCCAATTCCTTCTCCACTGTATCGATTCTTTTCTCAACCTCTTTCATTCTCTTGTCTAGATTCTTTAATTCTTTCTTTTGAGCATCTAAACCAGCAGTACCTGCTTGAACTGCTGCATTTTCGTTGTCATCGAAGAGATAACTGAAAGCTTCGATCTTGGCTGACAATTCATCACGTCTACGACGAAGATCTTCACCGAGATCAACTTCTAGAAGACTCTTGCGATTAGCGAGCTGTGAAGAAAGGAGAAAGCGAAAGCGAAATCATTTTAGAGTCAGTCAAAGCATTCCTTCTTCATCGAACTCTCGAACTGAAAAAGTTCACTCACCTCGGCGACTTCAGTCGAAAGCTCAGCCAAAGCCTTATTCTGCTCATCTTCAGCAGTATTCAATCTATCCAACTCATTCTGTTCATTAGTACTCAAACCTCTCCTCATTTCAGTTTTCATCTCATCTTGAATCGAAGCTCTCTTGCTTTCAGAACTCTTGATTTCCAATTCTTGATCAATGACCAATCTTTCCAGTCTTTTTACTTTTTCACTAGCTTGATTTTCTTCTTCTCTCAACCAAGTGATAGCATCAGTCAAAGGACCTCTAGAATCTTGAGCTGCTTTTCTCTTGTTTTCCAATACTTGCATCTCACTAACCAAAGAAGTGATTTCTTGTTCGGCTTGATTCAAAGTTTGAGTAGTCTCGTTCAATTTCCTAGAATCAATTTCATATTGTTCACTCCATTTCTTGACATTCTTGACAGCGTCTAATCTAGAACGTTTTGGATCATGATAACCACCAGTCAAAGCTCCTTTCCTTTCGACCTTATCTCCATCCAAGGTGATTGCATTGATACCATGACTTCTAACATAAGCACCAGCAACTTCTAGATTTGGACAAATGATCGTTCTACCAAAGATTTGATCGAAAGCGAGTTGATACTTCTTCTCAAAAGACATTTTCTTGAGCATTAGAATGGCATCTGGAGCTTGTGGAACGTTGACTTGTTTAGGCTTGAGTCTGTTGAGAGGCATGAAAGTGACTCTACCTGCTTTCTCTCTGTTCAGAACTTCCAGAACTTTGGAAGCAGTCTCGTCAGTATCAACTACGACGTGGAAGAGACTTGTGTTGGCAGTGACTTCTACCGCAGTCTTGTACTTGTCATCGATCGTGAAAAGAGAGTAGACTGGTCCAAAGACTCCTTCGATGTTGTGTTCTCTAGCAATACGCTCGACTGCTTCTAGACCATTGGCAGTGGACTGAATGAGAGCGAGAGATGAGAAAAGAATCGAAACATCAGTGCGAGTCCCGGCGAGTTCGTTCTATCGAATCGATGAGTGTCTGCTTCGAATTCTTCTCACCTTGTCCATAGTACTAGCCATAGATCTTCTAGCTTTACTCAATTCATCTCTAGCAAAAGAAGCAGCAGCGTTCAATCTAGCTTGTTCCTTCCATAGCTCCTTCTTTCTCTCAGAAAGTTCCTCTCTCTTTTCATTCTTCGAAGTCCACTCTTTAGCAGTTTGATCCATGATTTCCTTTCTACCTTCCAAAGCTGATCTCTTCTCTGCAGAAGTCTCTTCGGCTTGGTTCAATCGATTCTTCGCTTCCACTAGATCAGATCTTGTAGTTGAAAGACGTGAATTCTGTTGATTGATGTAATCTGTCAATTCTTTGACTTGTTGAGATAGGAAAGTATCACGTTCTGCTCGAGTACGGAATTGAGCTGAACGTCCACCTTTGGCGTGCAGAGATGCAATCTTGGCTTGAGTTTCGATGAGTCTGGAAGTGATAGGAAAAGAAAGAAATGAATGAAAAGACTTCTTCAGTCGGAGCACTCAAAGCTTCATTGACTTTCTTCGACTTGTCTTCGAGAAGACAAATACTCACGCAGCTCTTTCCCTTTCCATTTCCTTCAGTCTATCCTCCCATTGAGGTCTGACTTCCATGAGTTCAGTCTCCTTTTCAGCAATGGTAGCTTCCAACTTTTCCAATTCATCTTCTAAAGCTTTCTTTCTCTCTCCAGTTTCTTCACCGCGTTCTTCCAAATCTTTGATGAAGAGATCTGCATTGGTACGTTGACGAGCTAGAGAAGCACGTTCTTGATCTAGAGCAGTTTTCTCTAGTTGGAGAGAGTTGATCGATTGGTTTGCAGTAGATAGTTCGGTTTCGAGGGACTGTTAGAAGATAAGAGAGAGAGAGAGAGAGAGAGAGAGAGAGAGAGAGAGAGAGAGAGAGAGAGAGAGATGTTCAGCAATTCCTCGAGAGTCAACTCTGGGAGCAAAAGGAGTGAACGAGAAGAAGCAAAACTCACAGCGAGATTCTTCTCTCGATCGGTGTATTTTCCTCTTCTGGCATTGGAGGAATCGAGTTCACGACGTCTATCGTCTTCGAGCTGCGAGAAGACAAGTAAAGGGAACGAGAAGACGTCAGTGAAATAATACTTAGAGATTTCAAAGACCAGCACATGCTCATGAGTCTACTCACTCTCTCAAGGACTTCGACAACTTCGATCAATTCTCTCTGGTAAATACTGTATTCCAAACATCTTCTCTCCTTATCTTTCGAGTAGTACTCCTTCAATTCTTCCTTTTCAGTATCCAACTCAGATAGACGATCTTCAATGTACTTCAATAAATCATCAATCTTGAGTCGTTTGGCATCTTGAAAAATAGCAATTGGAGGAAAGAATTAGAAAGTCAGCTTTCCATCCAAATCGAATGGATTTTGTTGGAATGTATGCCTGCTCTCTACTTCTTCCAAACATTCCCACTCACCAGTCTCGTCCATGATCTTGATGGATTCACGTCTTCTCTGTTCGTAGACGTGAGTACCAGCTACTTCCTTTAAAAGGTTTAGACGTTCATGATCTTTGGCGTTCGTGAGATGAGTGATCTGGAGACAAGAACCAGAAGGGAGAGAGGGAGAAGGGTAGGGTCAGAACAATAACAAAGCCCTATAGATGCCTGCTAAGATACTAGGCCCGTATCGATGAGAAGGTAGAAGACTGCAAAGAAGAAGGTTCAATCCATCTTTGGGTCTCTCAACAGGTCTACTCTTTCTCAGATAGCTTTCCTCTCCCTCTTCTTCCGAACATTCCCCTCTACCCATCACATTTCCTTCCTTTCAAGCTACTCACTCTTCCCTGAGGAACGATATAATAAGGATTACTCCTACTAAACCCAGCGGCTTCCAAAAGATTCCCCACGTCAGCCTTACTAGAACTCCTTCTATCAATTGAATATTCATCCTTCTTCAACCCGATAGTTCTTCTCAAGATCAATTCATTCCCACTAGTTGGGAATCTTTGATCTGAATTGTCAAAGACTATCTCTACGAAGGCGGACAAGGTTGAAGATAGGTTTTGACCCGAAGTGGTGGAATGAGAAGAGGAATCGTGAAGTAAGGATTGTCTTTCTTCTCTTGACATTGAGACGTATGCATCTGAAAGGACGAATCTGAAGCGTGATTGAAAAGGGGTTGGAGAATAGGTTAGAAGAAGAGGGATGAAAGAGAGGATGGAAAGGATGAACTGATGGACTGACCTGATGGCAGAGAAGAAGTTACTCTTTCCAGATCCATTACGTCCTACCACTACGTTGTGACCGGCACTGATTTGAAGAGAATAGAAGACAGATTAAGATTTGTAGAAAGGGAGGAAGGAGAAGAGGATGAACTGACTGACTATCTCTATCTCATCTTGAAGACTGAGTTGCTGCGTCGAGTGTTTACTCACCTGAAAGGTTCCACCGCCGTCTGATCACGATAGGATTTGAAACCCTGAATAGTCAGAGTCTGTCAAGAGAGCGATTGAGAGGGAAAGTAGAAGAGAAACACGTTGGAGGTTGGTTGAGTTAAGTGGTCGTGACGTGAAAGATGAGTAGAGATCAAGAACTGACCTTGATGAACATTCTTCAAAGTGGTTGAGAATTGCGAGCAGGATTCTTGATGATCTATTCCTTTGATTTATTGTTAAGAGAAGCGAAGATAGAAGAGGGTAAAGAGGACGAGGATGAGTGGGACAAAGACGAGTGTTGGGTCGAGAATAAAGAAGATTGTTTTCTCTCTCTCTCTTTCTTCCCAGCTGCCTTTGCTCATCCTTCGACTCGTTCAATCCTTCACTCTAATTCTGCACTCAAGTCTTCAATCAAGTATCAAACAAACCGAACGAGCAAGATGACGACGCTGGCTAACAAGAGGCCGGAATATGTGGTAGAGCACATGGAGGAAGATGATCCAGACGCTCCTGCCGTCTTTCCAAAATGGGCCCTATTGGAGTGAGTTTCAAGTACCAATCTTGATCTTACACATTTCAGAACAACAAAGTAGGGGAAGGCAAGATGAGATGAGAAGAAACAGGAGCTCTCTAGATTTGTACAGGATGCAAATCTTCCATCTTTGTTTTCTTTAACATCTTTCTGATCTATCTGCTCTTTGACTCTCCTTCTCAATGATCTGCAATTCACTTCTGGATATTAAATTCATCTCAGAGTGAGTCCTCTGTCTCGACTTCTCTCCAGCAATCTCCACTTCCTTCCTAACTCTCTTGACCTTTCCTCTCCATCTCTATCTTTCTCAGTATCGACACATGTTAACTCTCGTAGGTCCAAATTCAACAGTTCATTTCACATCTCTATCAAAAGCTTCCTTGGAATCCCTTCGAAAAGAATTATCCTCAAGTACCAGTACCTCCAATCATCAATCTGCAAACTTCGAACTTCATACTTCTTCAATCACCACTTTGATCAAGGAAAGGAATTGGAAACTGGATAGGATTTGTCTTTTGGATCCTAGAGCTGAGAAAGGTTTGAATGTCAGAGATGCTGGTCTTAATCGAAAAGAGGTAGGGGAGAAGAAAGATGGAGAGAACTTTTTCACTCATTTCCTTTTCGGTGGGATTTTGGGAGATGATCCTCCTAGAGATAGAACTTCTAGTCTTAGACAGTTGGGTTTCCCAGGAGTGAGTTTCGAAAGAGTTCCTTGTAGTTTTCTTTTCTCGTTGTTTCGTGAGGACATTTGGAAGACTCACCTTGTCCTGACTCTCTCTCTCTTCATATCGTTTCTCTCAATCTTGATACTCCATTCTACCCTCATCTAAAGCGTCATCTAGGAACAGTCCAAATGACAACGGATACAGCAATGGGAGTTACGAAAAGAGTAGTCGAAGATGGTCTACGTCTGAACCTAGAAAAGAAAGAAGGTGAAAAGGTAGAGGTGGAAGATGAATCAGGTCCTAGTATCACTTGGGTTAACATGCCCGAATTGAAATTTGGTGGAGGTGAATCTGTGAGTGTTTGAGCCTCTTTTGAATGAGATCCTCTCGATTCTAAGAAGCACTTCGATCCTCAACTTCTTCTCCTTCTCCTTCGACTCTCGCTCACGTCTGCATTTTTCTCCCCTCACTTGTGTTTTCCAGGTCGAGATGCCATTCAGATACATGGCAGAAGATCCATCGGCTAAGGTCTTGAAACCTCTAATGCCACCTGGAATGCGTGAGCTTATCAGAAGTGATCTGGATCGAGCCTTTGAATTTTGATCACACGAGTTGTGCGAGGATCTACTGGTGTAGGTGATGTTTGAATCTGTAATTTATAATCAAAACAATATAGGAAAGGTCCCTCTTCTACTTCTCTGCATAGTCTCCGCTTCAGTTCGACTCAGGTCACTTCGAAGATGAAAGAGAAAAAAGAGTCAAATTTCAAGAGCTCGAAAGAAAAAGTACAAGACGATTGTTTGAAAGCGAAGAAAGAACAATGGATATTTTGATAATGGTATGGTGACGTAGAGAAAGCCCGACAAAACTTGAAAAGAAACAGAGCGGAAAGGTTACCCCTCTAAGCGGCTTATTGACGAACCGAGACGACACGACGTTGGCCCAAGCTGAAGTAGGCAGAATCTTCATCGTCTTCGACTGGGTCAAGCTTGATTGCACCTCTCTTTACTGGTGAGATGCTCAATGAAGTAGGATACTTATTTCCCACTTTGCGCTCACCCACGAAAGTAATCTCGCCACTTTTAAGGTCGTATGCCCAGAAGTTCTGGATTTGAGACTTGTCGTCTTTGGCGGAGCACAGACTGTGGGTTAAAACGGTAGAGCCTTTAACAGAACCAGTCTCTGTGAACGTTGAAAGAGAAGAGAAGAGAGGAAGGAGACGATGATGAGTGAACAGCGGAATTCTTCTGGATGTCCCCATACCATTGACTGAAGCGAACGCCTTACTCACTGGTTTGCAAACAGTGCTTGAGAGCACCTCCCAAAGATAAGTGACCGTAAACGACAGAAGGAGTAGTGGGGACTGGCTCAGGATCAGTGGTGATAATTGGGATGACACAGTTGTCACAATCCTTTTTCTTTAGGTCAGAGCCCTCGTCTTGTGGGACAACATCTTCGAAGTCTGGGTATCCCATGAATTCAGAGTCACATGGTACGAAATCGAAAGTCTGATCGTTGACATCTGGAAGAGCAAGAAAAGGAAAGCACAAAAAAGATGAACGTCAGTCAACTTTGCTCAAGCCTTTCGAACTCGCGAGCGAGAGATGAATACTCACAAGATCCATCGGCTTTCTTGGTGACGAGAACCTTTTTCTTGAGTCCTTGACTGTCGGTGGCAGTCAGATCAGTAAGAGCAGCACTGTAGCCACCAGTAGAATCCCAGACGCTTAATACTCCGGAGTATTTTTGATCTTGATGACACACGACATTCTTGGTAGGAGCTCTCTTTTCTGCTGGTAGAGCAGAGGCGAGGGTCAAGAAAGCGGCTAGGAGAGTGAAAGAGGAGGTGAATTGCATGTTGGATTTGATTTTGAGGTAGAGAGGTAGGAAAGCTTGAGGGGATGAGATGAGAGAGAGGTGTTGAAGGAGAGAGTCAAGGTCGAAAAGGAGTGCCTTTTTATACCTTTCCACTCTCCACAGATGGCTTCGAGAAAGCCCTAGGATTAAAAAAAGTCTTGTACTTTGACGGGACCGTTGACGGGATCAAAGGATCTGAGAGACGGGAAGGGAAGAGAGAGCGACGGGATGAAAAGTCCCTTTTCTTCGTCTTCACCGATTCAAGGTCAGTCAAAGAGCTTCTAGATCCGACTATGCAGGTAGGTTGCAACCCCAAACTCTTACACACGGATAAAACGAAGGTCATACATACATACAAGACTTCTCAGCTCATGTTCTCAGCTCAGACAATCCCTTCAAGAGGATCTCTCGGGACGCGTGGATGGTTCGAGGTCTAGATTCCACACCTTCAAAGAACGCTTCCTCAATTCTCATCTCAGTGACGAAAGAATAAGACGAAAGGATCCCTTGACGGAGAACAGAACATCAGTGACAAGTTGCCACAGAGTGGCCTGTGCCTTGGCTCACTTCCTCGAATCTGATCCCTGCTCGTCGTCAGTGTTCTCTCCCGAAATCTGATCCTCACAGAAAGAACGTGATGCGAACACTTTTGCAGTATGACGAGGAGAAAAAGAGATAGAATTACAGACCAAGAATACATGACTCTACTTCCTTCTCAACGTATCCTATATCTAGCAGTACTATTATTAGTAGTAGTTCCAAATCTAGCCTGTTCTCTTCTATTCCTCCTACTAACTCTAATAGTTTCCAATTCAATCTTCATCAAATCATCATCAGTCAATCTTTGAAGTAATGGACCGAATTCCTTTCCTTCATACCAATCTCTCCAAATGTCTTCCAAAGGTCTTGGTCCTCTCGAAATCAAATCTCTGACTTTGATATAAGCAGAATTTCGAAGTTCAAGAATCGTTTCGTCAGAGGGAATCGATGGATTTTCCAAATTTGGAGAAGAAGTTGAACTTGGAGATTGATCATTCGTTGTTGGTAGAGGAGTTGAAGCGTTGGTTGAAGAAGGATCAGCGATGATTGGATTCGAAGTTGGGATTGGAGATCTACTTGCTCTGGGTCTCGTTGGAGATCTAGATCTTGATCTTGAAGATCTCTGTTCTCTTGAAGCTGCATTTGGGACTGACGGATTTGACGATGATGTTGCCTCTAACTCTAGGTTCGAAGTTGATGCAACAGGATCGTTCGTCACAGCCATCGCCTCCGAATTTGAGGTTTGAGCTCCATCCACAGAGGCCGAAGCAACTTGAGGGACTCCTTCACTGTCCTTTGACGCTTCATCCTTCTTTTCGACTTCAGCAGCAGCAGCCGCTTCTTCAGCTTTTGCCTTCTTTTCCCTCTCTCTTCTTTCTTCGACTTCATCTCCTCTTCTAATTTCTCTGACTGCTTTCTCCCAAGCCTTACCGCTACCGACCAAATCGCATTCGATTGCAGCTCTTTTGTGATTGAGGAGTTGTTCTCTGACAGCGTTCGAGATCATAGAATGAGCTTCCGAATTCAAAGCTAGATCCGAGCAGAGTTTTGCAGAGAAGGCTTCTGGTGTCAATGGAGAGCATAAATCCCACTCGAATCGATCTCTTAGATGATGACGTAAGATGTGAAGATCGTACTGAGCGATGAAGAAAGAAAAGAAGTGAAGTGAAGAGCTCAGCCTGCGAAACTTTCCTTCGTTGAATGAGAAGCAACAATTCTGATTCGACACTCACGTCTACTATGACTCTGATATCATCTTCCCAATCTCCTCGTTCGTCTTCTTCATCATCATCCATTTCAACATCCTCTTCTTCACTGAATTCCTCCTCCAAATCATCATCTTCATCTTCAACGATTCCATCATTTTCTTTCTTTCTCTCATCTCTTTCCTTCTTTTCTTCAATCATTCTCTTCAATTCAACTTCTTTAATCCTTTCGAATTCTTCCTTGATACCCCAATCCCATTGTCTACTTTCTTTTCCAATCTCATCTATTCCCAATCCTAAATTATTGAGAATCAAACCATTTTCCAATGATAATAGATCTTCTTCACCTTCTCTCGATTTCCAAGGTCCACCTTTTGCAGGACCTATTTCTACTTCAGCTAAACCTCCTAAATCTTCTATTTGTTGATGAATGGCTGCTTCTATTTGGAATGCATAGGGATCTAAAGGTAAACCTAAATCTTGAGCTAGAATCTTTGCGAAGTGAGCTGGTTTCAATAATGTTTCATTGACATTCCATGTAAAGACATCTTTGATTCTGTGAGTTTCGGTTTCCAATTCTATTCGGATTGGAATCAATGCTTCTGGTTTGTTTGCTGCACGAGCTAGATCTGCTTCGGAGCTGAAAGAAAGGAAACGAGAGAGAATGGGAGAAGGAGGAAGAAAGTAAGCAACTGTCAAGAGATCGAGATCCTCTCCACTTTCCCTTTCGCTCAAATCTTGAAAGATACGAAGCAATGGGATGATTGCGAGAGAAAGGCTTCAGACACAGGGAGTCTGACGACAGTAGCTCTATCATCTTTGTCTAGCTAGCCCTCTCTTCCTCTGTTCTCCTCGCGTCGACAACGAGTCCTGCTTCCTCCTCCAAATGCATTTTGAACTCACAAGTGATGATGATCAGTAGGTTGAGCAGGTCTGACTACGATTTTGTTTCCAGGAGGAGGTAAACCCAAGTACTGATAAGTCCAATCGATTTCTGGCTCCAAAGGATCGTTTCCCTTTGAATTATTCGGATTATGAGCAGCGTTCAGCGCAGCAATAGCAGCTTTATTAGCTTCTCTAATTTCCTTTTTAGTAGCTTCCTTTTCCTCCAATAGATCGTCATCATTTGTATCCTCATTATAATTGACGTTAGTTCTTCTACCACTAGAAGTGATTGCAATCTTATTAGCATTTGCCTGTCTTTGCATTTCCTCTCTTCTTTCCTTTTCAGCAGTTCTATCTCTGATTCTTCCACCTGTTGGATCTTTTAAATCACCTTCATTTCCAGACATTGGAGTCATTAGAGCCGTTGTGCCTGCCTTCATTCTGGATGCAAAGGTTGAATATTTGGCTTGACCTGGTCCAATAGCCACATTTGGTTTGACTGGATTTGAGTCTGAAGATAATAACCAGAATTGGGTAACAGTTTCGAAGATGGATTGAGGATGGAGTTTGATGAAGATGGAGTTCGGTGATGGTTCATCATTGAATGAGGAGTAGCCGATCCAGAACTGTAAGCATCCCATCCGTTCTGGTTGATACTCGGATATGCGTTGTTGCTAGAGTTTTGGAAGGATGAAGTTGGAGTTGAAGTGCCAGAATTGGGATTGGAAGTCAAGGCAGCAGCTGAAGCTGCAGCAGCAGCAGCAGCCCTCTCAGCCACTTCTGAATTGGGTGGCCTCCAATCCTCTTTGGTCGTGCTGACATTGTTCTTTGTGGATTGAATCAATTCTTTGCTTGATCTTGGTTCTTGATTCACGCTTGATGACTGCAAATAGCGATGATAGGAGTGAATGGTTGGTGGTCGATACAGAAGAACTTTTGAAGCTCGCTGATCCGAGTCTCGAGTCTCGACGAACCATCGACATCTCTACTTTCCCTCTCTATTCTTGAAAGAGACTCATTCAAACGCGTAAACTATAAAGTTCAAATTGGGAGGGAGAAGCTTGTCGGTCAAGTTCAGCCCATATCAACCTCGACCTTGTCCGCTATCAACTTTCGGAGATCTGGAAAAAGAGCCCACAACTGCCGTCCACTCTTGAGCGTTTCCAATTTCTTTTTTCCTCTGGAAGAAGATCCAGATTCTAAAAGGTGCTCGTCCCGAAAATCAAGCTAGGCAGGAACGAGAAACTGCTTGGAGTGAGATCGCTCAGCGCCGTCACTGTCGCTTGTCAACGTGGTTAGATAAACGAATTGAATTGAGCAAAAGAAGACAGACAGAAGGGATGAAAGACTTTGAAGGATTTTGAATATGAAAAGTTCGAAGTATCTACATCAAACGAATTCTACCTCGATTCCCGCTAGTTCTGCTTGACGCAACAGAGCAAGCCTCGCCCCTTCAATTTAGACATGTCCACTAGATCCTCCTCCTCACCAATCAGATTGAGAGCAACAGTAGGGATGGCTGGACTTCTGATCAGTCGTAGATTTTTTCGGTAAAGCTCCTCCATCTCTATCAAGACTGATACGACTACTTCGCTATCAAAGGCTTGTTGTTGTACTTGTTGACCCATACCTCTAGTTCGATTGGATGCCAGCTCTAGTGTTTCGATTTCTGTATTGTTGAAAATGCTTCACTCCAGTCTCTACTCCGTACATGGAGCTTAAAACGACGTCCGTGTCGACTCTCAAATGAATTAAATTTAGTTTCTGGAGAGTTGAAATGAATCTCTCATCCCTAAGGTTCTTCTCCTCATCTTTTACCCATAACCTGACCTTCAAATGAGAGAGATTTGAGAGTGCAGCACTGTTGAACAATCCCTTTAGAAGATCTAAGCTCGGACATTGTTCATTCTTTCTTGTCGAAGAGTTTCCTTCGTTGAATTTTCGAAGAATGACAATCTAACGTTCTCCAAACATTTGAAGATTGAGAGGAATATTTTAAAATGTTGAATCGAAGTTGAAGTCTTCCTTATCTGTCTCTGGAAAATATGATGAATTTGCAAGGAGAGATTTCGAATGTTTGAGATTGCTCTTTCGGACTTCAAAAGAGATGGGAGATGAGTATTGACCACTATAGCATCTTGAAAGTTGAATGCAAAGAACATTGAAGCAGATTGAAGGGTAGGTAAAAAGATGAATAAAGCCAAAGCTTGTCTACCTGTCCAAGTTCTTGTATCTTCAATTGCCTGAGCAAAGTCCACCGTTTTGATGCTGGTCAACCTGTCCGAGAAGATAGAACGAGGAGAGTCCAATAATTTGAACGGGAAAAACATCCCCCATTGGAAATTTAAACTCTCTGAGATTTGTGCATTGGTCAACTATGATAGATCTTGCCTCCCCAAGGGCCCATTTAGACAGCATTTTCGGTGACAGTGCCACCACTTCCCGAGAATTCATTCTGGCGTGCTTGAATCTAGGATGGTTCCCCCAAGTAGTTCATTTGCTATATCCTTCTCATCCATTTCTTCAGCCTCTATATCTTTCCGTGCCAATGAAGGTGAGACTTCTAACTTTCGGAGCTAAATGCGGATACTTGAGTGAGGTACTGAAGAAAAGAGGGGATCTGCGAGGTCCATAGAACTACGTTTTGGATTGAGATATCGGTCACAGGGAGCAGAACTTGCGAGAAACAAGAAGGAGGGCTCTGAAAGTAGCCTTTCCTGCTCTATAAGAGAGAGAGAAACGAAAAGGAAAAAGGGATAAGATCGAGCAACCATCAGATCTCTCTACAGCAAGAACCTCGTTCTGTCCGAACAAGGCAAGGATCGTAGCTTTCATGAACTCACTTTATGCTTTCTTTGTCATGTCGAGCTTATCTGACACCGAAATGGTTGCTGGATTCTTGTCCAGTCGTTGCCTGAATCCAGTAAATGATTCTTCGTCCAAGATCGGAGTGGACATCCTGATCCATTTCGTCTAGGTTCCTGAACTTTTCGCTCTTTGGGTTCCCTATCCTTGTTGGGCTCGAATGATTGCGAGAGGTCATGAGTGGATAGTAGAGTGTGTCGATGGTGAGAAGAGAAAGATTCGCTTTCGAAAAGAGCAGAGACTGCTTCTGCTCGGCCTTTTTGCTCGGTGGTTCTCTGCACTGGGATCTCCTTCTCCTTCTCCTTGTTGCTGAATTTACTCTCATAGCAACAGAGACCTCTATATTTGAAGCCATCATAATGAGAATCTTGAATCATTTTCCTTCAAAGCGCCCTCTGGCCTCTCCCGAGAAGGCTGGAAGGCCTAGAAGCAGCCTCTTCGTTGGAATCCCTTCCGTTTTCAGTAGCTCCCCTCTGTGCCCATCACTTCTGGAAACTGGAAACACCGGAAACTTATCAAGACGTTGCTGAGAGACATCAAATATCAATCTGTTGAGACAGCTATAGACATGAGAACTTCGGAAGATCGAGAAATATCACTGAGTCCCGAAAAGCGTGGCACTCTCCCTGAAAGCCAGCACAGTGAGGCTTTTCGACAAAAGAGTAGCAGCCAGTCGACTGCTCCCTGATGTCTTGGTTTGAAAGGCTTGCCTCTTCGTTCGTCAGTCAGCCTCCCTGACTTTTCTCATTCTCTCTCTAGGGTCGCGCCCATGAGTGATTTAGTTAGGCTATTGTTTTTCTCTCTAGGGTCGAGGCCCATCCAGAGGCTTATAGTGATTAGACTCGAGTCCACCACTCTCTAGAGACGAGCTCATTCAGAGCAGCAGGCTGGTCGACTTCTTTGGTTAGCGGGGCTAGCTAGAAATACAGTTATGGGTATATAGTAGGAATACAGCTATGGGTATATAGTAGAAATACAGCTATGGGGTATACTAGGAATACAGTAATGGGTATACTAGGAATACAGCGGTTTCGTTATAAGCTCGTTAGGGTCATTAATTGTTAAAAGAGACGAGTCTCCAATCCTTCTTTCGTGGGGAAACGAAAAAAGAACCGAAAGAGTTAGGTTGATCCAGAATACTAGGTCTAAGATACTATGATCGAATATGCCTACGTCATGGAAAGATGAAACTCGTTTCACTCGCTCAAATCAAAATTGATTCGTGCGGTAGATGGTCCGTTGACCTCTTTCGCGAAAGCAAATCTAAATCAGTCATCATCGCCAACAGTATACTAGCATAAGCTAGTACAAAAACCAGTCTTGAAGAATTGTTTTTTTTTTTTTTATCGCTTTCCTTACAGATGGGGAGGGTCTGTTGCCCTTTAGGAGTATTCTACCCCCAAGAGGCGATTCGACTCAGGAAGACGCGACATGTTTGGAAGCCCCTATAAGCGAGCGACTACTGCACTAGTGCAGCACAAATTAGGGAGACTTTTTTTCCCATGGAGGACGTCGTTGAGCGAATTCAGGTGATCGACCTGCAGTGCTTTTTGGGAAATCTTGGGAAAAGTTTCCAGAAGTTTTGAATAGAACAATACAAAAGGCAGCCAGATTTATCAAAGTAGATCACATTCGTGGTTTTTGGTTCGATTCCCAGCCTGGATCAACTTTTTCAGCACATTTTTCGATTTCTGCTTTTCGCTTCCAGAACGCTTCCAGGTCTCTTTTAGACGCTTTCCGAGCGCTGGACGAACGCTGGAGGGATCCTGGGAGAGAGAGAAATCTCGTCTTCGTCATTGGCCACGCACCCTTCTGACTGAGCTGTCGAGAGTGACTAGTACCAGACTCTTCGCGGCGGCTCCAGAAGCGTCATGTATCTTATGAATCGAATAGATCTTCTAGTGGTTCAAAGAAGGAGTCAAAGGACAGAGCTCGCTCTCAAAGTCAGCTCGCCACTTCGTGCCACCAGTGGCTGTTGGGAATTCAAGATGAGAGGTCAACAAGAGACTCTCTGAAAGCTTCTAGATGAAACGAACAAAATATCAGAATGGGAGGCGAGAAAGGAAGAAAGAGCGTGATTTTTCGAGGCCTATTTTGCCAAAAGTCCAAATCTCAACAGACGACTTATGGGCTTAAGAGAAAATAGAGACCATTTGGTCTCTGCGAGGACTATGCAGAGAGTTGCGCTCAATCGGACATTTTTTGCAAATTTGAGATATTATTTCAAATCCAAAAAAGGGAGTGAAAGAAGTCGAGAGAGGGTCACAAGATGGCAGACCTCGAAAAGAGCGTCGGAGCGCTCATCCGCCAATCTCGACAGAAAGTTCTTTTCTTTCCATCTTCTTTATGGTCGACCTACTTATTCTCTCAATCTCTATCTGAGGGATTCGGCCAGGTTAGAGAAGAGCAGAAACTGAACAAAAGAAAGTCGAATAAACTTAGCAGAGGTGGAAAGATACAAGTAAGGACTGTAACAGCTCGTAAGTCGACGAGCAAGAGTGTGATCAAACAAGTGTAGCAAAGGAGACTTGAGCGTGATGATGACAGTTGTCGTCTCTAATTATTCTGGTCCTGGAACGAGAGAGAGTTGTTGAGTGTCTTTACCGGTTCCTGCGTTGAGTTGCAAAGCTCTGGTTCCATTGTCTGATCTGGTCAAGTAGGTAGGATGTTGAGTAGCACCTTGGACTTGTCTCGAAGAGATGAAGCGAGTAAGACCATCATTTGGGAAGTATGAGAAGGTCTGTTGAAGTTGAGAGGCATCCTCGGAGGTCGAGCAAACTGAGTTAGTGAAGACTTGGGTGGCAGTTGAGACGGAACCAGATTCTTGGGAATGGGTAGCAGAGAGATAGAGATGGCGAGAAAGTGTGAGTTGCTAAACTTTCGACAGTTCGCTTGTTGCTAGACTTCCAACACTTTCGATAACTCACGAGTCTGCAAACAATGTTTGGATTGCCCTTTTGGCTTCAAAAGACCGTAGAGCAGAGTGCTCTTGTAGTCACCAGTTGGATGAGTTCCAAGGTAGGTGGAATTACAAGAGTAAAAGTCAAAGTCGGTGGCGTTCTGAATGGAGAAGGCTGCAAATAGAATGTAAAGATTGAGAGATACAAAGAGGCTTTTGATTAGTACTGCAGAAAAGTAAGCAGAAGCTCATCTGTCCGCCCACCACTCACCTGAACCAGCATCGCTTTGACTGATCAAGACCTTTGATTGAGCTCCCAAATGATCAGCAGTAGTGGTGTTACCCAAACTGTAGTAGAAAGTGTTGTTTCCATCGTATGAGCTGAGACGTCTAGTAGTAGCTGGTGTGGTCTCGCAAGAGATAGAAGCAGCGCGCTCGATTGGAGAGGCCAAAGAGGACAAGGCCAAAGAGACGAGCAAAGTCAAGGAAGCGAAGGATTGCATGGTTGAGCTTGAAGTTTGAGGAGAGAAGAGTTGTTGGGAGAAGAATCTGAACAGAGATCCTGCTTTTTATACCCTTTTTCTGGCTTGCTTGCGATCCTGCGAAGAGAGTCGAAAAAGAACACTAAACGACCAGCGAAATCCGTTTGATGAGACCGAGCATCAATCTGGCCGAGTCGTGCCTCTGTTTGTTTGACCTATTTTCATGATTCGTAGCCAGTATAGTGGAAGCGGTGAAAGATGGAGAAAGTTCAAGCTCTTTGTGGCGGCTCGCGAATGGCGAGAAAGCAAGATCAACGTTCACCTATCTACTCTGGTCCTTTGTTCTCCTTTGTTGAGGGGGTCCGAAACCGAAAACGTTTCCTTCTCGCAGTCTGAAAGGTTGATGAAGCTGGGACAGCCTTCGAGCCTACACTTCGCTCTCATGCTTTTGTCTTCAAGTCTCGACTGCTTATATCACTTCGCTTTTCGTAATTCGTAACTTCACTGAAAATCTATACATTTATCTAGAGGGCTTTTTTGACGTGACTAACGAACACAGAAACAGAATCATGTTACAATTTTTCTTAAAGAGAGAAGCCCGATCACTTGAAACCAACGACTCTTCGAATCATACTCTGTACCTCCATTCTCTCTCCCTGATTTTCTTCAAAGCTTCTCTATCTCCACTTCCTCTTTGAAGTTCTGCTTTGAGGTCCGAGTCCTTCTCTATGGGATGAGCTGCAGCTTCTGCGTCTCTTCTTTGGTTCTCCTTCGACATCAAGTACCAAAGAGACGAAGCAGCGAAAGCTCCGATTCCAATCCAAACAATGGCCAAACCATGAGATACTCTGAAGTTGGTGTTCTTGAGATGTCCAAGAGGTTTGCGGTAGAGCTGTCGGTGAAGGCGTAGAGGGAGCAAGTGAGACAGGCTGTCAGAAATCGCGCTTTGCCTTTGCATCTCCTGGTTCTCTGTCGATTGGACTTTCTTTTCGACTCACCTGAGTACCGATGATAGCACCAATGTCACCCAATCCGATAACCATAGCTAATCCAGTAGCTCTTTTAGTCTGGCCCAAGATGTTCTCGGTAGGCCAAGCCAAAAGCAAAGCGTTTCCACTGTAAATTCCACTCAAGGCTAGGAAGACTCCGACGTATTGTCCACCAGTAGTAGGAGAAGTAATTAGAACGATATAACCCAAGATTGAGAGAGCTGCTGAAGACAAAATGAAGGCTGCTCTTCTAGCATAAATCTTTGAGAGATAGGCTAGAGTCATGGTGTACAGGAAAGCTAGAATGTAAGGTGGGACAGTTAGAAGTTGAGCTTCCCAAGATTTGTATCCTAGACCTTGAATGATAGTTCTGTTGAAAAGTAGAAGAAATGACGGAAATCGGGATGTCAGCGTCGAGATGAGAATAGGGCGGAACTTGAGCTTCATGAAAACTCACGGCAGATAGAGCGAGCTTGAGTAGAGAGCGAAAGCGAAACCATGGAAGAGCAAAGAGTAAAGATAGATGTACTTGTCTTTGAAAGCTTCTCTTACTGCAGCCCAACTGAAGGGCTCTTCATCTAGAGCGTCTGAATCCTCGACCAGTCTTTGATGGATGATCTTCTTCTCTCTTTCGGTGAAGTGCTTTGACTTGGCAGGATAAGTTGGAATGATGAAGTATGCAAAGACTGATACTACAACAGTGAGTACGCCTTCTATGGCAAAGATCTGTTTGAAGAAGGAAAGAAAACCCCAATCGAAAGATCAGAATAGGAGGCGGGAAAGGACAAACGAGCGTGACTTTTTGAGGCCTGTTTCTCCAAAAGGATCGACCGTTTTGTTGGTCTCAGTCGCTCAGCAGTTCTCACCCAAAACCATCCAGGCTTTCCTGTGTTTAGAGAAAGAAGACAGATCAGAGGAGCGTTGTTCAGAGAAGATGAGAGGACGGGGGAGCGAGTCGAGTGTTTCCGCGACAACGTCCTCGACGTCGACAGACTCACCTCCGATACCTCTCATAAGACCAAGTGCGTATGCTAAAGCTCCTCCGAAAGCACCCTGAGAAAGAAAACGGAAGTGAGACAGAGTCCAAGAAGAGGAGAAGAGACGGCTTCAGTTCTGCGTCTCGGTGATCGTGAGATCTCATTCTTTCTACAAGTCTACTCAATCTTACGCACTGCCGCTGCCGCTGCACTGAAGAACAAGGAGACTCTCCAGACTCTTTCTTCTCTCTTGTAGTAGCAGGAGAAGAAGTAGGTGATTCCAGGGAACAGACCGGCTGCGACGAAAGAGAAAGAGACGGGAAGTCGAGCGTAAGTGCTGACGGTCTGGACTCAAACAGCCTTTTTTGATGTTTGCAAGGCTTAAGAAAAGACTCTACTCTGCGGCAAAGGGCGAATGAGAACAAGGAGAAAAGGTGGAAAGAGACGAGAGTGATACGCAAGTCGCAATCGACTTTCTGAAGACTCACCCTCAGTGATACCAATGAAGAATCTAACAGCGTATAAACCAGCTTCATTGTGGACCAGACCTTGAACGACAGTCATGATTCCCCAAAGGAGTGTCAAAGTTGGCAACCAGATAGGTGGAGAAGTCTTCTTCAAAATAATGTTTGCTGGGACTTCTGCGATGATGTATCCTACGAAGAAGATCGATAGAACAGTGGCATAATCCTTGACCTTGAGATCGGTTACTAGACCCTAGAAGAGAGAAGGTGAGAAAGTGATGGAGGTAGGACAAAGTCAGAACTTTGTCATGCTACGAACTTCTAGAGCTTCTCGACGTCCTGAACGAAAGACTCACTTCGAGTTTGGCATTTCCAATATTCGATCTATCCAAAAACTGTCATTCATGAAGAGAAAAGAGGATGAACGAGTTTCATGGTCAGCGTTTTTTTTGAACGTGGTCTGGATAGAACTTTTGGCGCTTGCGACTCACACTCAAAAGATACAAGAGAGTCAAGATTGGCAACAACTTCAAGTCGATCTTTCTAACGACTTTCTTTTCATCCAATTCATTGAATTCTAAAGAATTTGAAGCCAAAGATTCAGAGTCGACTCCTTGAACTGGTGCTTTGATGGAGTTTTCGGTTGATGACGACATTCTGCTTACTTGAACTATACCTTCCAGAAAAGCCTTCACTGAGGCCTGAGAGAAGCGTTAATCTTGAAGTAGCAAGAGTTGGTAGAATGGGGAAGATCAAGAAACACAAAAACGCATGTTCCTTTAAGAAGAAGAGAGATCGGGGGTTGATTTTCCAACCGAAGAGTCGAATTGGCCAATAGCTAATTCAATCACGCAAAGACGACAGAGAGTGAGATGGGATTTGGCGATTGCTCTTGTGGAATGCGTATTTAGGAACGAACCCGAAAGCTGCACATGGCGAAAAGTAAGATCTCAGAAGGAAGATGGAAGGACCTTCTTCCAAGTTGAGATTCGTTCAGTGATCCCCTCTCGTAGTGGAGTATCGATCCTCGAATGCATGCAAACCACCGACGCCAGCCTCGAATCTGGTTTCCTGAGCTGATTTCAGATCCAGTCTATCAGCGTTGGAAGGGTCGAATTTGTCCTTTTTCTGTTCGTTTAGAAGCTGAATAGATTTCTCCAACGCAGTCAAGTCTCGATGAAGAGCGACTCTGGAATAGATATAGGCAGTAGCTGATCCTCCAACTGTTCGAACAGGTTGAATAAAACATTTAGAACGTTAGCAGGTCGAAGATCAGCAGAAGAGACTTGAAAAACTTGGACTTACTCAGCGAAGATAGAGTTCTAGTTTGACCTTTGAGATTGAACCTGGATGAGGCTAGGTAGAGGATGATTCCGGTTGGTATTCCTATCAGAGTACCATCCAGCTGAGCCTTTCTATTGATGGCTCCCACTTGAGAGATAGGCAGCGAAGGATGAAGATTGGGATCCGACTGAGAAGAAGTCGATGAGGTGGAAGGAGATTGAGAGGTTTGATGCGTGTGCTCGGGTAGGAAATCTGATGACGAGGATGAGGACATTTGTAAGGTTTTGATAGTTAAAAGGATCCAAGGTTTGGGAAGGAGGATTAGAAGAGTAAGAGGTCAAAGAGAGCCAAAAAACGATAGACGATAGGGATTTCGATGAGAAGAACAGCTTTCCACTCCCAAGAGGGTTCGGCCCCCAAACTAGCTTTCCACTCAAACCATCACTCTCTGCACAAATTTGAATCAAAATTCGCTCTTTTCCAAGATCAATCCTTGACATAATAGACCAGATATTCAATCAACCAATCAAGCAAGCAAACGACTTGAACCGATCATCCGACTCGGTTCTTGCAATGAGGCAATCCTCCACTCAAGATCAAGATGAATCGGATTCTACAGTCTCTAAATTGCATTGTTTCTATTGTTTCGACATTTTACACTTCTCAATAAAGAATAAATCATCTTATTACGACGAAGAATCAAATCAAAATCCACAGCCTCAATTCAGTAACGCTAATCAGTCCTTGTCAGTAAAGAGTATCATATCACCCGATAAGCTCAATCTTCTGCTTCTCACACCCCATCTCCTCCTTTCTTTCTGCGCTATTCAGTCCATTGTTCGTCACTTGGAATACTCTACCTTCTCATTCAAAGGCAAGTCGGTTGGTAGGAGGTGCTCCTCCTTCTCCTAGATTAAGAGGCTGCATTGGCACTTTTGAACCTCAACCTCTCAAGACTGGTCTCGCAGAATATGCTGTCATCAGGTCAGTGGCAATAGATTGGACTTCGTAGAGAGTCGAATTCTCTGAAGGAACTCTGTGTGGAAGGAGAATGAAGCTGTAATGCTGGGGACAGGGATGAACAGATAAGTCCCCTAAGGCTGCATCTAGACGTCACTCTATCCCTCGGATATCTTTCATTTCAGAGATTATCAAGATATTAGAAGCTCTCATGACTCAAACAATCTCCTTCGGTACCATCAGAATCAGTGCTGTCCATCTGACTATCTCCCCAACCTTACCCCGTCTTTTAACTCTCCCCTGTTCTCCCACCTCTTTTCAGTGGTCTCAAAGATAGACGGTTCTCTCCAATCACAGAAAAAGAACTTTCACGTCTCCAATGCGTGTGAGTAGAGAAATGTGTATCGGAATCGACAGTCTCTCTTCTATCTAATCCCTCTACGAACGAGTGACTGAATTGATCTTTTCGTCTTCAAATCTCTCTCACCTTACACCTTACAGAGTTTCTCTTCTTACAAACTTCGAAGTCTGTTCAGACTATCTAGATTGGGAAATCGGTACTCATGGAATCTATTTAACTCTACCAAACCCAGCCTTAGCTCCATCTTCCAACAATTCAAATTCGGAAACTTCATCCAATTCTTCCAATAGTACCTCTTCTAATTCTGGTTCTGGTAATTCAACTCCAAATAATCCTCCACCTTCCAAAACGAAATCAAAATCCAGTAGTTCGACATTCTTGACTGCGACTTATTTACCAGAAGTCACTGCTTCTCAAGGTTGGACTAAAGTTGAAGCTATAGATTCTGCAATTCGTAAATCTGGTTATTCGGGAAAGATTAATGAAGATATTAGAAGAGGGATTAGATTGAAAAGATATAGAAGTGAATTATGTCATGTTGATTATAAGGAATGGGAGGAATGGAGAGAAGAAATGGGGATGGAGATCTGAGAGGTTCTCGGGATTTCTTCTTTAACTTTTACCTTTTCAAAATCTCCAAGATGCAAAGAATTGCTTCTTCAACCATTCACTCTTCCAATCCCTCAACTTCAGCAAAAAGTCCATCATCGCTCAAACTATTCTTCAAAACAAAACCCTCGCAAGCCATTCAATCTCTCTCAAACACAACAGTAACATCATACGTCAACGCCAATTCTCATACAAAGGACAATTCATCAATCTCGCACCAAAAAACAAAACAATAGCATCCAAGATTCATCAGTTTTTATTTCATTGACTTCATCTCAACTTCTTTCATTTGCTTTCGATTCCCTTCCACTCTTTCTTCAAGTTTCCACTTCTCTCGTGATCATGTCTCACCCTTTGCGAGTCTCCGCTTCTCTTCTCTTTGGTTAAAACGTCATGGGCTTCTTTCATCCTCTTCTTTCAGCTTTTTCCGGTTCCAATTCACTCTCTTCTTTCATTTCCATTTCTTTTCTTTTCGCATTTTATGAAGTTCCAAGTAATAGAGATCTTCTCACTTTACAGAGCAAAGAAGAAAAACCTCGAGGATGAACGAAGTCTTGAAACACAAGCTCCAAAAAAGTAACGGACTTCGCTTTCTTGCGACCATTTCTTTGCAACGAATCCAGCATCACGAAGACAACCAACGTCTGATCGACATGAAGGTCTCTTCTTCGGAAGCATCCGCAACTTCGGAAGATCAGAGAACAGGAAGAGGTCAATGGGATCAGTTTTGCTTGTGACTCTCGTTGCAAGCTGAGACGAATTGTGTAGATGGCTGCTCACTATTTGCACCAAGTCTCAGCCTTGTCAGTCCAACTTCCCCAGTTTGGAAGCATTCTGAATCTTCCAAAACTCGTCTGCCCTTGTTCCAAGCCGACAGGTACTCAGGGTCTTTGGTGAAGCTTCCGAATGGGAACCTTGTTGAAGATGGGACCACCACCTCTTTGAGATTGGGAAGCTTCTTATTCCTCTCCTTGAGAACCTCAGCTAGGATGCAGTCTTCTTCAAAGCTATCCGAAACAGAACCATAAGAATAATAACAAAGTTGAAGGATTTGAAGACTAGCAGGAAGTTTTGCAGTTCCAACCTTTTGGTGATTGGGATCCGAAAGTTCGTAGAGAAGAGTGAGCTCAAAGGAGATAATCCTCAAAGACTCGAATATGGAGTAATCTGTAGGAATGGACCTCGGATCAACACCAAGGTCACCCAAGATACGTAGATGACGAAGAGAAGAAGATGAGCTTTCCAATCCACCAATCAAACACTGAGTCGATAGATTCGTATAGTCCCCTTTTCTTCGCTTCGATCTTTCCTCCTTTTGTGAAAATTCGAAGCAAGAAAGATCCTTGGTGACCCTGAGAAGCTTCCATAAAGCTTCGTTCTTCTTGTTGCCGCCCATCCAAATTCTCTGATCCTCTTCGGGTCGTCCCCACCAAGTATCTGGTCTCTCTTCGTCAAAGACAAACATAGGACAAATTGATAACTTCTTCACTTGCGATAAACCTTCGAAGACAGTGTAGTATTCCGACAAGAAGCTGAAATCTTGGAGGACGTCTAATGTGAAACCTAAGGTTGCTTCTCTGAGATGAGGACTAAATACTAAGATCCACACGACGTTGCTTGCAGACATCACGTTTGAGTAGATATCTGATTCTGAACATTTGATGTAAAGCTTTTTGAGCGAGTTACTGAAGTATCTCATCGGTGACCATCTGCCGTCAATCTTTGTCTGAAGTTCGGGATTGAAATCTGGATTCTCCAAGATCAGGACTTCTAGATTGATCATCTGTTCCAAGCATGCATTGGATGCTGCTGTTACTCCACTATGGAAATGATCTCTTTCGTAGAACGAGTCGGACGGTGGAAGAGTAGATAATGATGTTAAGCTTTGACCTGAAGAGTTGAACATAGCCTCCCCATTCCCCAATTGACCGTACGACGTCAGACAATAGAGATTCTTGACATGCTGACCGTACGACTTGTTCCGGAGAATCAGCTGGTAGAGAGACCAAAGGCGAATCGTGTTTTCCAGATCGATTTCCTCCAAGGCGTGAAGATAGAATCGAGCGAAGGCTTTGTGAGAGGTCAAAGCGATTGCTCGCAGTGAAGAGTTCCTCAGTCTGTTTGAGAGAAGATAGTAAAGAGTTGAAGGTGTCAGAAGAGATCAAAAAAGTGGATATACGGAGGGGAACAGTGAAGAAGAGTGGATGGATGCTTACATTCTGGCTTTAATCTTTTCGACTTCAGCATATCCGTCTGATTGGATCTGAGCCCACTCTTTGATGAAGTCCACGACGGTTAATATGACATCTTCTGAAAGCTCGAGTAGATGTGTATGGGTTGAAAGACTTGCTTCGTGTTGATCCATGTCGAATGCAGCGTGTGGAAGAGGGAGAAGAAGTTTCTCGCTTTGTGGTGCGTCTGCAGAGTTCTTCAAACTGTCGCACAGTATTGATCACACTTGCCTACTTTGACGGCAGGTGATCACAAGGAATGAAGGGCTTGAAACATAAAAGAATGAGAACTTAGACTTGAACCAAGGAGATAAAGTACAAAGGACCGAGAGGGAGTTGGAGAAAGAGCATATTTACACGCAGCTTCGATTGAAAAGTGACTAAGGAGGGCCTACAAAAGTGGAAGTTGACATATTCATTCGGTGTTTGGAGGAGAAGAGGTAAGAGAGGCGAGAGAAAGAGGAAAGGAAACCAAAGAAACAGAGGAATATCGCGGACAGAGACAGCATATTGGTTCGAATCGAGAAGGAAAGGTCGTTCATAAAATCGGGATAATCGTCGACATAAAAGAAGAAATGGAAAGGTAACAGTGAAAGCCCAAGGAGTGTAAAATCGATATGAAAGATTCGTTGATTGGAGCACTTCACTTGAGAGAATCGTGTCGTTCGAGAAGGCATAAATTCTTGAGAATTGAAATGAGGGGAATAAAGAGAGTTGAGCTTGAATCATGCTTATAGCTATCTGATTTGAGTTCTAGATACTTGGTGTAACTCTAGAATAGAACCTTTTCTTCAGCCAGCTGGTAATCGTTCAGAGCATCATAAGATTTCAATCGCTTGTTACGAGCTTCTTTTACCATTGGTGGATCTGAAGTCAAAGTCTGTTCCACATCTGAGTCTGAATCCGAATCCTGAGCTTTTGAAGATTTGTTAGGTTTCCTCTTCTGATAGAGAGTGAAGTAGAGACGCAAAAAGAAAGGCTAAATCAGTACCGCATCCATCACATTGAGACTTGCGAAAGAGACAACGACATCGACCAATCTCACCTTTGAATTCTGGACAGCAGCAGGTTTCTTTTTAGAAGCTCCGACATTCTCCTTCGAAGTGTCATTATCATCATCAGAAGATCCTTCTTCTTCTTCTTCCGTATCACTCTCTCCATCTGAATTCTCAATGATGACCATAACTCTCACGTCCTCCTTTTTGCCTCTCTTTGAACTTCTAGTAGGAGATTTTGAGACCTGAGGATTTTTCTTTGAAGAAGCTAGAGGTTTCTTAGCTTTGGAAGTAGTGGTTGAAGATACCTTCTTGTTGGTTGAAGATGAAGCTGTTTTCTTGGTAGTGTTGTTGTTTTTACTTTTGGATACTGGATTAGTAGATTTATTCTTCAAAGGAATTCTTTTACCTGCCTTTCCGATCCAACTTTCATCCATCTCCTCGTCTTTGTCCTTCTCCGACGAACTAAAGATATCATCTTCATCATCACTACTTTCTTGTTTCTTTGAGGGTTTCTTTTTGGAAGCAGTGGCTTTCTTGGCATTCTTGGTTGTTGGTTTGGACTTGGCTTTCGATCTACTTTCTCTTGATCCAGGAGGTGGAGAGAGAGAATCTACAGTTCTACCTCTTCTACCAGGTAACAGTCCGACTAAATCATCAATCTTTAATCTACTTTGATCCCCTTGATCTTCCTTTTCCGATTTCTTCCCCTTTCCTTTTCCTTTCCCACGAGTCTTCGCAGCTGAAGCCTTCGATTTGGGTTTGGCAGATGTAGTTGCAGCATTGGCTCGAGACTTCTTGCCGTCTCTTGGAGGAAGAACGACGTCAAAGACTGGAGATGAAGGTATTTGATCTCTATCACTCTGTTGAGAGGAACTTTGAGAATTGAGGTTGGAATCATTTCCGAGTTGAGAAGTCGAAGGAGAAGCAGACTGATGAGAAGAAGAAGGTGTTTTGGTTTGTCTAGCTTTGTCTGTTGACTTCTCTTTCGTTGATGCCTTGTTTATGATGGCCTTGGCTGAAAGTAGAGATTCGGGAGTGGAACTGTTTGATGAACGAAGAGCTTCTTGTTTGTCGGTAGCAGATGGAGGTGACATTGGAGCTTCAGCATATTTGACTTGATGAGTGGTGTTTGAAGTCTTCGAACTGTTCCTTCCTCCTTCCAAATCTAGGTTCTCATCTAAGTCCAGATTTGAATTTGGACTAGAAGTAGGTTTGTCATCACCAATTACATCTTCATCATTGGATGTATGCGCCTTCTTTCCCTCTCTTTCTTCGGATTCATCTTGATCTGATTTCCTCTTTCTAGTTTTGAGACTTGTAAAGAAACCGAATGGATCTTCTTCATCCTCTCCTTCCATTTCACCATCATCATCGTCTTGGTCCATTTCATCTCCATTCATTCCTTCTTCTCCCCAATAACCACCTTCCCTTTGATCGACAGCCATTTGAGCTTGTTCTCTTGCATGAGCAGCAGTTCTGATCTGAGCTATGGTTTGTCTCTGTCTTTGAGATGAAGCTGGTGCTTGATCGTTATTGCTACTCTGACCTTCTCCTCCTGATTGAGAACTCATATCCAAAGCTTCGTCCAAGAATGATTTGTTGGGTTTGGATCGAGTGCTTAGAGAGACACCTTCCAATTCTAGAGGTCTGAGAGCAGATCTAGGACCAGCGGTTCTTTGAGGCTTGATTCCTCCCACAGCGATTGGAGTCGAGTGCTGTGGTGGAATAGGAGTAGAATGATGTGGTTGATCATCTTTTGCAAGACGACGAGCAGAAGGAGTGGTAGGTCTCATTGAAAGCTGAGATGGATGGTTCTCCTTGTCCTCCTGTTGTTCTTCCTCTTGATCATCTCCTCCATCCTCTTCCAACTCCATCGCTGCGTTTCTGTTCTTACCAGAGATCACGAGTGATTCATCCACGTATTCGATCTCTGAAGAATCGCCATCCTCCTTGCCACCATCTTCTGCTGCCACTGGCGAATCTGGTAAAACCGAGAGAGATAGAGAATCATCTTGGGTCTGAGGCAGGAGATGGTTGAAGAGAGGATTGGGACTACTGGACGAGTTCCTAACGAATATTTCTCTTGCCTTCTTTGCGTTTGCCAGATAGAGAGAGATGCCTTGAGGAGAAGAGGAAGGAGGTGGAGAGAACTGCTGATGCTTACTCTGATGATTACCTTGCATCTTGTTCTTGGATGTCTGGATGAGGCGTGTTGGATTTGCTGCTCGAGATGTTGAATTTGAATTTGTAGTTTCGTTTGATGATCTTTTGAATATGGATGGCTCTTCTAGAGGATTGCTCTTGGTCGTAGGTGCACTGCTGCCTTCATCTGTGCTACTTGAAGAGGAAGTGGTAGTCTTCTTTGCTGCTTTGCCCTTCTCCTTTCCCTTTCCCTTTCCCTTTACTGACTCTGATTCTTTCGTCTTGTTTGATCTTGTTGCTGCCATCCGCGAATGTGAGTGAGTGGATGGAATGAGGTGATTGGGAGAAGAGAAGAGATTGAAAAAGGTTCGAGAGCAAATCGAGCAAGACAAGAGGTTCGTGTGTCGATGCTAACAACGCACGTGAGATAAGGCTTCAAATCTTCCTCGACTCTTCTCTTCTTTTCTGACCTTCGATATCTTTGGAAGCATTCAGAAAACACTAAAAGGTGGTCGCAAGTTGAGAATGGGCAACGATGCGGAAGCAGCTTTCTTCATTCGTAGCCACGCTCCGAGGCTCTGGTTCAACTTCGAGCTTTCTCTCTTCCCTTGAATTCAAGAGAGATGATTTGAAAAAGTCATATCGGATCTAAAAAGAAGAGAAAGTCGTTCAAGCAGGAGGGTAGTTGGTCTCGAGGATCTCGTTCTTTCTCGCCACCCTCGATCCGAATCGCTACCTCTGCCCATTCCTGGTCTACCTTAAGCCTCCTGAAGACCTCACTCATAAAGATTTGAGATTCGATGAAAGCTGGTTCTGGAGACTTCAAAATTCAAGTTTTGGAGACGTCAAAGTTCAAAGCGTGCCTCTCTGATCCAGTCGATTTTTTTGGACCGTTGCGAATTACAAATGATTCGGTGATCCATGACCTCGAATCTGACTCACTTGATTCTTCAGAAAAAAGTATTTCCACATTGGTCTCACGATGACTGCGGGGAAGTTGGGGACATTTGGGTCGGAGGAAAAGAAAAGCGAAGGAGACTTCGAAGCAGAAAGAGCGCTCGGAAGCTTTTCGATCAGACACCCCCTCGGAATCAATTCTTGTAACAATTGTTTTGATCAATCCTACATACTCGAACCAAGAGGAATCAGTTCTCGACTCGATGAGAGTTTCATGAGTGAAAAGATTGGGAGAAATTCGCGACTCAAGCTCAAGGTCTCGCGCGTCACCAAAGCGAGTCGTTTCACCGCTTTCGTGCTAAATCCTAGATGCTTCATCGCCTTTTCTGTTCTTGAACTTATGCTCGCGAACCCGATAGAAGGCCGGAAGACGAGTCGAGAAAGGGACCGAACGAAAGGGAGACTCCCAAGACATTCTCTTATCCTCACCTTACCCCACAATTTGCTGCGAAACAACATTTATCCATTCTTAATTTTGGAAGAACGACGATCAGGAACGAAGGCAAAAGATGCTTGAAATTCCTCGACTGGCCCTCCAGATTCTCGATTGAGACTCCGATCTTCTTGGCCAATGAAGGAGAGGGGAAGAGACGGAGAGAGCGACCCTCCTCCTTCTTCCCCAGAATTTGGTATAAGAAGAGACACATTTTTTGAGGTCTTCTTCGATTCCCTTCCTCCAAAAACTCTCACAAAAATGACGACTCGTTTATCAGACGAAAAATCCCCATCAATCGAGAAGGACTCTCCAGTCTTGTCAACAAAAGATTTGGAAGCTTCTGAACCAATTGTCAGATATGCTAATCCACTAGACGATCCTCAATTCGCTTCAATCGACGAGAAGAAGTTGTTGAGAAAGATCGATATGAGGTTGATTCCTTGGTTGTCTTTCCTTTATTTGTTGTCCTTCTTGGATAGATCTGCTATTGGTGAGTGGCTGAGTGCTTTGACGATGACACGAATAAGTTGCTGACTTTGAGTAGAGCACGATCCAGCTTCAAGTCGAAAGAATCAGTCTCATGAAGCATCATGAGAGTTGACTCTGAGAAATGCCTCGCTAGACATGGGGCTGTCAACAGCATCAAGGTGAACGTCACTAATCTCGCGCTTCTGACCTTTTATCCTGTCTGCTCAACAGGTAACGCTCGTCTTTATGGATTGGCTGCTGACATCGGTGCCACTCCTCATCAGATTAACTTGGCAGTCAGTGAGTATGCGATTCGGCAGTTCGTTGTACCTTGATTCTCCAGCTGCTCACGCCGCGCGCCTTCTACTCGCCTTTTGTCTTCTTCTAGGCATGTTCTTCATCTCTTACGCCTTCTTTGAAGTGTAAGTTAAGGCTCATCTAATTTGAGATCATATTATTTTGCGAAACTGATCACCTTGTCAGCCTCAAATCCCCCTCGATGGTCACACTCACTCATGATCTCTTCGTCTCTTCCCTACTCAATCTTTCTTCGCTCTCACTTTCCGACCCCAGACCTTCCAACGTGCTTCTGAAGAAGTTGAAGCCATCTGTATGGTTCGCATTCATCACTGTCCTAGTCGGTGTTTGTATGGCCGCTCAAGGTTTAGTCAGGTACAACGGTCAACTCATCGCTACAAGAGTTCTTTTGGGAGTCGTTGAAGCCGGTCTATACCCTGGATGTAATTTTTTGATGTCTGGATGGGTAAGTGAAAGTAGAACAGAGAGCCACGACTTCCATACCTAAGAAGTTCTTGAGATTCTAACTTCTCCCTTTATCTTCTGCCTTCTCTTGTCAACAGTACAAGAAAAAAGAGTTCGGAATTCGTGCAGCTCTATGTGAGTTCCAAACCGGATCGAAAAGCAGACTTTGATGAGCATTGACTGACTATGTACATCTTTTCCACTCCCAACTTCATGCGCTCAGTCTTTTCGATGGCTACAGCCTCGGGTTAGTAGGCTTGACCTTCGAAACGCAGAATTGATTCTCCTTCGAATGTCGTACTGAATCCGTGCTTTTCCCTGTTTCTCCTCTCCCACAGGCGCGTTTGGAGGTCTTTTGAGTGCTTTGCTCGTCAAGATGGATGGTGTAGGAAACTACGAGGGTTGGAGATGGATCTTCAGTGAGTGTTGAGCCGAAGATGGATCTCAAGTCTGAGTTTTGAGCCATGGAGACCTTGAGGCAGTCACTGAATCGTTGCTTTTCGTATTTACATTCTCCTCATCACAGTCGTCATTGGGATAGTTACCTTCTTAGCAGGAGTAGCATCATACTGGCTAGTCTTGGATTTCCCTGCAGAGGCAAAGCATCTCACCGAACTTGAGAGAAAGTTCGTGATCGCCAGACTTCAATCTGATCAACAGTTCGCTGCTGCAGGGGAAGGATTCAAGTGGAGATCCATCCAACAAGCCTTTTTGGACTGGAAGACTTGGGTCGTGAGTGTACTGGAGAAGAGAATCGAGCGTCTTTGAGATGGACAGTCGAGACGTGAGCTGACAAAACTGTTGACGTATCTTATCTGCCTCTCTCCCATTTCTACTTTGCAATCTTTTTCGTTTCTGTTTCAGGGAGCGTTGATCTTCACCGGCTGTGTTGGTCCACTGTATTCATTCTCGCTCTTCACACCAACCATCGTTCAACAGCTCGGTTACCGTTCTCCTACCAAAGCCAATCTCATCTCGGTTCCAATCTACGTTCTGGCTTGCTTTTTCACTGTTGGAATTGGCTTCTACGCGGATCGTAAAGGTCATCGAGCTCTACTCGGAGCCTCGTGTGGATGTCTGGGGATCATCGCCTACATCGTCTTGATCGTCAGCAAGACTCCAGCACTCAGTTACGCTTTCATCTATTTGTGAGTATCTTCAGCTTCTTTCTAGTGACTAGAGATTCGGAAGAAGTCCACAGCAAGCCTCAAACCTTCCCCTTACTCGCTCTCACTTTTCAATTTCTCTTTTTCTGGTCCTTATTAACAGAGCTGCCATCGCCATCTATCCTCAGATTCCGAACACTGTCGCTTTGACTTCCACTGGAATCGAAGGAGGATACAAGCGTTCAGTAGTCATGGGATTCGTTATTTCCTTCGGAAACATCAATGGTGAGCGAATCCATCTGCTTTCAAACGAGCTCAAATTCCTCTCAAGCTCGACGACAATCATCTGACGACTTCTCTCATTCTTGCCTCTTCTCAATTCTCTCTTTCCGTCGCTTCAGGCGCTGGTTCTTCTTCTCTCTACAGAGCAACTGATAGACCTTTCTATCGCTTCGGTCATTCTTTCGTCCTTCTATTCGTCGCCGTTGGTCTGATCGCCACTTTGATCTTCTGGTTCGGAGTTCGTCGTGAGAACATGCGTCGCGAAAGAGGAGAATGCACTGAAACCATCCTAACGAATGATGACTCAAGTCTGGAGGAAGTCGAAGCTGCAATCATCGAAGCTGCCAAGATCAGAAGAGAAGAGAAAGCAGCCTTGCTCTCCAAAGGTGGATTGATGAACAGAATCAGAGCTGTTTATTACGAGTTTGATATGAGAGATGGAGGAACTTATGCTACTGATGCAGAAAGTAAGGAGTTGAAAGGAGATTGGCATTCGTCTTTTAGATACAACTACTAGAGGCCTCGTCGTCCTTCAATTTGTACGTTTTCCATCAGCTCTTTTCTTCCCGCAGTCTTCTCTTGTCCTTGTTCTTTTTCTGTTTCGATAAACTTTTTGTAAATCTGTAAATACCACCCTGTCTCAAACATCTCAATGGTCATCAACGTCATTTTTCTCTCTTCCAAGCTGCCAGAATGTGCGTGACTATCAATCGACAGGCTCGATCTCATCTTCAGCCAGCGCTCCACAGACGAAACCAGAGGGAATTGCTGTCTTGAAACTTTCTTGAAAAAAAGAGAAAGACTATTGAAACCCCTTAGAGAGCTAATCTCAATCGTTGCAGTTCTCTTTGAAGGAAGGATATCAAAGCTCACTCCTCTCTCGACGTTATCCTGCTGACCTCGTGAGGTGGTGAAACGCACGCGTCGTGTTGCTCTTCTGCAATGTTTCGGAAGGGACGCTTTCGAAGAGATGGACGAATTCTTTGAGTGAAACCTAACAAAGCAGCTTGAGGTGAGCTTGGGAGGAGAAGATGGGAATGAGCCGAGAGAACAACATTATGTATTGTTTTCAGACTGGTCAATCTTGAGATCTGTCAGTCCGTCCAACTGGCAGAAGTAAAGCCCGATTGCATTCCGTCTGGCATTTCGAGGCGAGAAGCCCAAAGAGGAAGTCATCATCGGTCAGCGGTAAGCAATTGAATTGATTCCCAATGGAGAATGAGCTGTGGATCGAGGTTTGGGAGTTGGAAGCTGACTCCAGCCTGGCTCTTCTCTCACTTTCAACCAACATCCAGGATCCATCTTTACTCTGACCTAGTCCAGGATCATCATCTGGATCTTTACTGCAATTCCCCGAATCCAGTCTGGTGAGTGAGTGAGGAGTGAGGAGTATAAAAGCATCGAAGGCTCAGCAACTTTCCCACTTGTGGATCCAAACATCCATTCCATCCACTTTCTCATCCGATCTCTTATCCGATCTTCTTTCTATTCTCTCTATCCATTCTCATCTTTCTATTCTTCATCCAATCAGCCAACAGAAGAATCAATCGAGTAGAGTGTTGAACTCTTTCTCGCCATCCAACCATTGAAGCTTATCATCTCATGTCTAATCAAATCTATTCAGTTCCCTATGGGACAGTCCAACTTCATCATCCATCCCAATCTCAGCCTTCAGCTGCAGCTCTAGTCAATGACAACTTTGGTCAAACCATCGATCAATCCACCACAAACAACAACAACCAAAGTGGTCGTGCTAGTCTGTCTCTAGCTGGTTCTCCAACTCCTTCAGCAGATGAAGAAGATCAAGACAATTCCGCAGATTACTCCATCGGTGGTTCATCAAACAGTAACAGTCATGGAAAATCAAACAAAGGTACTCCAAAACCAAGAGCTAGAAAAGCTTCTACTGGTGCCTCTAACAAGAAATCTGGTGGTGGTGCAAAGAAACCTGCTGGTGGTTCAAGAAAGAAGGCTGGAACTCCAGTCACTGGTGGATTGTCTGAACATGATGAATTGACTGGTAGAAGAAAGATTAGGATCCAATTTGTAGAGGACGATAATAGGAGACATGTCACTTTTAGTAAGAGAAAGGCTGGGATCATGAAAAAGGTGAGTGATCAAACATTGGATAAAGGTGTCTGAAGCATTGCAGGGTTTGGTGACGGGGAAGTGATAATGAAGAAAGATGATCATTAGATTGTTCGATTCCAAAGCTTAGAAAGAGAAGCGATTTCTTGTTTGAGCTCCATCTCGTTTGTACGACCCTCAAGCTGACATCCCCTTCCCTTGATATCCTTGCCTCTACTTTCCAACCCTCTTCAGGCCTACGAACTTGCCACTCTAACTGGTACTCAAGTCTTACTTCTCATCGTATCCCAATCAGATCAAGTCTTCACTTTCGCAACTCCAAAACTTCAACCAATCGTAATGGAATCCGAAGGTCAAGAGTTGATTCAAAGTTGTCTTCAAGCACCAGATGCTGAAGCAAAAGTAGATGAAGAAGCAGATGGTGAAGGTGAAACTGAGATCAAATTAGAGGAACAAGAAGAAGAGGAAGAAGCTGGAAAAGGAGCTGGAGGAGGAGAAGAGGATCCAAATTTCGAAAGAGAAGAAGGTTTCAATGCAGATGACGATGTAGAAGCAGAAGGTGAATTGGATTTGGATCAAATTGATGACAATGATCGTCAATTGGAAACCATTCAAGAGGATATTAGACAAGAAGAAGAAGATGAGGTTCAACAACAAATTCAAGTCGCTCCTCAAAAGGGCAAAAGAGGCGGTGCTTCCAAGACTCCAAAGTCGACCAAAGGAAATGGTGGTGGTGGTGGTGGTGGAAGAGCTAATAAGAAAGCCAAACTTCAAGCTCAACCAATCCAACAACCTATTTCCAATCATAGAAATGACGATGAAGAAGAAGAAGCAGAACAAGAACCAGAAGAGAATCTACCTCCTGCTTTGATTCATAGAAATCAGAGACCACCATCTCAAGTAATCAATGACGTTGAAGAAGAACAAAGAATTAGACCAAATAATAAAAGAAGTAGAGATGAAATGACTTCTGAAAGTTTGGTTTCTATTCATTCAAATCATGATGATACTTATGGAGAAAATTCTAATGGAAATCATATCAATGTCAATACTGGAATTGGAGGATTGAATCAATATTGGAGTGGTGCTAACGATCATCATAACAATCGTACTGCTACTACTGGTAATCATCATCCTCATTCGAATTATTGTCATCTTTCAAATTATCATTCTCCACAATTGTCTTCTAATTCTTCTCCTATCGTCAATAGCGGAACTTGGAGTACTAGTGGTAGAGATGGCGAACAACATTTTAGAAATCATGGTTTGAATCATAATTCTTCTATGAATACTATGTTTACTGGTCCTTCTACTTCTTCTTCAACTTCAACTCATCCAAATCCTTATAGAAATCCTGGAGCTTATGATGTCGGTTGGGGAGTTTAAAAAAGAAGGGAGAGGGTATCTCAGGTCAAAAGAAAAACTTGGCCGAAGTATGATTATCCTACTCTGACTATCGATTTTATATCTATTATCTTACTCCAGAGTCTCATACGACCATTTTGGATCTCTTTTGACGACATCAAAACTTTAGAAACCTCCAAAAAAGGTACAAATGGACATTTCTTTCTCTCTTCTTTCTTCCAATCCCTTCTCTTCAACTTCAATTTACAATTCAAGAATCTCTCATATCAACTTTAGAATCCTCTCTCTATTCACAATAAACGTCTCAACCCTCAAAATGTCACTCAAAATCTCTCGCCACACATGAGAGATACTCATATATCATCTTCGATTCCCTCTATAGACTTCAACTTCTTCCAACGAACTTTGATCGATATTCTTTATTTCCCCGGATCTCATATTCTCTATCTACTTATTACCTTTCATCCCCACTCTATCTCTTATTGTCACGGTCTTTGTTCCTTCTTACAAGTCTTTTTTGTTCGTCCTTTCTGTTTTCCCATCGCAAGCAAAAAAACCTCTCAACGTGTTCCTTTGTTCTTCATTTCAAAAACCCCACTTGTACCACCTTGTTTTCCTTTCTGACATTCTACAAAATTCAAAAATAATCTTTGTTCCTATCAACGCAGGAGTATCACGAGTTGCCCACCTTTGAGAATTGAGTTCATTAGATTCTACAAATCAGTCTATCAAACCAAACGAATCGTAGAAGGAACCCCAAGAGACTAAATGTTACAAAAGAATGATAAAAAATGGATTTACAAAGATTGAGAAAACAAGAGAAGACCGAGTTGAAAACCTGAATTAAACGAGAGCGAACGAATCTAAACCTTTTTTTTTCATTTACTATGACATCTTTCCCAATGAGCTTTCGACATTCTATTCTCTTGAGATTTCAAGAAGTTCTCTAAAGAACAAAGACCATCAGGTCTAGCTTCACAAGGTGAAAGTTGAGATAAAGGAACGATTGCATCGTTTAGACTCATTCTCAACCATTTAGTTCCATCCCTCGAGTAACTTGATGAACAGGAGAGTAATTCGACTGAATGGATGGGGAAAAGGAAGAAACGAGCGGTTTGTCAAAAAGAGGAAGTTAAGTGATAAAGACAGAACTGGATGGAAGCAATGAAGAAAGGTAAACTCACATGTCAACCTGGCAGCGAACGGAACGATGTTCGAAGTCTTATATCTCCTCTCAGTATCGAAATAATCAGATTTCAAATCTCTAGAAAAATCAGGCAATTGTAAAGCGGCCAAAACGCTAGCAATAGTAGAATCATGAGTGAAATCAATGTAGAAATTCCTATCGACAGGGAAAGTGCGATCATTTCCATTAAAAGTGCTATTCTCAGAAGTTTGTAAATTCTGATCCCATTTCTGATTCTTTAGTCTTGACAAGAATTCATTTACCCAACCAATTCCCATAGCCGGTCCAACTTGATTACCATTTCCATAAGAATTATAAAATTTCAAATCCCAAGCATATTCATAATTCAACCATTCTTCTATATTGAATAAACCACAGAAATCAGAATGACCAAAAGCTACAGTATCATAAGAACAAGTTTGCATGAAACCAAATAAAATCTCTGGAGTTAAATCTTTTCCTTTAGAATAAGGTTGTAATCTTTCAACTGCATCTTTCAAGAATTTCTCTACCCATAAATCAGATTCCTTTCCACCCCCTCCTGTTCCTTCATTTGAATTTGGACATGCGAAATTAGGTGCTAAAGTAGTATTGAGACCTTCTGATTCGATTTGAACTTCTAAATCAGTTTGGTCTTGCCAATATTCCATTCCGAAGAAACCTTGTAACCAAGAGATTGAACTATCAACTATCCTTTTGTTGACTTCCTGTTCTTACGAATAATTTCCTACCTTTGTTGACATCTAAATCCTTTCTAATTAGGTCTTCATATAGAATTGAAGAATGAACTCCGGATTGATATAATTGAGATCGACCGATTGGTGTCAATAGTTCGGATCCTAGACGATATTGATAATGTTGTAGAAATGATAATGGTCCTGAGAATGTGGATGGAGAGATATTTGAGATGAATTTGGCAACTAGTTCTGCTGGACTTCCAGTGGTTGGATATCTACTTCCATTGACGGTGTAGGATTTGAACTTGAGAAACTGAACATGTCGATGGGAGTGGAAGTTGCTGTGAGTCGTCGATTCCGAATCCTGGAGATGAGAAGTAGGGTGAGAGTGGTCCCATGTGTTCGCTGAGAACAGAAGATGATAAAGACAGGAGCAAAGAGAGCGGAAGAAAACCAGATGAATGAAAGGGGAAGGGGGAGGTTGAGATCAGTCATCGGTGAGAAGTGAGATTGAGAACAGAATGATTATCGATGCCCGACTTCTGAGCATGATTTCAATTCCAATCAAGCTCAACTATGACTGTTGAATGCCCAAGAGAAGGTCTATCTATCATCTTACTTTCAGAGCACCCTCCCCGATCACTCGAAGCTTTAGACCATACCGTTCCTTTCCCTCTCCTCCTCTCTTGTCACTCACAAAGGATTGAAGCCCTGAAGTTGAGGTAACCTAGTCTCATAAGGTAAAGATCCTCTAGTAGGAGTAGCCTTTAAAGTTTCCTCCTGAATCAAATTAGGAGGACTACCAGTTTTCAAAGGACCTTCAAAACCAATCTTTGTAGGGAAATCATAAGGTAGTAGACCATCTCCATCATTCCAAATATCCTGACCTATATGAAAAGTATGTCCTTTCCCTTCATCTTTACCTCCCAATGATAGATAAATTGCTAGCCCAGCCAATCCTAACAAACCGAAACCTATGAACAATCTGATATGTTTGAATCTACTGGTCTTATCTAAAGTCTTTAATAACCAATCTGGTCTACCATCCTTTTCTCTAGATGGATCATTTGAAGGAATAGTTGAGGAAGTGACTACTTTACCAGATTTTGAATTCCTATTTGGTCTTTCGAAAAAGCCAGATTCTAAATCGCCGGATTCTGAATCATCATCTCCATTTTGAACTTCTTTGATTTCATTTTCTTGATCGTAATTGTTGGATGGGATTGAGGAAATGATTGGCTTTCCACGAGAATCAACCTCGAATTGGTGGAGACTGAGAGAGGGGAATGGAGATAAGTGAGATGAGTGAATGGATAGATTTAAGATGACGACTCTCTCTCTGATTGTTTGTACTGACATTAGAGCTTCACCTTCTGCATCTAAATTGTCTGAATCGTATCCAGATCCCTTGGCCATGTTTGTGTGGATTGAGCGATTGGTTGGTTAGGTCAAAGAATCAACGACTTCTCTTCTTATCACTTCCAATCCCAATTCTGCAAAACATGATTCAATCCAAATTCAAGATGAATCTTACTTCTCTAATCGCAACTCTACTATTCCTATGTCTCTGCATCAATGCTCAGGTGAGTGACACAGCAAGTCTCTTCTTCTTTCCCCACATTCTAATCTCTCATCCATCTTCTACTCCTCCTTCTCCCACTCGGCAGTTCTCTGCACCCTATCTTTCTGCTGGAGAATCATACACAGTCCCAACCATAGCAGCAACAACGGGCACAGGTGGTGGAGCATCAGATGCAAACCCTTCCACTGCAAACGATTGTCTCTTATTCTCAATCCTATCAAGTCAAGGTGGTCTGACTACTCCATTAAATTGTCCAACTCAGACTTCTTCAATCACTAAACCTTCTTCAAATCCACCCATTACCACCACTTCTTCAACATCAACTATCCCAACTTCTGCAACTTCTTCTGGTAGTGCTTCCGTCACTTCCATTGCTTCCTCAACCTTGTCTTCTACTACCTCTATCCCTACCAATGATGGAAACTCAGGTAGATCTGTAACTAAAGGTCCAAGAGGAGTGGGAGGAGCTATGCCTGCTGTAATCATTGGTTTCTTGTTGTTGGCTGCTTTGACTTACTTCTTGGACGTACTTCTGGAATTCCTGGCCTGAAGAATGAGGTCTTCCCTCTATTCTCTTCTAATCAATATTCTCTATTTATCTTCAATCTCTTTTCCATTGGTCTCCTTTCGTCACTTCCACTTATGCACAATGCTGGCTCATTATCGCTCTTCTCACGATCACATCTCATTACTATCTCATTGTCCTACTCAAGGAAATCTGTTCGTCTTTCTATCTCTACCTTAGTACTCTATTCTCTTTGTTTCTAACTCATATTGTAATTTAATGTCATGCCACGGGAATCAATTCAGATTTGATGATGACTTCTCTGTTTGAGAGGCCACCTCTTTCCATCTTGACTTTCTCCTCCTCGAACTGGATTCCTCATCTTTGAAACCATTTATGAGAATCACAGGCTGCGTTTCAATCTCTAGAAATGCACACAATTACTTCACGAGAGCCACTTTCTATTCAAACTCAAGTCAAAATTCCAATACGAATAGGAATAGAAGGGTATTGGCTCATTTCATTTGGAAGGATTCAGAATTCAATCGACCATCACCTTCAAGCAAAAGAGACTATTCGACTCAGAAGCCTTTGATTCCAGAACAGAGTATCGATACAAATGAAGTAAGAGATGTCAAAGGAAAGGGAAAGGGAAAAGAGAGGGAATATCAGAATCAGAGTCGAGAAGAAAGTAGAAATGATGGAATCAAAGAAAGGGAATCAATAAGGGCCAAAGGGAAAGGCAAGCAGAGAATGGGGAATTCACCAGGAATTGAGAAACTAGAGCATCAATTTGGAAATCCAAATCAACAGGAGAGAATCTTTGATGAGTCCTCTTCTTCTTCAACTTCATCCAATCCAACTTCTTCAAATCAGATCCATTCTACTCATTCTCAAATCCTATTCAATATCAATCAATCCCTGAATGAGTTCAATCTAGATCTAGCCTTTAATGAATTCAAGAATCTCTTGGAATTCCAACAATGGACCTTCGAATCACAATCACAATCCCAATCCCAATCTTCCAACTCTTATCAACATGCAATCCAATCTCACAATCTCATTCCTGAAAATTTATTCAAGGAACTTATTCTTTCAATCAATCAATCCCGGAATCCTAGGTTTCAAATCAATCTGAAAAGGTTGATTCAATTACTCAACTTTGGTAATTCAGTCACTAATTCTCTAAGATCGGAAATCTCTTCTTCTACTTCAAGTGAGACAGAGATAGATGAGCTGAAATCAAAGTTGAGAATTTGGAATTTGATCCTTTTGGGTGATGAGACTCAATTGGTATTAATCAACTACATCACAAAGTGCCTTAGGAAAGTTGGAGAGAATGAAGTTTTGGAAGCTGTCAATAAAGTCATCAAGATGAGAAAGGAAAGAGATGAATTGGAAGAAAAGGGTGAAATGGAGATTTCTATGAGAAAGAAATTGGAGAAAGAAAGGAAGGAATCATCAAAGAAGAGAGTGGAGAAAAGAGATCAAGAGAGAAAACTTGAATTTGAAAGAGAGATAGATTTGGGCTTTTTTGAAAGTAGTCAAGTGTCGGATCATTTCAAGCAGAGTAATACAAGTCAAGACTCAACGATGTATCAAAAGCAAAGAGGAGAAGAAGATATCGAACCTTCAGATCAAGATTCAATCACACTGGGGAAAGAGATAAGGAATGAAATCAAAATCGTCGAAAGCTTGTTAGCTGCAACATCAAAGTCGACTCCTTATAGACATTCTCCATTGAATCCCGACAAGTTCAAAATACCAACTAGAATCGAGAGAGAAGACCGATTGAATTCGAGAAAGAGTTCGATGAAATGGAGAGAAAGTGAAGAAGAATTTCAAGAGAGAAGAGAGTCAGCTTTGAATGAGATGAAAGAATTAGATGAAGGTAGGAAGGTTCTTTGGAATTTGGCGGAAGATTTGGAAAGGCAAGAATTAAAATCGGAGATAGAGGAAGAAGAAATCTTTGAAGAAGATCCTCCATCAGAAGAATCGATGGATTCCTTTTCAAGTCAAATAGAATCTTCGACCTCTGACAGTTTTGAAGGTTCCTCTGAAATCGAATTGAAGAATCACAAATCAATCTCGGATCTCTTTTCAGACAAGAGCGAGAGATTACCAAATGCACAAGTTTTATTCGATCATTTGTTTCGCAACCTCATTCATCTTTCAAATCTCAATTCAACTCCAATCTCTCCTCATGCTTTGACTTCTTTTCTTCATATCTCATTTCAATCTACAAATTTCCCAACTTTTCGAAAGATTTTGAAAATTCTCAAAACTAGAAATCAATTGAACATTGCTCATATTAATCTTTTACTTTATTCATCAGCAAGAGTACCAATTTCTAAAACTTATGATTTCTTTCAATTTGGAAATAGGAAGAAATGGAGAGGGATTTTAATGTGTTATAAGGAATTGAGAGAGAATCAATTACAAGAAGAGCTGAGGATCTTGAGAGGAGAAAAGATGAGAAATGGAACTTGTAACAAGAGTGGTTTGAACAGAGAATCTGATGATGAAATGCTCTTCAAGAATGACAATCAATTTCTATCACATTATGAGGTAAATGCAAAAGCTTCCCCATTAGAGAATCTTTTAGGCTTTCCAAATTTACCAAAGCATTTAAAACCTGACATTATCACTTATTCAGTCATGATTTCAATCTTCAGTTTCAAAGGTGATTTATTGACTTCTTTAGATATATTTAAGGATATGATCGAAACTGAAATTTCTTTTGATTTACCAAACAATGTCAAATTTGTACTCAATCCTTTCTCCACTACGCACAATCAAAAGACTTTGAATCTTTTCAAGAATCTCTCGGAAAAAGCTCATCTCAATTTAAACAATTCAAAGAAATTCCATGATCCCAATTTATCCATTTATGATTCCTTTTTCAGAGGTTTCGCAAAGAATTCAATTCCTTCCAAATTGATATTCTTCGATGAACATGATGAAGAGAAAAGTGAATGGGAACTCCTTTTCAGAGATCAAGATCAAGCAAAACATTCGGGGGAATTTTTATCATCAGAGGAGTTTAAAGATCAAGAACAAGAACCAGAATTGAGTCTAAGAGAAGAGGCAAGATCAAAAAATCCATGGAGAGTCCAGACTTTCTTGACTCTATTCAAAGCCTTTCTGAACCTGAAACCCATCAATCAATTCAGTTCTACAGATTGGAGAGACTTGTTTTTGGAGGTTTTGAGAGACGAAGAGATTGAGAAATGGAAGAAACACGAACAGTTGGAATCAACTTCAGATTCAGAAGATCAAAGAGAAGGAGAAGAAAGAGAAATGACTGATTTTCTTCCATTGACTTTCTTGGCTTTCGAGAGAGGGAACTCACAATTGGCTTTGAGAGATGCTTTGATCGAAATCGCTAGAATGAGAAGACAATTGAATCAAGAAGAATCTTCAAATTCATCTCTAGAATCCCAATCATTTTCAGAAGACTCAACCGATCTGTCAGCTTCAATTCCTCAATCTCAATTCGAAAGACTACCTTTCTCTTCTCAGTCAAGGTTTCAATTACTCAATAGATTCCAAAGTTATTCCAAATCTCCTACTTCACAACAATTCTTTCATCTCTTGACTGCTTTGAGAAGAGTTAGTAATGATGATCCAGTTTGGGTCCTGAGACAATGGAAGAAAGTAGAGATGAAGTTCGGTTTAGGTAGAGATGCATCAAAAAGAAACAGTGCTGTTGACGATGTTGAGAATGAGGCGGAAAGAGTCAATGGAAAGGGAGATGAAATTGAGGAGTTCAATGGAGATGTAATGAATGATCAAGTCGAAGAAGATTCTGAAGGAGACAATTTGGGAAATAGATTGGTCAATGAAGAAGGTTGGCATTCCTTCAAACTCGACAATAGAATGAAGAGAACTCTGAATTTCCTGAGGAGCAAAGTTGGGAGGTTGGACGGTAGAAGGTGAGGGAAGGGAGAAAGAGACGAGAAGATGCGGAGTCAAGACATTTCATCAATTTGAATTTTTCAACTTCAATTTATTCATACCTTGTATTCATGATGATATTCAAACTCTCAAAGAGCTTCAGCACGATTGTGAGACTTTGTCATGAACTCGAACCAAGGTTTCGCAGCGTCGTCGATTAGATTCTAGATGCCTCCCAAAGCCTCTAATCGTCTTTTTCTGAAAATTATCCCTATGTTTTTTAAGTGAGATAAATATGCATAATCATCTTGGAACCATTGGGTTGGACAGAGTTTGTTTGTTGTTTCAGGGCCAAATTCCCAAGCCCCCTTGCGATTCGACTTGTCCTTGGTGCCTTCAACTTCCTCCTTCTTTCTCTACCTCAAAACCGCAAAACCATCTCCATACTCCATCATCCTCCTCAACATCATCTATCCATCAAGATAAGGTAGCAATCGCACAAAGGAGATTGCTCTTAGAAGCTTAGAATCAGCTTCACTTCTCTTCCTAGAGCGAGCAAGACTAGGCGGGATAGAGACAGAAGATAATCGAGCTGAATGAGCAATGACATCTAATCAAGATCCAAATTCTAAACCATTGACTTGGTCTGAAAAGAGAGCCATCTATCTTTCTCAAGCTCAAAACGATCCATCATCAACTCCTGCTTCTACTTCTACTCCTACTTCACTTGCCAATCAAGCAGATTCTCCTCAGCCTTCACACAAATCCCCAGCCATCCCTCCGAGGTTGCAAGGAGCTGATGATCCAAACTTTCTGAATCAAATTGGGAGCAAGCAGGGAAACAATAGCAATGGTGAGTTGAATTCGAATAGAGTAAAAGCAAGGACCATGCAGGATCCGTTGGACTCCAAGATGTCTGTGCTTGCTTCACTCCCACTTTGTTGTCAGCTTTTTCTACATACTTCATGCAAACGAAGAGCATAAACTCTCGATTCTCAAGTAGACAGGAACTCAGATGATCGACTTTGGCTGGCGTCCTTGGGAAGCATGAGATACTGATTACTAAAAGAGCAACTTCAGAAAGATATCACAGGGTACAGAGTCTGCTGATAAGGAGATTGACTTGTTCCCATTTCAGGAAACAAAGGAGAATTGTCAAACGAGATTCGGATTTCTAGAAAGAGGAGGAAGAGTCCGAGCTTTGCCAAGCGAAATGAGATTCACAGAGACACTCGACCTAATCCAATCCCTTATCCCATTCTTTCCTCATGTCTCCAGCTTCCAATTCTCAATCTCTCTTCCCAGGACTACCAGGTCATCCGATCCCACCTCGACGAGGTAGCAGCACCAGTGCCCATTCTTCGGTTGATGATTCTCAATCTTCAGATGCTCCCTTCTCTAGAAAGAATCTGGTCCTGCAAGCTGTCTCCAATGGACATTCCTCCTCTGGAATAGCATCCTCGGTGAATCCTCAGGGACCTCAAGCTCACGGAAGCCCCTCTTTAGGCGTGCCCAATTCCGCCCTTTCTACGTCTCTACCTCCAAGTGGTAGAAGTTCCCCTTTACCACCGTCTGGTAGATCTTCTCCTCTTCCATCTACTCCTTCAATTCAAACTCCTAGAAGCGATTCAGATTCTAGAGCTCATTCTCCAGATCCCTCATCGACGAATGTCACTCCAACTCCTACTTCGAATGCTCTACCTCCTTTCTCGTCTGCTACTACTTCTAGCCCTTTCCTCAACGCTAGAACTCAAGCTGTGGGCCAGAACAACTCAGGAAGAAGTAATGGAAATGGCAGTTCACCGAACACTAGCAGTTCAGTCGGCCTTGCGAAGTATCTAGCTCAACAGCAGCAGAATTCAATGTCTTCCTCAAATCCGAATCAACAGAACATCAAGCTCAATCAATCGAATTACTCTCCTGCCTCTTCTTCAGCCTCCATGTCGAATGGGAGGATCAGTCATTCCTCAAACTATGCTCCATCTTTCAGATCTGTGAATGCTGATCCCATCGGATCTTCTCCTACAAGAAGTAGAAGTTCTACCAATCCACCAACTCCAAGCATCAAGTCGGAATCTTACCAGCATAGCAATTCCTCAAGAGAATTCGCTGCACCTCCTCCTAGGAAGAAGGAAAAGAAAGCGTCATCTTTCTTGATGGATAACGACTTCAATCTTTCAGCTCCAATGTCAACTTATTCAAAGGAGAAAGAGAAGGAGAAGAAATTGAAAAGAACCAAATCGCCAGAAGGTTTAGATCCGAGGAAAGGTGGGAATGGAATCGATTCTGAACAGAATTGGAACAATACTTCAAATCAGTCTCATTCTTCTGGTGGAGTAGTGAATGCCTTGGGTCATTTTGGAGGAATCGTCGGAAGGAGAGGTTGGGACTTTGTGAAAGGTTTGAATGGACCTTCAAGTCCCGCTATGGGTTCATCATCTTCCAACAACAACCACTTCGGATCAGATCCAATTTCCAATTCTTCTCAACAATCTCAACCTCAACAGACCAAGACGTCAAACTCAAGAAGTCAATCTCCTCTTCCACCTCCACCTTCTCATCCGAATCGAGGTATGCCAGGTCAAGCATCGACTATCGGACATGGTTCATCTCAATCTCTCAGTCTTGGTCAAATGTCTGGAGTGGCTTTCAATGCTTTGAAAAGAGGCGCTGGAGCAGCTGCAACTGCTGCTTCAGGTGGTGGATTCTCTTCAAATTCAACTTCGGAACCTTACAGAACAAGTCAAGATTTGAGTAGGAATCCAACATCTAGATCTCAAAGTCTAGAATTGAATGAGGCTACTAGGAAATGGTTGAGTGCTCCTGAGCCTGCAGTTGGTGGACCAGCTGGAATGAATTCGAATGCTTTAGGAGGTAGAAATGCTGCTACCACAGGTAGAGCTAGAGGGAAACACTCAAACTCCATTTCTTCTTATCAAGCTTTATCTTCTGCAAATGCGGACGCTAAGGGAGTCTTTGGAATGGAATTGAAGGATGCAGTCTTGAGAACCAGATTAGGTAGACCTTTGATTTCTGACTCGAACTCAAACGCCTCAAACATTCAAAACCTAGATCTGGACTTAGGGAATGAATTTGGTCTTTCCGATTCAGATGTTCTAAGAGTCACTTCTTCTTCCAATCCGAACTCTCGAAGATCTTCTGCCAATCAAGCTCCTTCTCCTAATCCAAAACCAAAGCGACTGTCTTCCAACAAGATCAAGAGTTCAAGTAGCGGAAGGAAACCATATTCTAGAGAAGAGGCTAGAATCAGGTGTCTACCTTGCATCGTTACTAGATGTATTGAATCTTTGGAAAGGTTTGGTACTTCAGAAGAAGGGATTTATAGACTAAGTGGAAGAACTTCTCATACTTCGAAACTGAGATCGATCTTCGATGCTCCAGTATCTGCACCTAGTCCCGCTTCGAGTACAGATTCAACGTTTAATAAGAGTTCAGGTAAAACCAAAGCAAAATCAAATTCAATTTCGACCAACTTCACATCGAATCTTTCGACATTACCAGATTTAGAATTGTCAGAAATCGGACCTGCCGAATTGGATCTCAATTCGGTATGCTCGGTATTGAAACAGTATCTCAGGGATCTCCCAGAACCTCTCTTAGGAAGAGAGCTGGTCCAAGAATTCGATGAGAAGTGTAATCTGATCACTGGTAGACCTTCAAGTGGTGGAGCTTTGGGAATGGGTCTCGTTGGAAATCAGACTCCAGCTGCAATGACTCAGCTAGCTCAATCTAAGAATCCAACTGCAGGGATTCCTCAGTCGAGTGGGAATGGAACCAACGAATCGAAAGAAGGAGATGCAGAGAGTCAAGCCGCGAATCAGATTGGAAAATTGGCAGAGGAGATCGAACCTTTGATGAATAGGATCCCTTGTCAAAATTGGTATCTGCTTAGAGAAATCGCTTTGCATTTAACTGATTTGACGAAGGATGAAGTTGTCAAGGTCACGAAGATGGTGAGTTCGAAACGTGAAGGGTGGGGTGGTCCATTCAAATTTGAGATTCAAAGCTGACCTTCCTTTTTCTTCGCTCTGTGATATCTGTCTCTATGAATCATCAGCCTCTATCGAATCTTTGTCTAGTTCTGGCTCCCACTCTCTCGATATCTGGTGTTCTTCTACGAGCGCTAGTCATTCATCATCAACGACTCTTCTCTGCTCCCCCTCCCACGGATGAAGATATCGACGCTCCAATAGCAGGTTGGACTCAAATCTCTTCAACAAGCACTACTCCACAGAGTGAGATTTCAAATCTCAGTCCAACTGCTCTTGCTGCCACTTCGATGGAAGATCGAAGAGGATCGACCATGACTCTCCGGCCTAGATCAAACACTCAACCCACTTTCAATTCCAACTACCAATTCTCCTTTGGTCTTCCAAACGGTCATCACACTGGATCAGATACCGGTCATGTCCAAATCATCTCTGGCACTGGTAGATCTTCTCCTTCAGGCATCGTGATCCCCGCAAATTCGAGCGGATTGGATTCATCTTCAAGATCGACTTCTCCTGGGACTTTGGCTTCTGTTCCTTCTTCCTCTCAAGAGGATCTAGATGGGGAACCTAAGATAGCGAGGAAGTTCATCAAAACTGGTGGCCTGATGAACATGAGCTCTTCAAATTCTTTGTCTTCGAATCAAAGCGATGGCAACAGTAATCTAAGTCATTCAGATCAAAGTCATCGAAGCTACACCAATTCGACTTCAAATTCAAATTCGATTGATCACAGAGGTAATCTAGTAGATGATGAAAGTTCTTCGATCTCAACTTCAAGTCACGATGGCAACGTCAATTCAAATCAGAAGGACAAGCCAGTGGTTCCTACTAAGCCCTCAATTTCTGCACTCGATAGACCGAGACCTCCAACAAGAGGGTCGTTCTATTCTTCTTTCACCACTCCCGTCATTCCTACGAGGAGTAGAAGGAGGAACAACGCTGCTGATTCAGACACTTCCAATCCTCAATCTCCAGCTTCATCTCCCACTTTCGCTTCTTCTGGCTTTAATCTTCCACCCTTTACTTCTGCCGGAATCACTCTTTTAGGAAACAATTCTTCCTCTACTGAAAGTCCCAAATTGGATCTCGATTTTGAATCAATGAGACTTGGAGCGGCTGAAGGCGTCAAAGGAGATGAGCAAAAAGAAACTCCTTTAGCTTTCGAAGAGAGGAGGAAAATGTGGGAAGGTAGATAGCTTAGAAAAAACATCGAGATCAGACATCTATCAATCTCTGTTCATTAACTTATTTTACTCTTAATTTTTGACATCCAAAATCCATCTGCCCTTCGCTTCGTCTTTCTTTCATCTATAAGGTTACCCCTCACTCTCAACAACACTATGACTCCCAATTTTCCTCACATTCTGATCTGTCTGCTTTTTCCATTGTGCCCCTCATCTTTTCAAATACGAACTTTGCAATTAATCATCGATGATATCTCTTCGTACATTCCATCTGACTCTTGCTCTTGGGACATCTCGACTTCTGCTTGACTCTTTCTCTCTCTCTTGGTCTAAACATTACCCAATTCCAACTGGAGGTCTCGTCTGAGCAAAGCTGTAAGGAATGATTGAAGTTTTGGTGCATTGCTCACTCTTGGACTTCGGCACTTCCCAGCCAAATCGAAAAATTGCTCTGTCCATCGAATACCTGATCTCCTGCGCCTCGAGTGTCTTTATGAGAGTTTTTATCAGAAGGATTAAGGTGAATAGTATCTGTTAAAATCATTGAGCCAGGGAGAGAATCCATAATGCTGATGCCAGAGCTCGAAAATGGCTCATTTCCCTGCTTGGTGGGAAGATGGAAGTTCAAGATTGCGACTTTTGCCAGAAATCAAAATTTAGATCTATTGATGGACTCCCCTGTTCCTGTTGGATCTGGTAGTTCTTAGTTTGTGATTCATTGTAGACTTTCTTGAGAGTCTCTTGCTGAGGAGAATTGTCTTGTCTGGCAGGGTTGACCAGGTGTGACGGCCTCTTTGGCTGCCGCTCTTCAGCATTCAGACATCGTACTACTTCACGTTCCGTCTGGCTTGCTCTTTTCGAGAGTTTTGAAGGAGTGCGAATATTTGAGGGAACCAGGGCTTCGACTTTCATGTCAGAGCTCGATGGTCAGACGAAAGAGACGGTGAGAAGTCGTGGGAGAAGCTCGTCTTGCAAAGACTCGTTTTGGACAGATCTAGTCCCAATCTGATCCACTCAAAGACAGAAAGCTCAACAAATTCGATCATATCACAGAATCAATTCCAAAACAAGTCATAGCACAAAGAGAGAACAAGCCGAGGGCAGGTAGAGAATGATCCCGATGAATGAAAAGAGAAAATCTGTCGTGACGAAGATGAAGAAAAGACTGAGAAAGAGAAAGGAGAAGACACGTCTAAGACAAGGTATTTTGTCGATCCATTTTCCTTTTAGGGTTTAGAAAGCGGTGATGAGACCACGAGAGCGAGCTCCCAAGATGATGGCTACAAGCGCTAAGATAGTAGTGAGACGACGAAGGATTGGAGAAGACTGTGATAAGTTCAAATGCAAGAAAAAGAAAGGGAGAAACGAGAAAGTGTGAGCCATTGCTCCTGTTCTTGATCGCATGCAAGAGAGAACCGAAAGTATCTGAAGCGAGAGAAGAGTCAAAGAAAGAGAACTACTCACGCTTCTGTGTGTTGGAACTTGATGAGGATTCTTAGGTCTCTTGAAGTTTGGAGATCTACCAATCAAAGCTCTGAACTTGCTTAGATTGGCTGTGGTATATGGAGGGTATCTAGCAGCCATTGCCAATTCGATCACCTTACCCATGATTCCAGTTGATGGAGCGTCGATTCCGGCACGTTGATGAGAGAAGGTATCGAATCCGTATTTTCCGTGGTATGAATCGTATCCAGCTATGAATGAGAAGATAGTTGATAGAGAGCAGTGAAGTTGAAAGTAGATGAGAAGAGAGGGTCAAGTCAGCGAGTGAGTCTCGAAAGAAGAATCAGAGCAATCCGAAATTGCCTCCAAGCACTTACAAGGACCAGTTCCACCGAAAGGTAAAGTCTAGAGATGGCGAGAGATCAACAGAAAAAAATGGAAAGACGGGTCAGAAATTGGAGAGAGATTACAAATTCGAGACGCCAACTTTGTACTCACTCCAACAGCGAAATGAAGTAAAACATCTCCTTGACAAGCAGCACCAGATCTAGTGTTATCAAATAGGTAATCAGTCTGTTTCTTGTTTCCAGAGAAAGCGTATAAAGCCAAAGGTTGATCTTGAGAATTGATATAATCCACAGCTTCCTTGATGTTAGAGACTGGCATGATTGGTAGAATTGGACCAAAGATTTCACCTTGCATTGAAGAATCACCTGGTTTAACATTCTTGATGATAGTTGGAGCCATGAATTTGTTATCTTCATTTGGTTTCTCAGAAGGAGAGTTACCCAAAACAATTTCTCCCTTGGTTCCACCCAACATGTTGTTCAATCTGTTCCAATGACCTTTGTTGACGATCTTGGAATAGGAATCGGAATTGACCACTCCGTTTGGCCAGAATTCTTTGGCTGCTTTCTTGAATTCTTCGATTAACTTGTCTTGGTTCTTTTTCGAGACTAGAAACGTAATCTGGGGCAATACAGGTTTGCTGGGGGAATTGAGGTCGAGAGAAGATGGAGAAGGTCAGCAGAAAGAAACGGGAAAAGAGAAAGTTTCTCCTCAAAGCTTTGATTCTGAGACATAACTTACACCACAGTTGAGAGCTTTACCCCAAAGGATTCTGGAAAGAAACAACAAGGAGACGAAGATGAGTTCGAGGTCAGCAAACGCCAAAGGTCTTCAACGAATCTTCACTTTCGATGAATCTCAATCGCCTCAACCATCTCGAGCGATCTATTCCTTAAAGTCTCGAGACTCACCTATGAGCGGCGACCTTGAAATCAGCAGAGTCATCCACATAACATGGAGATTTCCCACCCAATTCCAAAGTCGTTGGACACAACCACTTAGCAGCTTTCTCAGCAACGATACGACCAACGGTGCCGTTTTCCAGTATAAAAGATATGCTCGAACCTTTGATCCAAAAGAGCAGTAGCTTGAGGGATACCACCATTTACAATGACGTAGGATTCTGGATCCATGTATTTTGCAAAGAGTTCTCCAATCAATTTGGCACTGTGTGGAGAGACTTCTGAAGGCTAGATGAAGGTCGTAAAAGAGAGAAGTAGGTTGGTGTAGAGTGAAGAAAGGGGAGAAAACAAAGTCAGCATTTGAAGAAGTCAAAGGGAAAAAAGGCAAAGACACTTTGCGAAAGAGTCTTTGTTGATCGAAATCACTCACTTTCATGACGACTGTGTTACCAGCTGCAATTGCTGGAATCATTGGACCAATCTGAACTGAAGCTGGATAGTTCTGGCAGTATTACAGAGAGGGGAAAGCGAGAAAAAAGGGAATACGATCAGCGATGTTCGTCCAGTGGCAAAGAGAATTTTGAGCTTGTTCGAAAGGACAAGAACAATGACATTTCCTCTACAATCACTCACCCAAGCACCTAGAACGAGAACGGTTCCCTTTGGATCCTTACGAATGTTACTGTGAGGGTTCAAACGAGAGTAAGAGCAAAGGCAAGGTCAGCGTGAGCGATCCTGAGCAATCTCATCAGTCTCTGGAACTCATGAATCATGATAGATTTCTTCCTCTTCTGTTATTATGACTCTTTTGAATCTTTCGCCTCTGACTAGCTTCCTCGAGATCGAGCGAAATGCAAGAGGTAGCGATTTGAAGAACGGATATGCTGAGGTTCTCCACACACACTGGAGTGACGAATAGTCTTCCATCGCTCTTCGGCTTCTCTTCTCGACAGCCAAATTTTTCGTCTACTTTCAATACGTGACTTTTCTGAAAGTAGACTTGACCTCCTGCTATCCCATCGTAGTTCTCGATGAGGTCTGGTCAACCGAACTATTTCTTTCAATCTTCCAACTTTCCAATTTTCCATCCTACAACCTCCAACCTCTCCAATCCGAATTCTACGAATATCGCCTCTCTGTGACATGCTGCTACTTGAGAATCTTCTGTTTCGACTTATGACTACTCACGCTCCGTGCAAGGCCCAAGTCATCCCTGCCCAAGGTTTCTCGGTCTTTGCCCAGCTGTCGAGATGGTCGATGGTCTCTAGGATCTCGTTTGTGGTACCGATGACTTCTGCAAAGATGGATTCGAATTTTGGACGACCTAGATCCTTTTGGATTGCCAGTGCGATTGCTTCAGCATTGTCCTTTGAAGGAAGAGAAATGGGAGTATGGTTGAGATATTATGAGAATCAACAAGGGTAGGACAAAGTCAAATAGACTGTCAATTGAGTAAATGGTAGACAAAGAGTCTATATTTGATTCATCTGAACGAAAAGATAGGATCCCCAAGGTTCACAAGAGACTGGCTCAATCGGACAGGTAGAGATGCGGCTATTACTTTTAGCTACTCACATTCAACATGAAGCTCAATTGTTTGAGTTGATTTTTACGATATTCAATGTTACGAGTCTTTCCACTCATGAAAGTCGCTCTCAACTTGTTGACAATCTGTTCATCGTTTGGGTGGAGAGTTGAAAAGTGCGGGGTTAGCACAAGGAAGAAAGAGAGATAGAGATAGCCAGAAGTGTTGTGATTGAATGACTTACGTTTGGAATTGATTCGACTTCATCGAATTTGATTCCAGAGGCTGTGATTTCTGCGCTCATCTTGTGTTAGAGTTTTGGTTGATGTGGTTGGAAGTGAAAAAGGTAAACAAGATGTCGACGTTGGCCTGCCTCGGAGACAGCCTACCCGGTCGAATTTCTACATGTCTCGCTTGGTATTCAATATTGATTGGTATTCAGAATATGTAAATAACGATACAAACAATGTCAGAATAAAGAGAAAAGAAAGAGAAAAGCAAGAGAAAGAGAGCGCAGATTAGAGGTCGAGATAGCCTTCACATGAAACCAGCTTGCTAATCGGTATGCTGAAATCTCTCTCTTTCCTCCTCTCAACCTACAACCCATCTCTACAATATCTCAACAATGGCAGAGGAAATCCTGATCCCAATCGGAGGAGCATTCACAGGGGCAACTCAATCCTCTTTAGATCTCAGGAAACAAACCGATCTAAAATCCACTTTGGGAAGTTATTATCCTTCCGCTTTCAACGAAAACACAACTCACAAGAGAGAAATCTTGACCATTGCAAAAGATAGAGTTCCCCCTGGTCTAAACAAACCTCCAGTTCAGAAAGCAATCGAAAGAGGGGCTAAAACTTTGGAACAGAGAGAAGGTCTAGAGAAAGGTAAAGGTAAAGGTTTTGGGATTTTATTATGAAGTTCATGGAAATGGTCCGGTCAAAATGGTTTATCTTATGGGCTTGAATAATAGTTGTTTTGGGTAAGTATTAGAAAGGGAGAGATAGAGAAGGTCTGGAAGGGACAAAGTGGAGTGAAAGTAGGAGATAGGACAAAGGACACGTTTGGGAACAACTTTCGACTATAGATGGCTCAGTGATTGGATCTTCATCAAACTAGATGATTAGCTCTAAAGTCTGAGGATCGTCTTTGGACAGCTACAGAAAGGAAGGGAGGAAGACTAACAAGAGATAGAGCCTCGAAGTGGAATAATTCCTGACAATTATCACTGACGTTCTCTCACTTTTCTCTTTTGCTGATCTTCCTGTTCCAAAAACCCTCTTTCAGCTGGTTACCTCAAGTGAGTCCTTCCTTCTCTCTCTTTCCTCTCCATCTCCCATCTATCTAAAGCCCTCTCTTCTACCTCTTTCCCCTCTCCCCTTTCCCCCTTACTTTTCTCTACAGGTCGAACACTTTTCCCAATCTCCTCAATATTCAGTCCTAGTCCTAGATAACAGAGGTTATGGAAATTCAGAT
>JASXTE010000192.1:0-85012 GCA_030280995.1 Hemileia vastatrix | reverse complement strand
GGAGCATTGGAAGAGGTAGAAGAATTCCTCTGAGTGTTGGGAGTCGAAGGAGGTTCCAAGAAAGAAGAAGAAGAGAGATCGGCATTCTCATGTGAAGTGAAGACCTTTCCCAAAGAAATATCATTGGAAAAGTCCTCATCTTCCTTGAACATTCCAGATTTCCATTTTGGAATCTCCCTTCTTTGAGATGCCAATTCTAACTCTCTTCTCTCTTTTTCGAAATTCTTTGTCAAATTAACCTTTCCACCAACTTCTTTCCAACCTTCTACTTTCTTTCTATTCCTCATTCTAGCTTCTAAATCTCCGTTCAGATAAGCCAAAGTCTTCAATCTCTCCTCGTTCCTAGTTCTCCTAGCTTGTTCTTTCCTGATCATTGCATAAGAGTGAAAGCGAGGCGTAGGAGGTGCAGGTGAAAGATGATGAGAAGAGGTATGACTTCTCGAAAGTTTAGTCAGAGTTCGATTTCTAGCTTGAGAGACTGAAGGAGAAAAATTTGGATTTCTGGTCATTCCGGGAGATGTTATTCTTCTAGGAGTCGATTTTCTAGGCGGAGTTCTGCCTGGAGAAGTGACTTTGAAACTTCGGTCGATCCTGCGTCTTGGACTTGGACTTTTCGATGGAGATAATTTAGGCTGAGGTTTGATCCTGGGAGGTGTAGAAATCGATTTCTTGAGTTTGTATGGGAAAGTCATTGATGATTTTCCGAATCTGAAAAGAGATAGAAGTCGTTGTCGACCTTTTGACTCATTTCTGGCATTTACTGGAAGCGAGGTTTTGTTGCTCGATGTCTCGTTGGTAGAAGCAGTTGGTCCTAACTCTCCTACGCTAATGATCGAAAGCAAACAGAAGTCAAGAGATGAAAGAGAGATAGCAAGGCTGATGGAGTCAGTCTCAGAATCATCCTAGCTCAAACTTCAGCTTCCAGAATCCAGTGTCGACAGTTCGACTTTGAACTCACCGTTTCGTCCTGACTTCCTGCAGTTTACTTTTGACTCTCTTTCTAGACCAGAATCTATTCTCTTCTTTTACTTTCACTTTTGGTGATTCCACTGACGGAAAAGCTTTCATCTCATTCAGCTCAATTTGCTCATCTTTGACCTGCTTTGCCATTCCCTTTCCATTTTCGCTTTCAAGTCCCAACTCGTTGAGCAGCCCAAGGCGTCGGTCAGAGAGCTCTTCTTCAACTTGAAATCTTGACTGGATAGCTCTAGACTGAGCTCCTTTCCCGACAGACTTGATGATACTGGGAGATTCTTGACTCGGAGAGCTGGATTGAGAATCGAATGGAGCTTCTCTTCGATTTGGAGTTGAAGGCGAATTGGTAGGAACCTCACTGAACGGAACTCTCAGTCTATCTTGATCTTCGACTTCTGGATTGAGTTGATACACACTATCCTCTCTGTCCGCAAGCAGAGAGCTAGGAAAAGAGGTTTCGATGAGCGAGTCGGATTCTCTCTGGTTGAACTTGTTCGTGGGAATGGGAGGTGGAGTCGAAGAAGTTGGAGGTGGAGGTGGGAAAAGATACCTTGATCCTGCAGCTTTCGCATACCTTCTTGAAGCAGTAGAAATGAAAGCAGAAGAATCGTTCTCCTTGTTTTCGTCCAGCCAAACTCCGTCTTGAACTGAAGATGAGGTGTGTGAATGAGAGTTGGGAAGGCCCGAAGAGAAATCCCTTCCCTTTGATGACTGAGATTTGATCCCCTCTTGCCTATGTTCTTGATGAATTTCGTTGAATAAATCTCTTTCTGGCTGAGCCTGAGACCTCGGTAGAGGAGGTAAATCATAACTTCCACCGAGTTCTCCCAAACCGCGTCCGTTCCCTCTTGAGCGACCTTCCCCATCTTTCCCTCCATGAAATACAAAGCTCTCGGAAAGATTCATTGATTTCAATGTCCTCTTGTGCTTCAAAGCTGGCTTGTGACTGTCGTCTAGGGATCTACCACCTTGATCTGCCAACCCCAGACTCCCTTTGTTGACATGAGTGAGCTCTTGAACTGCTCTTGGAGGTGATGGAGCTAGTTCCAATGGGATCATTCTTGGGGCTGCACGAGCTATCTTAAGACTTGAGTTTGAATTTGAAGGCTGCAACGTATGTTTGGGAGCTGATGCGACTCTTCTATGAGAGCTTCTCGATCTCGAGTCTGAATTGGACTTGTGACTTTGATTACTTGTGGTTTTGCCTTCTCCGAAACCTAACTCTTTGGAAAGGGAGTGTTTTGCAGAAGAGTAATGACCTTGAGAAGAGGATCCGTTTCTCCTGTGACTAGTCTCACTGCCACTTGGATTTGTCGTCTTCGACTTGATATCCCTGAAATCGAATGATGCTTGATTCATTTGATTCGGATCTGAATGAGAGTTTTGATTGATTGCTTGAGAGTCAAAGAGGGATGAATCTGAAGAAGAGTCCAAGTTGAAGTTTGTGTTTGAATAAGTAGAGTCAAAAGAAGGATTGCAATCTGAATCGACTGAAGAAGAGTAAGATTGCGATTCGACGAGGTGACTGCGATCTTTGAGGTTGCTGTTCATTGATGTTGGAAGTGTTTGGTGAGAAGAGAGAAAGGTGTGATGTGTTGGTTGTAAAGAAGAACTGGAGAAGATTTCATCAAAGTTTTTCGATGGTCTGAGCACCAAACATTGGGAGGTCGCGTTGTTTTCCCATCAATGTCACCTCTTCACTCAATTCGATTTGGTGTCGCGAGATCGTGCTGCATTGAGAATGAAAAATGTTAGAAGTGAAGTAAAAGTACAATGTGAATGCAAATGAATTGAGATTAGAATGCGATGTGTGATGTTTGGATGTTTGAATGGATCGCTGTCAACATCTCATCGACTCCTCCTACCAATACTCTCTAGCTCTAGCTCTGACTACCAATCCCTTTTTTCTCTTGATCTCCTCTCCTACCTCTTTAGCTTTAACTTTTCCATACCTCTTCTGTCTCTCCTTCTCCTCCTTTTCGTCCTTCTCTTTCAATCTTCTCTTCTCTCCAGCCCACTTGTCTATCCACCTCTGCATCTTTGCTCTGGAATTTGGAGAGCCGACATTGACGGTTGGAATGATTCTCGTATAAGAAACCGAAAGAGCAAAAGCGGTCAATTCGAACTATAGTAGAAATAAGGAAGAGAGAGAGAGAGAAACGAAACGCAATTGTTAGAAAAAGGTTTCGACGGACAAAGAATCGAGACACAAGAAACCTATTTATTGGAATACTCACGAAAGAACTGTGTTCAGAATAAGGAACTCCATAAATCATGAAATCGCTTGTAGAATCTCTAGTTGAAGTGAAACCGCTCATGTCAAAGTTCCTAGATTGATTCCAATTGATGACCTTGTTCAAATCAGAAGCCATCAATTCGATTCCACTTGGAGGTTTGAAACTCCAACCAGTAGGTCTCAAAGCGATTGCGTGAGTGAAATTATGACCTCTTGCATTCAAAGCTGAGACCATGTCTCTCAAAGTGACACCATTGATAGCACCTAGATTCGTAACATGAACTCCAGCTCTAGGATTTCTAGTAAGTAAACCATGTAATTCAGGATCATCTAGTTGAGCATAAGTCTTATACTTTCTTGAATCTGAACAAAAGACTTTGGTGTTCATTGCTTGAGCACAAGCTTTGACTATCTTTTCCTTTCCAATCGTATAGGTTCCAACTAGAACCAATAGTCTTCCATTAGGTTTCTTGGTTGATGAACGACTTTCGGAAGCTTTGGTCAACCAATTGGATGATGAAGAAGTCGTAGAGTTATCTTCTGATTTGATCTTCGATGGACTCTTGTTGAGGATTGAAGCTGTCGTAGTCTTGAAGAGAGTTCCTCTGACTTTTGCCTCTTCTTCTTCTTCCTTCATTGCAGCCTCTAGAAGTTCTTCAGCACTTGGAGCTTCTCCTGTGTCAATTCCTGAAGGTTTGGAATCATCCTCTTCTTCTACTTTCACCTTCGTCTCTCCTGGACGCTTCATCTCGGAATCTTCAGACGGTGAATCTAGAATCGTTGAGCCTTCTCCTTCTTCAGCCACCTCTGCTTCTTCCAAGAGATCGAAATCAGCAGTATCGTCTTCATCAGCACCAGCAGGTAAGTCCATCTCTTGAAGTTTGCCTTTTGCTCTCAAAGAATCTTCATCTTCCAGTTCTGGAAGTTCATCGTCATCATTGAATCCAAATTCGTCTTCGTCTTCTTCCTTGACCTTTCCTTTACCTGAAGGGTCATTACCCTTTCCTCTCTTATCTAACCAGCCTCTGAGAGCTATTCCGGCTTTTCTATCCACCTCGTTGACTTGACCTTTCCTAGGTGGAGCGATTCTCCAATCCTCGTCCTCGTCCCAATTCGGTTCTCCTTCGGTGACTAAAGGCATTGCAGATCTGACAAGATCAGCACAAGCCAAGACTACTTGTTCTTGAGCTGGGAAACAGTAACGAGGATTGAGATAGGTAGTGTCGAGGTAGATAATGTCAAGGTGACGGTTGTGGACCAGAGGATGAGTGGCATGAAGAGGAGACTGCGAACGGGCAAAGGAGAAAGGACAAAGTGTTAGAAAGTGAGCTAAAGAATCCCTTGAAAAAATCAAAAAATCTTTGAGGAAGCAGATGATCATTCCGGGCCACTCACAGCTCTGAAGTCTCCACAATGCAAATATCTATAATCTCTTCCACCTTGAGCAGCTGTCGTCTTTCCACCACTCGTATCCTTCAAGATCCACTTTGTTCTAGGACCTTCGAAAAGAAAGAGACAACTTCCAGGACAATGATTGGCTTCGATACAAGTGACCTTGACTCCTCCAGTGAAAGGAATCTCTGTAGGAGTTTCCATTGGTAAAGGTCTGATCCATTTCGGATCGACTCCTAAAGAAGTCTTGACCAAATTGCAAGTCGTAATCGATCCGTAGATTGGTCCATGAGTCCAATTGGCAGTGATTCCTCCATAATGATCACTGGAACGAGTTTTAAAAAGGAGTTAAGAGGGGAAAGAAACTCGAGATTAGTCAGAAACCCCTCTCTTTAGGACAGAAACGATGACTATATGCCTTTGAAATGAAGTAACAGCTTCAGTTCTGGAAAACTTACGAATGGAAATGAGTCAGAAAGAAAGCTTGACAACCTTTAATCTCACCAAATCTGAAACCATCGACACAAATGGGCATACCTTCCAGAATCTTATAAAAAGGAGCCATGACATTTCCTTCTCTTCTAGCTCTATTCTTTCCCTTTCTAGTAGAGTTCTGAGCTTCTACGGCATCTGCTGAGAGCCATTCCTTGGTATGAAGATGAGAAGTCATCAATTTAGTAAAGGCGTTTGCGGGAGCATTCTTGGTTGGATTTGAAGAAGTGGAAGCTGTGGCTGCTTTTGGTTCTGGGTTGATTGAGGTTTGATTGTCCGAAGAAGAAGAAGAGGTTTGCTTTGTGAAGAGAGAAGCTAATTCTGAGATTGGTTTCATTGGAATCGAAGGGTCGGAAGGAGTACATGAAGTTGATGAGGAGTTGAGGTTCTTCTTCGATGTTGATTCGAGACTAGGTTTTGAACTGGATTTCTTGAAGTCATCGACTACACCAGAGGAAGATGCTTGTTTGCTAGAATCTTGATCAGCTTTGAGTGGAGAAGTACTTTTCTTTCTACTGGCGGTCTTCGATTGGGGTTTCTCATCCATCAACTCATCCAGGCAAGCATTGACATGATTCTGAGCATCTTGAGATTCGATCTTTTTGCTGCAAGAAGGACAAGAAACGAAATCACCGGTGTCTTGCTCTAATTTAGAACTGATAGCGGAAGGAGAACCTTCCTCTGATGAACCTCCATAACCAGAATCTTCCTTCTTCTTTCCCTTTCCCTTCCCCTTCCCTTTTGAATTCCTTTTCGACTCATGGGATTGAGAAGTAGAGCTAGAAGTCTGGTCGTCATCTGAATCCAAAATCTCAATGATTTGATTTGAACTTTGCTCAGCTTTACCCTTTCCAGCCTTGTTCTGATTCTCTTCCACCTCTTCCATTTCTTGATCTTCCAAATCCAAATCTAGATCATCATCTTGATCCAAATCATCTGCATCAGGTAAGAAGAGAGGTCTAGAAGTAGAAGAACCACCGACTCCTTTGTCATCGCCACCTTGAGTAGCAGCTGCCATCTTTAGACTCTCGTTGATCGCCCATTCCAGATCCTCATCTCTTTCTTGCGATAATTTGGGTTTCTTGTTTGGTTTGTTTGGTGATTTGAAAGGATTTGAAGGAGGATTTGAAGTTCCAGCTGGAGAAAAGAAGGATTTGAGCGAGGATTGAGATTTGTCAGGAATCGAGTTTGTGGCTTTGGATGATTTGGAAGCTGACTTGTTTGGTTTGGATTTTTCTGGAGATAGAGTGAAATCTGGATCTTCATCTTCTGATTCAACTTTGACTCTCTTCTTCTTTGGCGGCATTGTGGAAATTGAGTTGATAGTGGTGTGTGGTAGGAAGGACAAGCTCATCATCCTTGTTTCCCATTAACTGCATTGATTCCTTCTTCCCCTGTCGCTTTTGGTGAGTCTGCTCTTCTACTTCTTCTATTTCATCCTTCAAGAATTCAAGCTCTGCAAACAGTCATCATCCACCATCCATTGGCTATCGAGATCAAAGATGAAGCAGCCAGGCCCCAATCTAGCAAGAGCGAAGGCACTCAGTCACTCACTCCTCCAGGATCGATACTCTTTCATCGATTACCTGTTTATTGGAAAGTAAAATCTATCTGAACACTCATTCCAATGAACAGAGTAGCTAGTCGACGTCAAAGGGAGCCTACATCAGATCAAGCGCTACGACCAAGAATCAGACCCATGGTCCCTACTTCTTCTTTGATTCCTCTTTGATTCTTCTCCTACTCTTCTTCAAGATTCGATATCAAGAAATACAACACATTAAAATTCAGTTCTGATCCGATCCTCGTCTTCCATCTTCACCCTGCTCTCCTCTGGCTGGCCACTCCATCCATCTCTGTCTCTCTCTTCTATCTCCTTCCTCTCCTTCCATCCACTCAATCCTTAACACTTGCTCTCTTTCTTCCCTCTTCAACATCAATCATTTCTATCGTACCTATATCCTCTTCTCCTCCTCCCAGTCACAAGAGTTTCAGTCACACCTCTGAATCTTCCCTTCTCATTAGAGCCCTCTCTTCTCAATCATGGACTCAAACGATCGTCTCTCTCGTGAGAGACACGACATGGAAAGAGAACTCTCAACTTCTAGATCTCATAGAGGCGCTCAACATGGTCTCCCTTCAATCCCTCCCTTGGGAGCTTCCGGTTCTTCAAGACATCCTCCTCCTCCTCCAGCTAGTGGTGGTGGTGGTGGTCTAATCAGAATGGGCGAGGTTACTTCTGCGAATGGAGATTCTAGATCTCGTGATAGCAGAGGACATCGTGAGTAGATTCATGAGGAAGAGGAAAGAAAAGGAATCTAGTGGAGGTACAAAGGAAAGGATGTCTCAATCTGAAGATTGTGTTATTCGGATCTCTTTCTCTCTTTCCATATTCATTTCTTTCAAAAGCTTCTTTACCAAAACCTTTAGGTGTGCCACCTCGTAAAAGAAACAGATCACCATCTCCAACATCTTCCTATCATTCCAAAGGTGGAAGTCGAAGTACGAGAGGAGATTCTTACGAACCTTCGAGAGATCGATCAAGAGATTACGATTATGATTATGGTTACGATTCTACTTCTAGAGGTGCTTCCAGATCTAGAGGAGATGATTATGATGCTTATTATTCAAGTCGTAGTGGATATCCAGAAGACTCCTATGGGAGTAGTAGAAGAAGAAGAGGTAGTCTTGGTCATGATGATTATGATCCTTATTACGATCGTGGTCATAGTAGAGGAGGTTATGATGATTATGCTTATGATAGAGCTTATGATTATGAGAGAAGTCATCATGATGATAGTTATTATGATTATGGTTATGGTTATGATGATTATGGGAGAGGAGGTGAGTGATTTGCAATCGTTGGTCGGTTTTCAGAGATATTCTCCTTCGAGAACAAGATAGCTGAAGTCATTTCCTTGATTTTACTCTGCTTCCCTCTCGTTCGTATCAGGTCGAGATCCCAGAGAAGCCGATCATTGGTTGGGAAGCGCTTCAGACCCAGATCCTACGTCGAAAAGTACAAAGTCAACTGGGTGAGTTGTCGAAAAACTCTCGACACTGGACATGCCAAAGTTGAATTAATAGCTTTTGTTCCAGACTACTGATTTCTCAATCGTCTTTTCTTTCTTTTTCTTTCGGCAGCGTCTTTGATCCATTCAAGAACTCTGGTCTTTTAAACTTCAAATCTTTCGCAGCTCTAGCCAAAGCAGCCAATCATCCTTCAGTAGATCTCAAAGACAAACTCTTTGCAGAGTATACCACTTATAGATTGGAATTCCAAAAGAGATTGTTGAGAACCTTCTTTGAATCCAATTACGATAGAGTTTGGTTCAAAGAGAAATATTCAAATACAGTCGTTGATGGAATCGATTATGCTGCCGATCGTAAAGAGAGAGTCAAGAAAGGAAGATCTGGTAGGAAGAATCATTGGCTTCAAGAATTGAGAGCTGGGGAAATCGATGGAGTTTGTTGGGATCTTAGAAGTGAGTTTTCGAGACTTTTTTCTTGTTGCCTTGGTCTAGTTGAGTTAATACTCGAGAAAAGACAGAAGACCAAATTGAGTCAATCTCCGAGAAAGACAGAAGCTGATTCTCTCGCACTTGACCTTCTTTATCCTCATTCTGAATCTCTTGTCCTCTACAGCTGCTTCGAAGGAAGTGATAGAAGAAGATACTGCTCCTGTAGATCCTAGAGATAGTGGAGTTCCAGTTGGATTCAAAGGTCCTGCTGCTGCTTCTTTCACCAGAAATGGAAGAGAAAGAATTCAACATGAAAACGCCATCATCCCTCCAGATCCTACTCTTCTCTTCATTCTCTCTCTTCCTCCCGATCAATCCAGAAAGGGTTTAGAGGCTGTTTTGGAAAAGCAGCCAGGCTATCAGTACTTGGCTCTGGGAGAACCGAATCCTATGAGACAAGGGATGAGAGTCGCTTGGGCGAAATTCGACGATGGTGTCGATACGGAAGCTCTCGTTACCAAGCTCAATCCAATTTCGGTGAGATCCCGTTCCATTTCTCAGACTTTGACGGCTTTCTTTCTGTTCTGACTCTCGATTCTCTCCCTCTTCCTTGCCCGACTAGGTCAACAATTCTGGAATGCCTCAAGTCGGAAGTTCCACGATTCCTCTTGGACTAGTAATCAAGCGTGCAACTGCTCGTCTTCGTGTCATGCCAGAGCAGTCTACTTCCCTCAAAAGAATGAGGTACGATCTGTTTCAAGCTCGTAGACTGATTTCTCTCTTCGAAGAGCAGGATCGTTCCCTCTTTCTGACAGAGACTTCTCCAATCGTCGAGCTAGACTTCGACTGCATTTCTGAAATCTACAAAAGAGTCAGAGAGATGAAGGATGGAGAGCTGGGTCAAGTTCTTGACGAAGAAGAAGCCAGAGAGAAGTTGGTCGAGGACAAATGGAAGAATTCAGAGGACAAGAGTTTGGCAATCGTTCGAGACAGCGGTGAAGCTGGAACTTCGAGAGATTTGAATCATGATGATTTGAAAGTCAGGAAAGAAGTGGTGAGTCATCTATAGACGTCAAGTTTCTTCGAAACCTTCAAGAGACTCTCGCTGATCCCCTTCCCTCTCTCTTTTCGTTTTCTCCTTCTGAAGGTTCGAACGCTTCTCGATCTCTCTATCGACTGTCTCCGACAAGTGTACAATTTCGATTACTATTCTACCACCAAGGCTGAATTCCCAGAAGAGCTTCTTCGTCGTGCCACTCTTTGCATTCGAAAGTGTCCAGAAGATGGAACACAAATCGAAGAGAACAAAGATGGTCGAGACGGATCTCAAGAAGAGTTTTGGTCTAAGGGTCTAGATGAAAAGTTAGCTCTTCTCTTAGATCCTGAGGTAGATCTTGTACCTCATGGAGGAGTCAATCTTCAAGACTGGCTTTTGGAAGAAGCTAAAGTCTGGGTTCAAGAAGCTGGTCCTGAGAAATTCAGATGTACCGTCGAGGTTCCAGCTCCACCTCCAGACGAGAAGACTCTTACTCAACAATGTGGGAAACTCTTCAAAGGATCAATGTTCGTTCAGAAGCATGTAGTCAACAAGCATAGAGCTTTCTTAGATGAGAAGACTGCCACGAAACTTGAGAAGGTGAGTTCAGAGATGAAAAAGTAGAGTGGAAGAACAACGTGCGACTCTTTACGTTTCGTCCAGCTTTTTGACGATTTCATTTGTCGTTTCATCCTCTTGTTCTTTCCACACCATCAGGAAAAGTTGTTCAATCAATACGTCAGCGATCCTGGTAGACCGATGAGTCACTACCACGTCAACAAGAAAGCTGCAGAGCCTCTCAAAGATCAAGGACGATCTCCTGCTTCTTCTCAATCGAAATCTAGAAACATGAGCCATTTGGCTGCTGGAAATAATCCTCCCATCCGATTCGGAGCTTCGACTGCAGCCGAACCTCCAAGATCTTCTCATCATTCAAACGGTGGTGGTGGTGATTTCCTCATCAGACTAGGTCCTGCCAGACCTTCCATCAACAGCGATTTCGAGGCGGGCGTGGGTCCAAGAAGTGGATCTGGATTCAAATATCCGAATTCGAATGGAGATGCTTCTCTGAGCTCGAGACTTGGACCTAAGCAAATGGCAACGAATGGAAACGGCTTCAACTCTTCCTCTTCTTCTTCTTCCAATAACAGGAACAATGGTCAAAACTATCAACAGAATCAAAACTTCAATCAGAATTTCAACAACGGTTTCTCCACGGCTCTTGACAACCCTCAACCTCTACCAACCAACGTCCCTCAAAAAGTAGACCCAAGGGCTAGTAAGCAACAGAGCTATCACGATTTGGATGGTCCTGCTACTGGTGCAGAAGAGTTGGAGCTGAATTATTAGAACTCTTTCATCCACGGCTTTCTTTTCTTCTTTGCTGATGAGATTTCCGGCGATGGACTTTCGGTAGGAGAGAAGAAGAAGAAGCGAGGTGTTCAAACTTCAGAAACGTCACTTAAAATTGTACTCTAGAAAACTCTTCAACTCGCTAATGAGAAACATTTCTCATCAATCTGTTTTTGTGCGTATCCTTTGATGTGAAATGACCGAGGATAAATCGAAGACGAACTGCCACCTGGGAGCAGCGACGCCGACAGAGCTCCAGCGCAGGAGTTTGCTTGCCTCGTCACTACCGATTGTCGACCTGATTAATCAACGGAGAGAATCACCTTTCCGCAATCTTCTCAATCGCGCCCACCAAACTGTATGGTTTTCTGAAGGACGCGAGCTTTTAGTGTTGTTCAGAGGTGAACGTGCGAACGAATCGTCTTTCTTCAGACCGATTGAGGGTCGAAGTCGTAGGCGAATCGACTAATTGAAAGTTTGAGAAAGATGTTTCCCATTGATGCAAAGTCAGGAACCTGTCAGAAAAGGTATAAAAGGAAGATGTGTCGAGACTTTCCGTCCCCTTTCTTCAAGACCTCTCTCTCTCTTTCCCCTCTCTAGCTTTCCCCACACTCTCTCTCGTCTCAAAGACCTCCTCTTCTCTACCTTCTTTCAAGCTCAAGCTTTCAATCTCTCGAACCCTCAAATCTCCAAAAGCTCAAAATGCGTTCAGTCTTCTCTTCCGTCCTTCTCGTCGCCTCTTTGTCGCTCGTCTCTTCCGCTCCTTCCAAGAGAGCCTCTGGATACGACAACCCAGCTGATAACGGAGGTTCAATGCTAGGACATTTCCCAGGTGGAGCTGCTGAGCCTATCAACGTCATCGTCAGTGCAAATTCTGATCCATTCATCACAAGTTCTGAGGATAACTTTGCCGACTACTACATGAGTCTAGGTTTCAACAGAGAGTGCTTCGGTTTCCATTCTGGAGATGCAATGAACGCCAATCTAGGAGACGGACAAGGAGCAGTTAACCAGACTGCTGAAGTTCGTGAATCTTATGGTGAAGATGGATTCTCTGGCAGCTGGTGAGTGTCGATCGAGGTAGTCTTTGAGAATTCTCTCGCGTCATCAAGATTGCCCTCTTCTAGTTCTCTTGTTACGAGGTCTCGTTTCTTCCAAAAGAGCTTAAAATCTGATTCCCTTCATTGTTTGCTTCTTTCTCCAGCCTCGAATCTTTGATCGGTGGAAACCACTTCAGATACTGGCAACAATCCACCACCAAAGCTTGGTTCCTGGCTTCCTCAGTCGAGAAGGATGTCAGCGACCATCACGATCTTGTTGACAATGGATACGATCTTGGAAGGGACCAGATCGTTCAGGACGCAACTTCAGGAATGACTATCGGGGACACTCACAATTATACCACTTCCGTTGAATATGTCACTGGTTTACTTCCAGCTGGATCCAACGGCATTAACCATGGAATTGCCATCGATGGAAGAGTTGCAGTCTTGACTGTTTCTATTGCCCAATAAGTCTTCAGTACGATTTGAGCCTCATTTGCAAAACCCCCCAAAATTTTCGAACTTGTACTAGAGTTTTTTTTTGAACGTAGCGACTTCTCTTTTCTTACTTTTTGAGCTCACACGACTTTGAGTTTGGTTCTTGAAGGGATGAATATGTAGAACCTTGATCCTTGAGCCAAAGTGACGACATCGTAAGGAAGAGTAGAAGGGATGAATCCAGGGGTGAAACGAATGACGACCTCTCCTTTTTCTTCTGGCTGTTTTCCCCGCAATCTTCAACTTTGACCTTCCCGACGTCGAGATGTCTCCGAACCTTAAAAAGGAGGCTAAAAGGTTTGTTTGTGGTCTAAAATCTGGAGGAACCAGACTATCGGAAGGACAGGGCGAGGCGAGGTTTCTCTCAATCTAAAAAGATCGTGAGGGTATGACCTCTACTGCTCTCCTCTCTCGTCGAGGTGCGAACTCATTTGATCTAAAGGTTTCGAAAAGGTATAAGAAGAGCGAAAGGACTTCAACTTTCCCTTTCGAAGCAAGATTTCTCCCTCTCTCGTTTTCGATCTCTCTTCCCCACATTCTTTTTCCCTTCAGCCCGTCTCTTCCACCTTAAGAAGATCGCACTTCGCATTCTCATCGTCGCCTCAACCTTAAACCGGTTCGCTATCCTTTTCTCTCCTTAAAGGCTAGCTTTTATCTCAAGGCACATTCCTTCATCCACTTCCTTTTCTCTTTTGGAGCTGATTAGGCAAAGATGAGATTCAATCTTTCATCTCTCTTACTTCTCACCTCTTCGCTTCTAATCTCGATTCCATCCTCAAGCGCAAATGCTCATTCCAACACTCCATTGACTCAAAGAGCTGCTTCAAATCATAAATCTTATGTCCCCAAATCATCCGGTCCTCTAGTCGGTCATCCATCTGCTCAACAACTATCTCAGCAAGCACAAGTCTTAGCAAATATCTCTAAAGCCGAAAATGATGGAACTGCTCGCAGAATCAGTCATCAAGCTGTAGCGAATGGAAAGAGCACTTTTACTCCAATCAACCCTCCAAGTATTCCATTGGCTGTCAGAGGTCCTTGTGAGTAGAAATAGCACAGAGAGAGATGCGAGTGAGGAGTAGCAGAGGGAGTAGGATAACGTCTGCCTTGCATCCAAGGCTGATCGAAGGGGTCTCAATCTCAGGATTTGAGAGTCTGAAAGAGAAATTTCATCAACCCAAGAACGTGGATAAGTTTGGAGATCATGAGTGGACTCAATTGAGGATTCTCTCGAGCCCTCTCGTGGCGCTATGAACTTTGTTACCTCGTTCTGACCTTTTCTCTCTGTCGAAACCCAACTCTCTTCAGATTTGAATGCATGGGCTCCTTCTGGACAACTTCTGTCTGTAACTCCTCCAAACAGCGTAGGAAACGGTGGTTACCTTGCCGGACAAGCTCCATCATTCTGGACTTCCAGGTGAGTTGGAGTTTCTCTCAGAATTCTCTTTTGATCCTTCGTTTCACTCATTCTCCGCTCAAATTCTCTTCCAAATCATAGCTACGGAGCCGATGGAGACTATAGATTAGGTTGGAATGGTTTCATCAGGGTCGATAATGTCACTTATCAATGGCAAGGTGATGCTTTCGGAAACACTGTGGCCAAGGGAAAGAATGCTAAGCAGATCTCTATGGAATACACTGCTACTAGATCTATCTTCAAATTCGAAGCCGATGGAGTAAAGTTCACAGTAACCTTCTTAACTCCAATTACTCCTGATGACTACCTTAGACAGAGTGAGTCTCGAGGAGGTCTCATACGAGTGACTGAAACTTTAGAGCTTCATGATTGCTGATACTGACTTTCTACTCTCTTTCTACTCCTCGTTCATACTTTCTTTGCGATCCTCCCTTACTCCCAGGTTTGCCTTTCACCTACCTTCACTTCGAGCTAGATCGTGCTTCAGCTGCTGGTAAGAGCGTCCAAATGTACTCAGACATCGATGAGCGCTGGAGCACAGGACACTCATACGACTATGAGAACTATCCAATCCAAGTCAACTACACTGGCTCTCATGATGGAACTGCTCAGTACCAAGTCAGTAGAAAGGATCCTCAAGTCTACACTGAATTCAGACAGCGTGCCGAATGGGGTTCTTCCATTTACGCTGCTAGGAATATCACCGGTTTGAGTTCAAGAAACAACAACAACATAGTCACTCAGAAAGAATTCATCGATACTGGAAAAGTCAGCTACGATCACTTCCCAGCAGGAGGTCCAGACAATTCCTTCGCTTTCGCAGTCGATTTCAGCGTCAGAGTCAACGCACCGGACGATGCTCTCTTTGCCATTGGTCATCTCAGAACTCCTTACGTCAACTATATCAGAGCTACTCCAAACACCAACGGAACCAAGAGCTACCAGGAAGATAGATACGGATACTGGATGACCAAGTTTGGTACTTTTGCAGAAGCTACTGCTTTCTTCTTGAACGATTTCGAAAATGCTCTACAGACTGCTAAGAAGTTCGACGACAAGATCACTGAAGACAGTAAGAATGCCATTGGTGGAACTGCTGGAGAGTGAGTAAGCAGAAGAGGAGAGGTGGCAAAAAGAGATAGAGGAGCTCTTCAAATTCGCTTCGTGACCTTTCATTTCTCACCAAACTTTCTCTTCTTTCTTTTTCTCCTTCGTCTACCTTCGTTCACAGTCACTATGCCGCCATTACTGCTCTCTCTGTTCGTCAAGCAATGGCAACTATCGAAATCACTGTTCCATACGACAACGGCTCAAGACAGTACTTGAAGAATGATACTCTCATCTTCCTCAAGGAAATCAGTTCCAATGGAGACATGCAAACTGTCGACGTCTTCTTCCCACTCTTCCCTCTTCTGACTTATCTCAACCCAGAGATTCTCAGAGACATTATGGAACCCATCTTCATCTACACCGAATCTGGTCTCTACCCAAACAAATGGTGTGTCCACGATCTAGGAACTTATCCAAACGGTTTCGGTCACAACGATGGAAACGATGAAACGATGCAAGTCGAAGAATCAGGAAACATGGTCAACATGGCTCTGCATTACGCTCAATTGGTAGGAGACAAGGTAGCCAAACCTTTCCTACAATCGCATTACAGAATCATGCAACAATGGACTGAATACCTCATTCAAGACTCTTTGATCCCTTCAAACCAACTTTCAACTGATGATTTCGCTGGTCCTCTTGCCAATCAGACCAATTTGGCTATCAAGGGAATCGAAGGAATCGCTGCAATGGGTCAAATCGCAACTCTTCTAGGAAAGACGAAAGATGCAAAGAACTACCAGAACATCTCTACTTCTTACATCGACATCTTCCAAAAGTATGCCATCAACTCTGCAAAGACTCATACCAAATTGGCCTATCAAGACGATAAGTCTTGGGGAACTCTCTACAATCTTTTCTTCGATCGATTGTTGAATCTCAAGTTAGTTCCAAAGAGTCTTTACGACCTTCAAGACAATTACTATCCTACTCAGATTCAAGAGTGGGGTCTACCTTTGGATTCCCGTCACAATTGGACAAAGACTGATTGGGAAATGTTTGCATCAGCCACCTCGGCCAAGAAGTCGACCAAGAATCTGCTCATCAACAAGCTTTACAAATGGGTCTCCAATGGAAGAACCGATTCGCCTTTCTCTGATCTTATGGAATCTACTACTGGTGACACTCCAAAGCCACCATTCGATCCTTTGATTCATTTCTTGGGTGACTTTACTTTGAGAAGATAATCGTTTCTCTTTCGTTCGAGCTCGTTTCTGATCTTCTTCCGCGTCTCTCTCTTTCCCGCTTCTCTATCAACAGCTCGCCCCGTCGTTGGAGGTCATTTCGCACACTTAGCTCTCGTAGCTGCGGATGCTGCCAACGGAATCAGCGACTCATCACCATATCAATATGGTCCTGAACCAAAGAAGAACGTCACTGACACTTTCGTCCAAAGCGCTATCAAGACGGCAACTGCAGCCAAGAATGGTCGAGTCGAACAAGTTGAAGATCCAGAAGATTCCAATGATGATGGAGAAAACGAAGACGATTCATCCGATTCAGGTTCAGGTTCAAAGGTATCGAAATCAAACACTAATCATAAGACTCCTTCTCACAAATCGACTTCGATGATCAAGTCTAGACGTCCAAGTCGTCTTTCTGCAACTCCACCTTCAAACAATGCCGCTCATCAACAACAAGCTGGCAAAGATCAAAAGCCTTTCGGAGTCGATTTCGAATAAGGGACTTTCTCTTCCCCTCTCTTTCTCTCTTATCTTACAGTTAACATGATTTAATGACGACCTCGTTCCGTTTGCTTCTGGTTCTTTCATTCTTCTTGTTGTCTCATTAGGCTTCCCTTTTTCTCCTTTCGCTTTCTCTTTGTTGTCCTTTTCTTCCTCCCCTTTTTCAACTTTTGCTCGACCCCATCATTGTTCAAAGTTCTTATATTGTATAGAGTCACATGAACTCCTTTGACCTTGCAAATATCATCATCATCTTTTTTCCAAACCCTTCGGCAGTGAAACAAGGGTGGTGCTTCGAATGAAAATCTATAAGGTAAAGTACAGAGTGAAGAAATAGAGCCAATGACATCTGAGACGTCGCCATCTTCTTCATGGAAACCCGATAACTAATGATCTATCTAAACCCAAATCAATCCAAATAGCCTCTAGTCCTAGCTAGCTTCTCAATCTCCGAAGAGCATAAATTGAAATAAGCTTTCGAGTCCTTGCCTTTCTCGTCCACCTCTATCTGACCTATCGAAGCTGCCTTTGAGAGTTGTTTTGAGACCCTGACGTAGTTCCTGCAAGCTTCTTTAATGCATTCCAGATCTTCTTCTTCATTATCTTCTTCCTCTTCGTCGTCCTCCTCATCGTCATCATCGTCCAAATCGCCAAGTAAATCTCCATAACCATTTGAACCATACAAAGCAGCGCAAACGAGATCATCTTGAGCATCTAATAAAGCAGTGGATAGTTGAGATAGAAGATCCAAATCTAATCGAGAAGCAGTAGTTGAAGAAGAAGAAGAAAGGGAAGTAGTAGAATTTGAATGAAGGCAAAGATTTCCAATTCTCCTATGCATCAATTTCCCAATTCTAATCAAAGGACTTAAACCAAGAGCTCTATTCCTTGAACTGGAGTTAATTCTTCGATTCCCAATCCTAATCCATCTTCATCATCGTCATCCAATTCCAAAGAATCCAAAGCTTTACTTGCAGAAGCCAAGGCTTGATCCGTAGTTGATTCTTTAACCACTTTCTTTGAAGGTCGCTCTTCATCTTCCTCCTCATCATCTGAAATCCCCTCGATATCCAAAGAATCTAAAGACAGAGTCAGATCTTGTTCCTCTTCTGGACCTTTTGAATTCTTGATGGCTTCCCTCAATTCTCTTTCACCATCTTCCAATACATCTTCATTTCTCCTCCATAATTCCTTACACATCTCTTCGTTGTTTAATGGGATTCTATTCTCCTCCTTGATTGATTTACATAGATTATCCAAAGCTTTAGTCTTTTCCAGTGCAGATTGTCTTGCTTCTTTGATTGAAGTTGGAGCCTTTTTACTGAATTGAGTACCACCAACAGAAGTAGAGGTAATACCAGATTTCTTCTGTCTAGCCTTCTCGGACAATTCCACTGCATTCAAAGTTCTTTGATCCATGAAACTTTCAGCCAAGAAAGCCAACTTTTCCAAAACTTCTTCGATGATGATTCTCAATTGATTTGACCAAGCGATTCCAATCCCACCTAATCTGATTGCTTCTTCTGAAGTTGGGATCTTGCTAGATGAAGCCTTTCCTTCTGGATTCAATCCCAATTGCTCACCATTCATCAATTTTCCACCCATTTTCTCGACTTCCAATCTTAATTCCTCCTTTTCCTTTTCCTCTTTTGTCATTTTGTCTAACTGTTCTTGGGTTGGAGGTAGTTTTTGATAGATGGCTCTTGATTTCAAAGCAGTCAAGACTAGGAAAGCCAACTTTGGAGTAACGTCTGAAAGTAAAGATTGCAATTGACTTTCTGCAGCTTTCAAACTTGGTTCATCCAATGCGCTTGTGGGAGAGATTGAAGAAGGAGTGGAAGAAGTGGAAGTGGATGATTTTGATGGTTTCAAGGCCAAAAGTCAAAGCTGTGGAATGTTTCTGGATCAAGGACAAAAGACTTAGAATATCATTTCTGATTTGATTTAGGAGTTGATTTCCAGGTAGAACTGAAGGGACTTGTTGATTGTGAGATAGAATTTGAAGTGGGATTTCTTCTCGAAGTGCAGATTGAGATGAAGCACAAATCAGACAAAGTCGTAAAAGTGTCGATTGAATGCTTGAAGATGTCGTTGGCCTTGATGCAGATTCAGTATTCGATTGGCTACTCGGCGTCGCCATCATGGAATTATTTGCCTTTTGGTGGTTGAGTTGTGGTCCAGGAAGAATTTGGAAAGTTCATCTCACTTTCGACACACTATCTCTTTTCCAATCTTTATCATGCCTCGCAGAATTCAAGGTAAGTTTCTCACTTTTTGGACTCTTGATCTACTTCTCTTGACTGCTAGAAGACCGCTTGCATCGTTTGAACGATGCAAACCTCACTCGCTTGCTTATCTCTACCTTCGCTTTTCTCTTCTCACTCTCTCCAGTTTGTATCGCTCCTGACGTCGACTCCGTAGCGTAAGTCTTAGACTCAAACATCAGAATTCAATCAAGGGCGTTGTCATTCGGCTAGCCGGAAATCAGATTTTGGCTCTGAAGTCTCATTCGGCTTTTGTCCTACCCCCCTTCTGTTTCTCTCTCGTTCTCTCTTTTCTCTCTTATCACCTTCCTCCAAAAAGCGGCTGGCTTGGCTCTTATGGCGGAGAAGATAGTCCAGGAGACATTTCTAGAGGAGTGTTTGCAGCCGAAGTGGGAGTACCTCGTCTTCTCAAGGTGAGTCTTCGTTCGAGAATCCGAGTCTGAAACTCGAGAGCGTCGACTTAATAAGGCTGACGTCTTCGCCTTTCCCTATACTCTTTCGCCTTTCCAAGCTTTTCAAAAAGTACAATATCATCACTACTTGGTTCAGTGAGTCGTCACTGCTCAATTACGGGACTGTAAAATATCTGGTTCGAGCTTCGTAAGGCCTCCCTGACCTTGATTTCCGTCTCTTCTCTCCAGTCCCTGGTCATACTCTCGAATCCTTCCCTAAGGAGATGGCGATGATTCGTGACAGTGGTCATGAAATCGGACTCCACGGCTATAGGTAAATAAAGGGAAATAAAAGGAGGAATTGTGGAGAATGAGAGGCGAGACCACAACTCATTACCCACAAGGGAAAGACCAGCAGGTCATGAAAATAGGGCGAAGGTTGTTCCAGATGACGTTTAAACGTCTAAATCAAAGCAAGAAGGAACATCTGGGTCTTCAGAGAGAGAGAGAACGTACTTGTCCTAACCTATCTCTCTCTCCTTCTCTTACTCTCGCGCTCTCTCTCCATTTCTCTTCGCTTACTCTTCTTTTTCTTCATTCTCTCTCTCTCTCTGTCTTTTCCCTCCCTCTTTTTCCCTCTTCTCCAGTCACGAGGAACCTCTTGCAATGACGGTTGAACAACAAAAGGATGTTTTGGACAAGACCTTTTCAACAGCTCACCGACTTTTGTGGCAAGCCTCCAGTGTCTTCTGTCGCTCCTTTCTGACAAACGAGCAAGGAAATGACTGAACTCTTGCTGGCAAAAGGAGTTCAGGTAGATCATTCCAATATGGCTCATGACTGTCAACCTTACTATCTTAGAGATCAAGATACTTGGACAAAGATCGACTACAAGAAGAAAGCGGAAACTTGGATGAAGGCTCTCGTCAAAGGAAAAGAGACTGGGTTAGTAGAGATCCCGGCCAGCTGGTATTTAGATGATTTACCTCCAATGATGTTCATTCCCAAGTCAGCCAATTCTCATGGATGGGTACCACCAAGAGAAGTGGAGCAGATTTGGAAGGATCAATTCCCTTATCATTTCCGCGAAGAAGAAGGCGATTTCGTTTTCCCAATCACTATTCATCCAGATGTCTCTGGTCATCCTCATGTCCTCTTGATGCTAGAAAGATTCATTGAATGGATCAGAGAATTCGAAGGGGTCGAATTCGTCACGATGAAGGAAATGGGCGATCATTTCAGGAAAAATAATCCAGCGCCTGAAGGTTGTGTTATGCCAGCTGGAATGTGAATCACACCCAGTTGAATCTGTACTTCTCAGTGAATGATCTAATGAATACACGCGAGTTTTTGAAACTGATTTGAATAGTAGGCAGAGTATTATCTGAGAACCAAAGCCACGAACTGAAGCGCTATTAAGAATGGAAAGCAAGGCGTTATTTGTCTACTTTCACACAGTCAAGTTGGAGCGGGAATGACAAAGACCGGAATAAATCAGAAAAGCCTTGGTTCGGATCGAAATGAGTCTTTCTAGGCGAGAACGAGCGTATCGGTAAGAGTCAATGACGAACTTTCTTCTACGACTTCCCAAGCGCTCTCAGGGAGCGAAGAGCAACCAGCCCAACCAGCCAAGGTCGATCAAGGATGAACAAGAATAAACGACCTCGAATTGGCTCAAAATGAGCTAGGTAGGAACAAATTGAGCGTTTTGCAAAGAGAGCGTGTCGGAAAGAGTCGATGAGTCGATGGACCTTGAGCAGTTTGAGTAAAATATCACCAAGTCCCGAAAAGCGTGGCACTCTCCCTGAGTGCTAGTACAGCGAAGCTTTTCGACAAAATAGTAGCAGCCAGTCGCTCCCTGGCGTCTTTTTTGAAAGGCTTGCTTCTTCATTCGTCAGTCAGCCTCCCTGACTTTTCTCATTCTCTCTCTAGGGTCGCGCCCATGAGTAATTTTGTTAGATTCTATGTTTCGTCTCTCTAGGGTCGAGGCCCATTCAGAGGCTTATAGTCATTAGACTCGAGCCTACCACTCTCTAGAGACGAATTAAGCTCACTCAGAGTAGCAGGCTGGTCAACTTCTTTTGTTAGCAGGGCTAGCTAGAAATACAGTTATGGGTATATAGTAGAAATACAGCTATGGGTATATAGTAGAAATACAGCTATGGGTATACTAGGAATACAGTAATGGGTTATAGGGTCGTTAGGGTCATTAATTGTTAAAAGAGACGATTCTCCAATCCTTCTTTCGTCGAAACGAAAACAGAACCGAAAAAGTTAGGTTGATCCAGAATACTAGGTCTTAGATACTATGATCGAATATGCCTAGCTCATGGAAAGATGAAACTCGTTCACTCGCTCAAATCAAATTGACTCGCGCGGTAGATGGTCGTTGACCTCTTTACGGAAAGCAAATCTAAATTCATCGTTGCCAACAGCATACTAGCATAAGCTAGCACAAAAATCAGTCTTGAAGAAAATGTTTTCTTTTCGCTTTCCTTACAGACGGGGAAGGTCTGTTTCCCTTTAGGAGTATTCTACCCCCAACAAGGCGATTCGATCCAGGAAAGACGCGACATATTTGGAAGCCCCTATATAGCGAGCTATTCGGAAGCCCCTATATAGCCAGCACTAGTAGGACAAGTCAGGGAGACGTCGTTGAGCGAATTCAGGTGATCGACCTGCGAAGCTTTTTGGGAAAAGTTTGTAAAGGTTTTGAATAGAAATACAAAAGGCAACCAGATTTTATCAAAGTACATCACATTCGTGTATTCCAGGTTCGATTCCCAGCCTGGATCAAAATTTTCGCACATTTTTCGGTTTCTGCTTTTCGCTTCCCGCCCGCTTCCAGGTCTCTTTTCGACGCTTTTCGAGCGCTGGGCAAACGCTGGAGGGATCCTGGGAGAGAGAAATTCTCGTCGTCATTGGCCACAGCTAGCTATGGAGAGTTTCGGTAGACTTTCGAGTCGGCGCCGGAACTGAACTTTATCTCACAAACTCGAACGGATGAGTTACAGAAGTTGAAGCTCGAGTGATTGAGAACAGAGCCCGAAGGACAGAGTTTGCTCTGGAAGTCAGCTCGTCGCCACTTCCTGCCGGAGACTCATGGAGATTCAAGACGAGAGGTCAACAAGAGGCTCTCTGAAAACTTCCAGATGAATATAAAACGAATGAAAAATCGAAATGGAAGGCGAGAAAGGTCGAAAGAGAGTGATTTTTTGGGCCCGTTTTTCGAAAAGTCCAAATCTCGATAGACGATTCGTGGGCTTGAGAGAAAATGGAGCCTTTTTCGCCTCTGCAAGAACCATGCAGAGCCTCTCGCTCCATCCGAGGTTTTTTGCAGATTTTCGATATTATGTTAAATCCAAACAAGGGAGTGAAAGAAGTCGAGAGAGGCTCCAAACGATGACAGACGTTGAACAGAGAGGGGGACAGAGAGTTCCTTTTTTTCCCATCATCTTCGAGAGTGAACACATTGACCCATGTGTGTATCACGGGGGCAATTCCTTTATTCGAGTTTTGGACGCTTTAAACAGTTCGGAGAGCGCAGATCGGAGGAAAAAGTGGGAGGAGAGCAACTGTCGACAAGGTCCTTGGTCTGATCTCGGTCCAACCTTCGACAAAGCGTTCAATTTCAACAGCTCAATAATAGATACAGGTAGATCCAATCGAATACAATCCAGGGAATTACGATTCAGTCAGTTCAGATGACGTCCCAGTCACTCCCACGCGAACAAACTTAAGCAGTCTTTTGATTATCCACCATTGTCACTTTCAAAGGCAATCCATAGCGAGGCTGAGAACAAAGTTGAAGCAAAGATAAGGATAATCGAAGGTCAGCTTTCGAACAAGTCCATCGAAAACTAAACGAAGGCACACGACTCGACTCACCTTCATTGTGATTGCAGAATCAGCGATGATCTGTTGTCCAGGTTCGGCATAATCGAACTTGAAGTTTCCAATCAAGGCGATGATGACAAACTTCATCTCCCAAATAGACATTTGACGACCGATACAATGATGAGGTCCAGCGATGAAATTCATCAAACTGAATGTTGGATCGTACTCCTTTGGAAGATCCAGCCAACGCTCGGGTTTGACTGTCAGAAGAGAAGAATGATCGAGATGAAGGATGAGTCAACACAACGAGAGCTTTTTGCTTGAACTAAATCAATAGGAACTCACATTCAGCTGCGTCGTCTCCCCAAACCCATGGATCGGTGTTGATCGTTCTGATTGCGATATAGAGATAGGTCTTCTTGGGAACGTAGAGTCCATCAATGACGTCGTTCTTTGTAGACTTTCTCAGAGTTGCTGGGACTGGAGGTCTAACGCGCAAAGACTCTTGAATAACGCAATCGAGATACTTGAGTGACTTTACTTGATGATGATCTGGATTCTTGTTGATGGCCAGTAGCTCCAAGACCTCCTTACGAAGCTTGTCCTGGATCTCAGGATGCTGTACGAGTAACCAGAGGGTCCCTGAAAAAAAGAGGGATAGAAGGGAGAAAGAAAGAGACAGCGAAAGAGAAGGGTGGGTTAGCGCGATGAACTTTCATCTCACAGTGCTTTCGCACGGGCTTTGCGTTCACCCCTTCCAGTTCTCATCTCACAGGAGACACCGGAAGAAGCTGAAGAAGAGTAAGCGAAGAGAAATGGAGAGAGAGCGCGAGAGTAAGAGAAGGAGAGAGAGATAGGTTAGGACAAGTACGTTCTCTCTCTCTCTGACGACCCAGATGTTCCCTCTTGCTTTGATTTAGACGTTTAAACGTCATCTGGAACAACCTTCGCCCTAGTTTCATGACCTGCTCCAAGAAAGGTAAGGATCTGATACTCCATCATTTTGGCGTCCATTCGATAAGAAGCCTTCTCTCCGAGCGAAGACTTGACCAGGAGCGAAAGGATGTCGATCCTGCCCGAATTCTCTGGATCTTGTCCAGCAGCCTTCAGTTTTGAGGCTTCATCTAACTTCTCCTTTAGCAGGTTCTTCGAAATCTCCTGAATGGTGTACATGGAGCTGCAGAAGACGCCGAACAGCTTCAGCCTTTCGGAATTGAACCTCTGCGAGTATTTAGTGAACATAGGTCCAGACCATTCTTTTGAAGTCAGCCAGGAAGAGATTCGAGTTCCTAAACCGAATGGAAGAGAGACGACAAGAATCAAAGTAGCAAGATTCGAACCGTTTTGAAGATCTGAGACGGGATAAAGAGAGAAGACATAGTCGGTAGGACAAAGACGCGGAGAAGAGGTCAGAGCTCAGATTGAATGTGAAATCGTAGGCCTTAAAGAATTAATCGGATAGCAAGTGAAGTTGCAGCGTGAGAAAGCAAACAAAGAAGCGAAGGGAAACTCACTGACAAGATTGTGATATGCTACCGAAAGCGGTGCGTCGGCATTCTTGACACAATCAACATCTAATCCGAAGGCTGAAGATCCGATAATGTCGAGCTGAATGAGAGAAAGCAGAACACGCAAGGAGAAGTGATAGTCGATTGTCAGTCCGCTTTGTTCTTCATCAGGTTTCATAGAAGTTGCTTCGATTCCCGTCATCTCTGACTCACCAAACATCTTCCACCCCAAGCATACATGTCAATAACCTTTCCTTCTTCTGGTTTTTCTTGTTCGGTGATCTGCTTCTTGAACTCGTCTACAAGATTGTTGATGGCAGGGTAGTAGAATTGTTCACTTTGCATTTGAAGGTATTTGACTGCGAAGGCCGGGTTCAAAAATCTTCTGAGATTCTTGTGTTCAGGTCCTTCTAGAACGAGAAGACCATTCCCGGTGACTTGTCCTTTCAACGCGGAAAAGAGTCAGAGGCAAAGAGAGAAGGGAGGACGAAATCAGCCATTTCGAGTTTTAGATCGTTATCTTCAATGCATCTCGCTGACTGAGCTAGCATTCTCACCTAGAACTCTAGCTGCAAAACCTGGTTTTGGATATTCGTAAGCCTTTGGCCCGAAGATGTGACTCAAAGCCTTAGGTCTAGTGAACATGATCCTCTCGATTCCAAAGGGACCGACGGCTCTGAACGCGCCATCCTTTCCATACTTTTCATTCCATTCATCTGTAAAAGGAATGAGCAGGGGCGGAAGAAGGAAAGATGGAAGTCAGAGAGAGAAAGAGAGAAGCAGTTCTGTACCCCGCTTCGCTCTCGAGTCCATCATCCCGGTGAGCTCTCTACGCACTTTGAAGAACTCCAGCCTCCGCCTTGATGATATTCTTGATCTGACCCCAAAACCAATGACCATGAGGAGGGCCCGGTAGATGTCTCAAAGGCGAGAAATAGGTCGGATAGAGGTAAGACACATAGTAAACGTAGAAGGCCAGCGATGATACCAGAGTGACGAGACCGATGAGAATCAGGACCGGAATTGAAGTACTTTGAACGAATTCTGAGATTGGAGTAGAGATCGAAGGAGGTAAATGACTTAAGACCTTGTTGAAGAACGTTGGAGAAGCATTAGAAGAAGTTTGCAGCTGTTGATAGATTTTGGAATCTCTCAGAAAGTTGTAAGCCATGATGGATGGTTAGAATCGAGTTGAATATCTTGTGTTCGCTTTCTTGACGGTGTGTAGATAGGTGGATGGCTCGAAGGCAGTTTTTGTTAGGATGCGGGGGGAAGACGATGAGTCTGTGGAGAAAGAAGCCAACTCTTAAAGAGACCAGGCAACGCTGCGCCCTGTTTGATTGACCTGCTGATGCTTGTTTCTCGTTCAATTCAACTCGCTCAATAAGAGCAGAAGCACACACGATACCGACGAACGAAGGAATTATCGGCGTGGCACTTCATGTGAAAGCCAGAGCAGCAGACGTATACTCTATAGAGTCTGCCTACGTCTGTCTGCGCGTTGCTATCTGATCTCTCTAGAAGCTTTTTTTCTCAATTGCATATACTTTCACGAGTTAATCAGACGCGCAATCGACAGCGAAGAGGTTGAAGAGCGGAGCGTCTCTCTCCTGGTCAACCTCCTTCTCTTTAAATCGAGCCACGACGTCAGTGACTTTCTCTCGCGCAGTCGATTTTCTCTTTCAAATTGAAAGTTAGCATCCCGGAAAACAAGGAAGAGATGGATAATGCATCGCATTGCATATCGATGCCCTGTAGATACGTTCTTCAATTTGTCCTACCCCTCCCAATCGTCTGTCGCCACAGAGGCGCTTCTTACCTTCTCTCCCTTTCAACAGCATCTTTCAAACCTTTCACATTTTCTAAATCTTCTACGCAAAGTCCAGCCTTGATTCCACTATCCTTCCTCTTTTCATTCAATCTCATAACCTTCTTGATTTGATTTTCCAATTCCAACGTTTGATCTTGATCTCCCTTTGCGTCTTGTTCCGTCACCTTCTGATCCACTGGAGCTTGAGAAGAGGTATCACTTGTAGATGAAGGTATCGAACCACCAGCTTGACTCAATAAAGGACCTACACTCAATTCCTTCCAATCCTTCCAAATCTCTTCCACTTCCAACCTGTTCTCATTCGATTCTTGATCTCCATCTTCATTTACGCTCAGATAAAGTAGGTAAAGAGCATCGAATCCACCGGCTCCTGGAACTCCTCCACCAACGATACCATTTGAATGTTCAATGGAATGTTTTAAGATCCTACCCATCTCATCAGGTTCAATTTCAGCTTTTGATCTTTGACCTAATTCTCTCATTCCAGCTCTGATGGATCTCAAAGAACTCCTCAAATCGATCAATAATTCCTCAATCTCTTTCCTCTTCTTTTCATCTTTGTCACTTGTTTCGTCATTGATCTTTCTGACTTGCCAACTTGGACTTCTGATCTTTCCGAATTCTGTCAGGACCTCCTTGTAGATCTTTGGATTCTCAATAGAGACCAAAGTCAAACCTAACAGATTATCAGCTAACGATTGATTCGAGATCGACAGAATGTGATATAGTTGAGCACACCACTCTGGTTTCTCTTTCTTCCACTGGTTGACTTTTGAGACCAGCGATGGAGTGTTTGATCCTGTATCGACATCTGCCAAGACTAACTTGATGAATGGCGGAAGCTCTAGAGGTGCAGGTCTTGGGATCTTGAGAGATGAAGATGGATCTTTGTTCGAAGAAGACGAAGAGATAGAAGCTAAACCTTCGACTGCAGTAGGAGTTGTTTTGCTTGATGAAGATAATGGAGAAGGATGCCATAGTGGATTGGATGGATCTAAGAAAGGCAGGAGTTCTACTTCTGGAGCAGAAGGCTGAAAGATAAGTTTTCAAATTCCGGAGAGAGGGATGAGAGAAGTGAGGATCAGAGAGATCACATCAGAGACAAAGAGGGAGATTCAGTCAGAATCGAGACTTTTCCCAGTCAAGCTTTTTACTCACCTCAACCCTTTCTTCCCCTTCGACTCCAACTCCCAAACCACCTTCAAGCAGAGATTTCAAAACCTCTGGATCGAATCTCCTAAACAGCTGACTTCCCCAAATGGCAGAAGAGACGTCAAATCCAGATCCAACCTTTCCTTGAGCAGCACAATGAGCCAATTGAGCCAAATTATGAACCAAAGCTAAATCATTCTCTGAAAGTGTAGATGAAGTAGAAGAAGAAGTTGGAGTTGAAACACCTTCGAGATGTAACATCAAGGCACCGACTACAGAAGTTGTCATTGCAGCCGATGAACCTAGACCTGTCTTGTGAACCTCTTTGATGGAACATGATTGAGACTCGAATGGTCGAAGACTTTTGAGGTAAGAGGTCGTCGGAGCTGGAGCTGGTTTTGAAGACTGTAAAAAAGTGGAAGACGAGCGAGAAGGAGATTTATGAGGTTTGGTTGTGAGGATTCAACATGGACGAGATCTTTTCTGAATACCCTAGACTTACCTCTTGAGAGGAACTTTGAACTCTTTGAGAATAGAAGTCGTTGTCTCCGACGATTGTGACTTTCAAAGACTTTGCAGCCAGCTTTGAAGACAGATGAGTAGAACCTTTGAGCTCAGAGATCAATCTGATGGTATAGAGTATGGCTAATGATAGGAAAGGATTCTTTCCAGCCTGCGGAGATGAATAGGTCTCTCTAAGAAAGATCGAGAGAATGACATTCGTTTCAAGAAAGGTAAGAAGAAGTGAACGAAGAATGGATCGACTGAGACAGCAAAGTAAAGTGTCTGCCCTATGCTCACTTTGTCTGTTGTATTGTCCAGCTTCCATCCTTTTGATTTACTTTGTAATGCCATTTTGCGCCAATGAATTGAGGAGATTCGACGATGATTGACGAAGAAGAAGACGAATCTGGAACTGAATCCTGAATGACAGTGTAGAATCTGGAATCGGTTGCGATGACCAAACCTGGATAAGCTGGATCCAGTACGAGATAACCGCCAGCTATGAGAACCTTTCCAGGGGCAGACACGACTGTAGTCTTGTACGACATGACGATGACGATAGGAAAGAGAAGAAGAAGAAGAAGAAGATTGGGAGATGCTTCTTGGTCTCTTACCATCCTCACCTCGGAAAGGGAAATGTCAGCCGATACTGGCTTTCTTCTCAGTCGTAAGTAAATTAGAACGGAATCAAGACAGAGTTAATGGACAGCAACATCTGAAATCAAGCTGATCTCTCTCTCTGTGTCTAATCTCTCCATCTAATCTTTTGCAGCAATCGATGGCAACTCTCCCAATCTCAGCTTGCATCTTCTTCCACTCGATGTCTAGAACATTCAGATCCAACAAAGTCTGCTCTTTATTCGAGGGATGAGCATCTAGCCATTGGCATCTTTCTCTCCAATTCAATCACTACCATCTGCAAGAGATTAGGTCTCAGACAGAGATGCGCTGCAACGGCTTGCCTTTACTCAAAGAGATTCTTCGCAAAAGTACCTTATTCCGAATCTCCAGATCCTTGTCTCGTGGCTAGTGCTTGCGTTTACGTAGCTGCAAAGGTAGAGGAAAGTCCAGTTCATGTCAGAAGTGTATGTCAAGAAGCTGCAAAGGTTTGGGCAGGTAAGTTCCATTCGCATGGTCCTTGGGCAGATAGTGAATTGTTCAGAGTCATTTGTTGGGTGACAAAGAAAGTAATTCAGGCAATCAAGCGGGAAACAATGAGCTCGAGGTCTAAGAGAAGCTCCGCCTTGGTAGAAACTGATAAGGATTCCCCTTCTTCGATGATCTTGCAGTCGTACTGATTCAACTCCTCCTTCAATTCTAATTATATCTTACATTTTCAATCAGACCTTCCAAATGCATCTTCCCCACCTTCGCCCTCTCTTCTAGCAGAGATGGAATTCTACCTCTTGGAAGAATTGGATTTCGATCTCATAGTTCATCATGCCTATCGAAGTTTGACCTCGATTTCTGAAAACTTTGGAAGAAGTAAAGGAAAGGGAATCCCTTCAAGTAGTACATCGAATTCAACTTCATCTACTAACAAAGAGCCAAGTTCAAGTCGGAGTAACTTTGATAGCGAGAATCCTACCAAGCCTGCTCAATCTCAACCACAACCGGTTGCAAGAGGTTTGAGTTCTTTACCTCCAAAGCCTGGAACTGTACCTCCTGCTTCTTCTAGCAACAACAATAGTTCAAATTCGACCTCTTTTGGAAATCGAGGTACTGGAGGAAACCATTCGGGTTCTTCTTCATCTTCTAAGATGATGGGGATCGAAAGAGAAGATGGAGCTTTGGAAGAAGATGGAGAGATCAGTAGAGATTCGAATCAGAATAGAGAAGGAAATCTCAAATGGGATGCAGATGGAGATCAAACCATCGATTGGGAAATGAGTGAACTGGACGAACAAGCATTACAAATGGCTTGGTGAGTACAACGAAGCCGTTTGCCTTCTGATTCAAATCTTTCTTTTGCACTTCGACTTGGCCGGTTCTCATTCGTACATCTCTTTTTTTCGACTCTCATTGTTTACAGGTTCATCATCAACGATACTTATCGAACAGAGATTCCTTTGATCTACCCTCCCTACATCATTGCAGTCTCAGCTTTACTCTTGGCTCTATCTCTCCATCCTCCCGCAAGAAAGAAATTGGAAGAGAGTTGGAAATCAATGGAAGAGAAGAGATTGAATTGGAGGAAGAAATGTGAAGAAGCTGGTTTCCCAATCTCGATGAGTACGAATTCTCAACCTCAACTTGCTTCATCTTCATCTTCATCAAATGAAAGGAATAAGAATTCTGGCTTGAACTTCAAAGATCTCCAATCTCAAAGACCTTTGCCACCAAAGAATGATGTCCTTACTTTCATTGCAAGTCTCAACATTTCTTTACCTATCGTAGCTCAAGTCATTCAAGAGATTATGGATAATTACGAAGTTTGGCATAGAGTTTCAAATCCTAAACCATCAATTGATACGACTCAAGATTCAGATCAAAACTCTACATCCACGATTCCTTCAATCAACATTCCTTTTCAAACAGGTTCGATACCCAAACCTGAGATCCAAATCCCAGATGGAGCTTGGGGAATTCTACAAGAAGGAACAATGAGTTCAAGCAATAATAATGGAAGTAATCCAGAAAGTCAACATTCAAGTCCAAATCCAAACACTCAACAGAAATCTACTTCGAACAATGGAACGATGGGAGAAGACATTGGGATTTTGAAAAGATTGGAGAATTTGAGAGAGAGAAGAAGATTGAAAATGATTGAAATCGCTGATGGAGAGAAAGTCTCTGGTGGGGGATTGGGAAATCAAGAGATGGAAATTTCGAAAGGAAATAGTAAAAAGAGAAAAGGTGATGAGGTTGTGGATGGGGATGAGAAAGGAAAGAATTCTAAAGGGAAAAGGAAGGTTTGATAAAAAGGAGTCTAGCACGAAATCTTTTTCCATCTATCAAAAGTGAATCGCAATACTTTCTTTCATTTGTATTTGTACCCAGTCATCATATTGCATCTTTTTTTCAAGCGAAACCAACATCAATGAGGTTTGATCGTGGTCGTGTTTGGACCAAGGCCCAAATCTCTCATTGCTCGCCTCTCACTCTTTTCCATCGAGGTCTCTGCTGAAAAGAGCTGAATTGATCCGATCTATAGAAACGTTTCGAATCATCTGAGATTTGGGAATTGATGCTTCGATTTGGGCACGATGAAGGCAAACTGAAAAGTGCTCGAGATTCGAGAACCTTTTCAACTTTAGCCACTATCATCCTCAAAACTTATCCTCCTCTCATTTCATCAACCGAAGTCTAGCAGATATCAAGATTAGATTGATTCAACAAGATGGGTAACGGAAACAGGTCAGTATCGAATTCCTTCAAGAATGTCGTGTGCAGAAACAAAAAAAGGACAAGTTGTACAAAGTTGGCTTCTCAGAAGGAGAATCAAGTCTTTTCAAATCCAGAGCAATCAGCAGAATCGTCACAGTTCCTTTTCAATATATGGGATCAGAAACTGCAACATAAGTAGAGAGAAAGAGAGGAAGTGTGAGAGAGAGAATTGCTGTAAAGAGATGATGATCTCCTATCATCTTCTTGCCCAACTTCTACTTCTACTTCTCTTTCCTCTCAACTTCTTTTCTGAATGTTATCTGGTTCCATCTCCATAGATCTCATGAGATTCTCATCTCCTGATCAGAAGGAATCGGAAGACTCTTTCTCATGCTTGGTTCGAATTCCAATTCAATCAAAGACTTTTTGAACCCACACTTTCTCATTCTCAACTTTCGACTTCTCCTCTCCTCTTTTGAAACTGAAACCAGAGCTCAACAAAAGCGTGAGAGAAATGCAAAGGATGCAAAGAGCGTTCCCAAATCTCAATTGAAAATCAATGAAGCTGCAAAGACTTTGAAATGTGTCGTTTGTATGCAGACCTTCTTACAGACTGCTCGTGAACCTGCAGTGAGTAGATTCATCTTGCAACCTTTTGGAGAAGTTTGGGAAGCTTTTCGATAGAAGAATCATTATGGCTTGGAAGGTAGAAATGAGAGATTAGGAACTTCAAAATGTGTTTCGATTGGCCTTCTTACTATCCTTTCTATCTTTCTCCTTCCCCTCGATCCTACAGCTAAAAGAGCATTCGGAAAACAAACACAGTAAAACTGTAAAGGAGTGTTTCCCAATGTTTGCTGCTCCAGCCTGAGCTTCGAAACTCAATCAAGTCACCGTTTTATTCTTTCTCTAACTTTTACCTTCTCACAATAGACTAATCGATTTCAGTTCCTCACGGACGCTCTATTTTCTTTTCAGCTCCTCTAGACTTTTTCATCACTTTATTCTTTCTTTCTGTTGTAAAAGGCACGTCTCTTCGTTCAATCTTCATACGGCTTCTCATCATTCCTTTACGTTCGAGTCCGTCTCTCTCAACTTTCACTTTCCCACTCTACTTTCAGACATGAAGCTTGAAGAACACGAGAGACATTCTCTTTCAAACCATCAGTAATCCTCATCAAGACTTCAAGACTTCACTGGATTCTGTATTCTAAGTCTTTTCTCTACATTGGTCATCAAATCAGATCTTTGACTATTCCGATCTTCTACTCAACACTTTCCCAAGCTTCTCATCAAACTACCATCCATCAAAGCATCGTAAACACACTGACGCTCTGTCCAATGGTTCTCTTCTCATAAGAACCTTGACCAATGGAAGCTCTTTCATCTCCACCTCCAGGTTAAATCAAAAACTCCTCTATAGAAAGGTACCTTCAAATCACCTCTAACGTAGTCATAAATTCTGGATGAAGTCTTCGAAATGTATTTATGAGTAATGGATTCCGAACTTGGGTTTCCAATTGAATCTTCAAAAAATCTATCTTGAACAATCTTATTTGACTTCTTCAACAATTCCTTCAAGCCATTCTCTAAAAATTCAATCTTGAAGTTCATTTCTTCTTTTTCTTCTTTCAATCCTGAATCTTTGATTATCATTTCCATCAAGACTTGGATTCTGGAAGGGAAACGAATCAAGTATCTGATTGCGTTTTGAGCAGTTAGAGAGAATCTCTTTTCGGAATCTAACATTTGATAACGAATCAATGAGATTGAAATTGCCTTCATGAAGTTGAATTCGAAGGCAGGATCTTCGGAAGAGGAGAAGAGAGGTTTCAATTGCTTTGACAGTTCTTGAAGATTAGAGATGAAGAGACTGCGTAAGTCTAGAGCTTGCAGAGAGAGGACCAAAGATGAGGCGACGAGCTGTTGGATCAAAGTTGAGAGAAAAACAACAAACAAAGCCGAAGTTGATAATTAGCAAGACAAAGTAGGGATGGAGAGACTCTTTTTCGTCGACTTGCGATTCTATTGCTCACTTTGGCCAAAGTCTCGACTGCAGTGATGGTATATCTTGCAGAGATGACTGCGATTGGAAACGAGAAGAGTTTAGTAAGTTCCAGCTTTTAGATTCGTTCTAGCTGAACCAATACGTCTACTACCTACGAGCTAAAGAGTTCAAACATTGATTATGTTGTTCAGCAGACTGAACGAAATGATTTGCACGATTTGCCAAAAAGCCCAATTCAGATGTCAGAGCTGCAAGTCCGATCTCGACACCTTTGAATCCACCATCGATTGAAGGTTCTCCAGGAGAAAGATTTGGAGGCAAACCATTGCTCAACTTATCATTCACCAATTCGGTACTTTGAGCGAAAAGCATTCTTCCGATGATCGAACAAGCATCGCGAGTCTTCTCAGTAGCGTTTGTGACGCTACAAGCTTGAAAATTACCACCATGTAAAGTGATTTTACGATTCGAATCCGCTAATGGATTATCAGTGGTTGAATTCATTTCGACTTCTAAGGACTTGTGAGCTGAAGTTAAGTCTTCCAAGGCAGGTCCTAGCCACTGTGGTGACGTACGAAGTGCGTAACTGGATGGCGAGAAACCAAGATAGAGTGAATATCAGATCCAAGATACCAGGTTAAGAGTAACAGCTTCAATACTAACCGATCTTGTTTGAGAAAGAAGCCGTCGTCATCAATCTCTAAAACCTTCTCTCCACCTAAACCTTTCATTTGAGTTTGATCTTTGTATCCCTTCGAAACCTTGATCAACAGATCAACGACTCCCAATTCATCAGAATCGCTTCTAATCAATTCACTCCCTTCGATGAATCTCCTAACGTTATTTGCAACTTCGATTTGTCCTGCATGAGGTCTAGCAACATCGTGAATGAACTCATCGAATTCGTCTCTGCAACCTAATAAAGCTTCTAAATTCAAGGAAGTTATAACTTGAGACAGATAAGCCAGTTCATGAGCTGTAGACAAAGCTAGAGAAGCTACAGATGCAGAAATCGAAGTTCCATTGACCAAACCTAAGACTTCTTTTGGAGAATAAATCAAAGGTTCGATTGAAAGTGAAGAGAATGCTTCTTTGGCTGACATGATTTTCGATGGATTGATCCCAACCGAACAGAAGACGTTTGGATTTCCAGTCATTGTGAATGCAATGTAGGATAGTGGAGAAAGATCACCACTTGCTGAAATGGATCCTTGGATTGGAATCAGAGGTGTGATCTCTTTCGAGAGTAGAGTGCAAAGCATTTCGATGACTTCCCATCTGACGCTGTACGAAGAAGAGAGACAAAGTTTATCCAGTCAGTAAATACTTTTGTTTTTGCAACCTTTAAGTTTCGTGGCTCTCAAATGAACGTTCCACTAACCTTGAATGACCTCTCAAAAAATTGTTGATTCTGAGGAGAATCGCCCCTCTGACCCAACTGGATGGCATTGCATGAGATTGAGGATGTCCGATTGGGAGAGTTGAGCTGTCAGAGCCGGTAGAAGTGGAACCTTTGAAGAGTGAAGCTGGAAGAACTCCAGCTAGTAGACCGAGCAAAGCCTTTTGGACGGAGTTGACGTCTCTAATCTTCTGATTGGCTGAGCCTCCAAAGGAAGTAGTTACACCCTAAAGGGAAACATCGAGACAACGGTTAGATATTTGAACGAGAAAGCAAGATTTGGAAAAGAGTCAGTAGGAAAGTGAAAGAAGAGCGAGGGAAAATGCATAGCTCAGACCGAAAGCAGACAAAGTCGAGAAACTCATCGTCGGAAGAATCATACTCACATAAACAGTTTTTCCATCCTTGACTGCACCTTTGAGAACATTTTCACTTTCTTGAACAACTTCACGAGTCTCTTGATCCAATTCGAATTTGGCAAAGGATCTCGAGACTGCAACAATTTGAGCCAAAGTCAAACTGGAGCCGTCGAGTTTGATCTTGGAAGAGTCAGAGAGCTTGTTGAGAAAGAGATCTGAATGGGGAGTTTTTGAAGTCATTTTGAAAGTGTTGTGGTGGGAGGGAAAAGAGAAAAGGAAAGGAGAAAAGTGAGATGATATGTGCTTTCGAGGTTGGTTGTCAAGGGAGAGATCGCTTGCATGAGAAATTGATTTGGTCTCAGCCCCTCTTTCTCGGCTACAAGCGGTCCAGAGCAGTGGACGAGGATGAAAAAAGGGGATTCAATTGAAGTGTTTTCAAGGAGATAGAGAAAAGAAGAAGAAGATGAAGACAGAGCTTGTATTGTAAGAATGTCATTCTGTCTCCAACTTCCTGAGTTGACGCTATGAGCTTTGGTGATTGCTTACAGTAAGTATGTACAATGAGAACAGGAAGCAAGAACGTATAAATAAGTAGATTCATACATGAATAGGTACAACGTACGTTTTTGCTATCTCTACAGGCTCATGAATTCAGTCAAGATCCATCTTTTGTGACAGGCTTCATGCCAAACTTGTCTAGATTCATCCCATTCATCATAATTGAAGATATTGTGAGATAGTTCAATCATTCCATGTTCAGATTTACCAGGTAATTTCTGTTTTCTATGAATCTTAAACAACTTGAAATTCTTTGGTAAATCATCTGAAATTTCCTCTACAAAGCGTGTGAGTTCTCTTGCGGATGGTTTAAAGACTCCATCGATGATTTCATAATTGAAACCCAATTCTATACTTTCCAACTTGATTGGTAAAGGACAAGAAGAACTCTTCTTACTTGAAGCTTGAGACGTCTGATGACCTCTTCTAACCATTTCTAAAAGGGGAGAACCACATCTTAAATGGTTCAGATTTCGAAAAGACTTTAGTATGGAAATGATTTCTTGGAATCTAGGTTCCCAAACTCTAGAATCAAAATTGGTTGGAACAGCTTCTGAAATTCCTAAGACTGAAAGAGAAGTCAAAGAGAGATAACACGGTTTCAAACCTTTCAATACATCATAGCTCCTAATCAGAGGTTTCTTTTCCTTTTCATCATCGAAAAACTCGAAATTCATGTCTATTAAGGAATCAAAGATGGAAAAGAACTTTGTAAATGTCTCATCGACGTTAAAGTCATGTTTGGACTTCCGTTTCCTAGGTAAGAGTAAATGAACGTTCAGTTGGATCTTTTCTACGTTTGAGATCAAATCCGACCTTCTCTCTTGAGATTCTAACAAATCCGAGAGGTTTGAGTTGATGATCTCAGCATCTTCGTGATCGAATATGAATTCAAAAGAAGAGGTCTTCAATCGTTTGAGAGAAAGTAATAAGAAAAGAACGTTTCCACCTCTAAATTTGGGAATTTCGGATCCTTCTCCTCGATAATCGTACTCTAATTCTATCATTCTAAGATTCTGTAAGTCTTGAGAAATGACTGATTTCAGATTTCTTTGGATATAAAATGGGAAAGACATGTGAGAATTGAAGGTTAAATCTGTCAATTCGGTACATTGTTCCAAAATCAATGCTCGTACGAAATTGATCATTTCATCAATGAATTTCTGAGTTTCAGTTCCTCTTCTCGTTTTCGAAGATCTTGATTGATGATAACCTAATTCTTCCATTATGGATTTCCCCTCGTTCAACATGGATTCTGGATCCAATCTTGGATGACCTAGGGAAACCAACTCGAGTGCAACATTGGTACTTTCAGAGAATTCTTCGTTGGCATCTTTTGTTTTGAAATCCAATTTTCGAACTCGAGATCCTAGTTGTGGATTGTTGAGTAATAGAAGTAAGAACGAAGGGATTTCAGTATCCCATAACGTTACATCTTGGAGTTGAATTGGAGTCCAAATCTCCTTCATCCCTTTGGAGACTTGACTCAGATTGTATAAAGTCTGCCTTCTCAGCCTTTGATTCCAGGTTCAGAGAAGAGAAGAGAAGGTTGAGATTAGCGAACAAGGATGCAAAAACCATCGTTCTATCGGTGGTGAGACTGATGCTATATCAGCAGGGCATCTGGTCTCTGTTTTACTTGTACTCACTTTACAGTATCCTGATCTATTGGAGGATCTCTGATACCGAAATGATTGGAATGGGGAGGATGCCAATAGATTTCAACCCATTCCGAGATGCTGCGAGCGATTTCTCGAGCAACGTCTTGATTCGCCTTGTCCATCTTGAGCGTTGAGGGATGAAGGATTCTTCGAGAGTCTGTAGTTAGCTTTGACTGGAAAAGAAGAAAGAAGATCAAAGCTCAATCATCTTGCAAGGATGTTGATGATAGTGGCAAAAGGAGAATTCAGAAAATCATCTTGATCTTCTCCCAACCACTTGCTTCAATTTGAAGACGGGTTCCTCTGGTCATGCCATCCGCTCAAGATGGTCAAGATAGAATTTCATCTTCTTCCTGGAGAGAACTAGGTTCACCAGATTCGAATGGAAATGCAGTTCAAATCCAAAACTTCTATTCTTCTTCAAATCCTATTTCTACTCCTTTAGATCAAGCAGATGAAGCTCAAACCTCTTCAATTCATTCCAAACAAGAGCAAACTACTGCCAATAATAGTCAATCTTCTTCTCGAGATAACCTCAAGACTGGAATGATTTCAAATGAAGGCCCTTCCTTTATTAGAAATCTAAATGAAATGCTTGGAAGAATTCATGTGGAAAGTACTGGAATCATACCAATTCCGCTTGAACAGAGGGTAGAGAGGAATTGGTATTCCGTGGGTTTACTCTGGTTCTCTGCGAATACTAATGTGAGTGGAATAGTTATGATGACGATAGATGGCTATGACTCGAAGAAGATCATGTTTCAAGAAGTTTGGTCTACTTTCATCTTTCTGTTCCCTTTCTTCTCTCAACCCTGGCTAACTTATTTTGTTTTCTTTCGTCCCGTCTGTGTTTTCAATCAGGTCCTCTCATTCTCTACTGGGGCTTTAGCATCTCTCTTCGGACTAGATATGGAAGGAGCTCTCTTGACCATCTTCTTCTTTGGTCTCCTCTGTTCTCTACCTCCGGCTTACTTTTGTACTTTTGGTCCAAAACTCGGCATGAGACAGATGGTTCATACGAGGTATAGTTGGGGTTACTTTGGAGCTTCTCTCATTGCTTTACTAAAGTAAGTAGTCTACATACTCCTTCGACAGAGATACCAGTCCTCGAAACGTTTTGAACCTTTTCTCTACTTTTCTCCACAGCTGCGCAACGATGTTAGGTTTCACAATTCTAAACGCAATCGTAGGAGGTCAAGCCATTTCAGCAGTCTCTCCATCTCATTCACTTTCAGATGCAGTTGGAATAGTCATCATCTCAATAGTCGCTTTGATAGTTTCATTCGCAGGTATCAAGGTAGTCCATCTTTTTGAGCGATTTCTTTGGATTCCAGTCCTTATCTCTTTCATCATTCTTCTAGGAGTTGCAGGAACTGGTTCAGAAGGTTTACATGTCAATCCAGATCTGCCAAAATCGACAGCTTCAGGAGTCTTAGCTCTAGGAAGTGTAATAGCAGGGTTCTTGATTAGTTGGGGAGCTCTAGCTTCAGACGTTTCTTTATATTGTAATCCCAAACATACTCCTTCTTGGGGATTGTTTCTAGTCACCTTTTTCGGTTTCTTTCTATCTAGTGCTCCTTTGATGATGGTGAGTCAATCGAGAGTCTGCTTTCCCTTATCATGAAAATGGTCAAAGCTGAACATATGATCTATCTCATTCTCTATGTTTGTTTTCTTCCTTTTCAGGTCGGAGCTGCCTTCTCAATCTCAGCTCAAGACATTCCCTCTTGGGATTCAGCCTATTCTCAATCCATTGGTTCCCTCTTCGACTTAATTCTCAGTGGACCAGGAGGGGTAGGTAATTTCGGAAAATTCATCACTGTACTATTGGCTCTATCAATAGTAGGAAACATTGCACCGACAATGTACTCCTTCAGCGTCTCGATCATGGTTTTCTTACCATTCCTAAACAAAGTTCCAAGGTTTATCTTCCCCTTCATTGCAACTGCGATTTATTTACCATTGGCAATAGTAGGTGCAGATGCCTTTTATGACACCTTGACTAATTTCACTAGCGTTTTAGGTTATTGGTCTTGTTTATTCGTAGCTGTAGTTCTTGGGGATCATGTCGTTATTAGAAGGTTGGATTTCGCAAGTTATGATAGAGAGATTTGGAATGATTTCAGGAAATTACCATTGGGTTTGGCTGCTATTGGAAGTGCTATCCTTAGTTTGGGAATCTTGATCCCAAGTATTGATCAGGTGAGTCGCAAAAAAAAAGAGAGAAAGGGAGGATGGAGAGAAATCCGAAGATGAAGAAGAAAAAACTTCCGGGCAACCCCGCTTCTGTTGGTACCTTTTCTGACATTTGATTCTTTATTCTCCGAAACCAAATGGTTGAACATCATCCACAGGTTTGGTTTGTGGGACCGATAGCAAAGAAGAGCGGAGATTTGGGATTTGAAACAGGGTTTGTGGTTTGCTTTCTTCTATACGTTCCCTTGCGATTGTTGGAGAAGAGATTCATTCGATGATGTTTGCTCCGTTTGCATTATTTTTTTGCATTTATTGTACTATAGATATAGATGTCTAGACAGGGAATACCAGTGGAGACGAGCGGAAGTTAGTCAGACGACAAGAATGGAGAAAGCTGGATCTCTTTCTTCACCTTCTCCCCGCATTCCTTGAACCACCAAAGCATCATCTCATCGACAGCAAGCCAGAGAAGGGCAAAGAAGGATCATCATCATCATCAGCATCAAGTCAGAGATAGACAGAGATAGAGATAGACAGAGAGGTAGAGAGAGAAAAGGATGAGCACTGCGACTTCTCACTCGTCCGTCTCATCCAGTGAAGGCAGTCATGGATCGTTATTCTCTGAAGATGAGGCCAAGTTCATGAATGAATCTTTCCATTCTGCAGATCAATTCGATCCATTCACTCTGGGTGCACCAGGATTCAAAGTCCCAAGCAATTTACCCCATCAACGATCTCTTTCTCCCAATTCCAATCCCAATCCCAATCATTGGAGCAACAATCCTATTTCTACTTCGACTCCCTTTACTGCTTTCTCTCCTCCTTCTGCTTCTTCTACTTCTACTACTTCCAATAGCAATCCTCACCCAAGAAGCATCTCTCATGGAAGCAGTAGCAACAATCGATTCAGTTGCAATGAAATGATGCCTCCTCATCATTTGACAAGCAATCACTCCAATCCTCCTCCTACTTCTACCTCTACTACTACCAATATGACTTCTACTCCTTTCTATTCAGCAGATGTAGATCACCATCTCAGTCCAAACTCCTCTGCAAATTCAAGCTCTCCTCCGAATCACAATCATCATCCTCAGCAATCCTTCAGTTCAATCCATGCAAGACACAATTCTGTAGGTGGTGGTTGGAACAATCATCATCAGAACAACATCAATTACAATTCAAATCATCAACCTCAACCGAACCAGACTTACGGTTCTTGGTTTCATTTGAATCATCAATCCAATCCATCTCCTCATTATCCCAATCCTCCTTCCACGGCTCCTCCTCAACCTCCTTCCACAGCCTATGGCTCTCAATGGGCAATCGAACAACTCAACTTTCTACAATCCGAAAGTCAAAAGTTCAGTAATAGACCAAGAGCAGAGAGTTCTACCTCTAGTAATCATTCCAATTCGGTTCATTCGGGTGAGGGAGGTGACAGCTCGAATGGAATGGTTGGGAATCCAAACGGCAGTGGGAATCACTTCTCTCAATCTCTTCAGATGCCAACGATGAATGATGATCACCATAGAAGGCATAGCTTGGCTGGTTACGTCAATCAGAATCATCCTCCTCCAAATGCAGGTGCTGCTGCTGCTCCTCCAGTCACTTCTTCCTCTTCATCTTCCTTCAACACGGGTTTCAGTGAATCTAATAATCCAATGGATATGATCACTCCTCAAATCACTCCTCAGCCGACTGGAAATGGTAGAGGCTTCAATTCGAACTCTACGACTTCCAATCATCATTCAGTTGCAAACCCAAGAGATTCAGAAAAGGATCTTTCAATGCTAGGTTTATCCTTCCCTAGTAGCCATACCTTTCCTTCGATGAACAACAACAATGATCAGAATCCCAATCGTCAAGGTTCTCCTTTCTCGAAGAGACCGAGGGACGATGTAGAGATGAGGGACAGCTTTGGAGAGAACAAAAGAGGTAGAAACTCGAATGCTGAAGCTAGTGGTAGTAATCCTCCAACTTGGAATTGGACAAGCTCAACTGGTACTTCAAATTCTATGCCAAATGATCCTTCATCTTCAAATCTGAAACAGTCAAACACAAGTCGATCAAAGAGTCCTACCAAGAGAACATCAACTTCACCTTCTAACAATCAACGAAACTCAAACGCTCAAGCTACCTCTTCTTCATCATCTGCAATGCCGACAAGTTGGTCTTTGATGTCTTATTCGACTTCGGATTCTCTCCAAGGAAGCGAGGAAGGTTTGAGACTAATCCCGATAGATCCAGAAAGAGGTAGGAACTTGATTCCAAACGATCTGGAAGATTATTTCTGGACTAGGAAATTCGACAAGAGACAACCTCATTTGGAAGATTTGAAAAGAAAGGAAATGTTGGAAAAGTCTCAAAATGGTGGTGGAGGAGGAGAGAATGAAAATGCAAACGGAAAGTCTAGCAATAGTAAAGGCAAAGGGAAAGCATCGAATAACAATGCTGATAAAGAGAAACCTGCTTTATTGACTGAAGCTGAAAAGAAAGCCAATCATATAGCTTCTGAACAAAAGAGGAGAGCAAATATTAGGAAAGGTTATGAAATGCTGTGTAATATCATTCCTCCTTTGAGAGAAGCTTTGGAAAGAGAGAAAAGTAAAGGTGGTGGAGCTAGAAGAGGTGGAATGGCTTTTACTGGAATGGTTAATGTCAATTCCAATTCGATAAAGAATAACAATAATGGAAGTGGGAGTGGAGATGATAATGATAAGAAAGGAAAGAAATCTTCTAAAGATGATCAAGAGGATGGATTGGAGATTGAAGGGGAAAAGATCGATGGTAGAGCTGGTCCTAGAAGTGAAGGAATCGTTTTGATGAAATGTGAGTAGTTTTGGTTTGATTTCTGACCAATTTCAAAGACTTTTGGAGGGCATACATTCGGTGCTTCGGTGACTTTTGGGAAAACGTAGAAACTTGAAGAGAACAGCTTTTTGACTCTTTCTATCACTTTCATTCTCTCTGTCTTCATTACCTCTTTCATCTCAATTAGCTGTGGAATACCTTCGAACGGAATTGGAAAGGCACAGAGCTCTTTTAGCTAGAAGATCCCATGCTCAAGTCAATCTTGCAAAACGTTATGGAGCTGATATTGCTCTACCGGAAGGTATCTATACCAATTCAACTTCGACTGGAAAGAATACTGGAAAAGGGAAAGCTACGGCTTCAACATCTAAGAATTCGAAAGGAAAGACTAACAAGAAGAACTCGACTGATGATACTACTTCGAAATCTTTACCTGCTAGGAGTACTAGGAGAAAGAAAGTTCAGGAGAAGGACGGGGAAGAGGATGAAGATCAGGAAGAAGAAGAAGATGATGAGAATATGAAGGAAGAAGACGAAGAAATGGATCAATAGCAATGAAAATGACCATCATCTCTACTTCTCTCAGCTTCGCCTCAAAGCAAACCTTATTCTACTTGCATCTCATCGCTATCTTTTCACCAAGTTGATCTTTCCAATTCACTGTTTCTAGTATCGACAATCTCAAAGGTTCTACATAGCCATCTCTTTCTCTCTTCCAATGTTTCTAGCTTCACAATTCTCTCTGCTTACTCTTCACACATCTATCCTCTAGCTCTTCTTCCATCTTTCTTCATTTTTCTACTTGGTTGTTCTGGTTTAACAGGCTCGTTCCACAAACATGTTTTCTCTTGCGGTCTTTTTGGAAAGAATGCGATACAATCTTCGCTCTCATGTCTCTTTTGTAATCTTAGAAAGCTCACAAAACCCAATCATAATCTGCAAATATCATGTCGTTTCAATTGAAGCAAATCGAAAGTGGAAGTGGGCGGATGACTTTATTATGAGAGAATATCAAGAAACACATTAATACAAGGAGAAAATGCAATGCGAGAACTTGAACTTGGAATGAATGAGGAGAATGGATGTACGTGAACTTTGAGTATAAACAATTGATGATCAGAACCGAATTAAAGAGACTGAAGTAAAGAGAACAAGTTTGTATGAGCATCGGGTGCACTTGTAAGGAAGGACCGAGCTGAGTGGAAAGAGCTCCCGTGTCGTCATCTCAGATGACCTCTACGAGAGGATTGGAGGCCTAAGCCTAAGCAGGTATGAGTGGACTAGAGATTTGAGAAAGTAAGATCACTCGGAATCAGTTGCCTGTAAAAATCTGACGTACTGGAACGTATCGTTTGCGATTGACTGAACTTTCGCTATACAGTTTTACTCACCTGAAGCCTAAATGTCATCCCATCTTTCCATTCTTTCTGAATGCATATGGGGAAGAGTCAATCTTCTGTCCACTTTCTTCTGCTTCATGACCTTACTTTGAGAATACAACTCGATGGCTAGAGCGTAAAGAAAGATGATCGAAAAGGCGATAGCTGGGAGCAATAGAAGAGGAGAATTTGGATTGAACTCCCACATAGATTTTGATGCTTTGAAGATTTGATTTCAGGCTAGATATCTGATCTCTGAAGATTTGGGAGAAGAAGAAGGAAAGAATATTCAAAGAGCTCTCTTTATAGAGGTTTTGCATGATCGCGGGTAGAGCGAACCGATTTGTGCCACTGAGATGCAAAATCCTAACTCCACCACCGATTTCCAGTAGAATGTTTCGGTCGATGATTTATTCGACTTTTACGTCAAAGTATTGTCATTTGTGTCATAGGTTTACAACAGATCTTATCTCAGAAGTCTACCTCGACTCCCAGCCCTTCACTTTGGAGCTCTCTACACTTCTCCAAAAGGAGCCTAGAAATTGCAACATCCTGAGCGCCGAATCCTACGCTCTTATAGAGGCTGATTTTAGATCCATTCGTATCTGAGTCGTTGGTCAATTTTGATCTCCATTGAGGAGTCCAACGCTTTCCTTCACGGGACTGGATCTCAATCAGCGATCCTAGTTCTACACAGTCTGCGGCTTTTACCGAAGCTTTGATCAGATCCCCAGCTTCGATTTCTTCATGTTTGAAGAGAAAAGGAAAGGCAAAATCGAAAGAGATTGACAGATCAGTACATTGATTGTTGAAACAGCTCTTAAGCCACTCGCTACTCTTTACTCACCACAACCATCTTTTGTGTCTACGACCAATCGACCTGTCGAAGCTACAGTCCTGATCAGATCAGGTTCGACCTCTTGCATCTCTGGCTTGTCTGATCGAATGAAACAGGGAAAGTCAAATAAGAAGGATTGACGGTGAGACTCTTCCGGCTTCCCGCTTTTCAACTTTTCAAAATCAACTCACAGGAACCTATCAAAGTAAGATGAGTCCCAGCTTTCACCCATTCAGATTTGAATAGAGGCTCAATGCTAGGAGTGCAACAACCAAATGATATCAGCCTTCCTTACTGAGTCTTCGACGTCCAAAGTCGTTCTGACTTTGATCTTCGAATCTTCTTTTTGTAACTCGTCGGATAATTTCGTTATCAAGCCAGTTCGATCAGAATCTCTACCGGCATAAATCACTACCGATAGAGATTTTGAATAGATTGAAATGAGAAGTTTCGCATGGTAAAAAGCTTGAAGACCACCTCCAAAAATGGTGATCACTTCGGGATTGGATTTCGAAGGCGGTAAGAAGATCATAGTTGAAATGATCGAGCCTGTTCGAGATTGGAAAAGATTTCGAATCATCAGAAACGCCTTACATTTACTGATTCAAGGACTTGACTTACCAGCAGCGGTTCTTATCCCAGTTGTCAGACTCGAATCCATCAGAGCCTCGACTTTTCCGAACGAGTCGAAGATCATCGAAGAAGCCTCTATACTTCTCTTCTCCTTTTGATTAGGATCGTTCTTTGGAAGTCCAACCACTTTGATGCTCGTCTCTCCATTGATTGAAGAGGGCATGAAGAGCATGGTCGATTCTTTCCCATTCGTTGAGGTTCGATGAGGACTTTGGATCTGATTGCTGCTAGATTCGAACTCAAAGTATTGAAAACTTGAGCTTGATTTGCTAGAATGTCATTGATTGGGATTTCACGAGCAGCTTCGAGACTGCAGCCTTGTTCAGAATCAACATGGCAATTGCTGAAGGGATCAGAGTTCAAGATCGAAGATGACTCGAAGGAAGTTTCTTCATGAACGACCTCGGTCCCGGAGAGAACTCTTATACGACGACGCCTCGCTCGAATTCGATCAGTAAAGTATTGAAAGAGAATGGTGGAGATCAAAACAAGACACAAGAATCAACCGCGTTTGGTCAAGAGAGAAAGCATAGGATTGTATCTACAATTGTCAATTACGACCAAAGGATGTGAGAGAAGGCATAATTCTATGGAAGTCTTCAAATGTCATGAAAAGACAAGGACCTCGATGGGTAAGGCACGCGAGGCGAAGGGAAAGATAAAAGAACCAGTGAAGAAAGCAGTGTCTGAATCTTTTATCCAGACTTTGATGTGAACTGTTCTGGATGTTCAGACTTCCACCACTGTTGAACAAATGGAAGGAGAAAGAAAAACAGACCAAACAGGGGCAAAAGAGAGAAGAGAAGAGAAGAAGAAGTAGAAAGCGAAGATGTCAGCGGAGACGAACGAGCAGTGATAAAACGGTCCGATGTCGAGAGAGAACGAAGAACGAAGCTCCGAGGTTTGCAGACCCTCTATTGACATAGAAGATATATCAAGCAAAAGAAAGAACTAGGAAAGAAAGATACTCACTTCTGCAGATCTCTTTATACCCTCGTCCAATCCCACCAAAGGTTCGTAACCCAAAACTCTCCTAGCCTTCTCGATGTTGTAGTAACGATTAGCAGCCGAAAAGGTGACCTTGAATCTAGTGAAATCAGTCTTGATTCCGAATAACCATCCAACATTTTCAACCAAACCAGCCAAAGGTAAACCAACAGCAGTAGGGATTTTCCAAACTTTCTTTTCATTCAATTTAAAACCGACATTTTTCCAAAGACTTCTTGGGAAATCCCAAAAAGGTATAGGTTGACCATTAGTAACAAAGAAAACCTCTCCTTCAATTTTAAGATGATCAGTGACCAAAGGGAATTCAGGCAAAGGATTTCCAGCAGTTGGTAATTCAGGATGAACCAAATGAAAGAATTGATTAAATCTATTCCTCATGACAGGATGTAAATTCAAATCCAAATTTCTAGTTTCATCAGATAAAGTAGAAGGCAAATCTGAAGCATAATCTTTTGCACCTGGAGGAGAAATCCTTTCTTCTGAATTTGGAACTTTTCGAATAAAAGGTAATTCATTGTTAGCAATAGAGATTGGTGTTAAATGTTCGGTTGAAAGGTTTTCGACTGAATATCCTGGTTGGGTTGAAATCTTGTCGGCTGCTAATAAATGAGCATGAGCTACATTGTCGACGTAGGTCCAATCGAATAAATTGGTATTGTCTCCAATTTGGAAATTCGTCTTTCCCGTCTCTAGAACTTTGAAGAAGCCTGGTAAAGCTTGTCGATCGTTTGGTCTGATAATCGTGGATCAAGAGCAGAGAAACAAAAGAACGAGTCAACATCTGGTCAATGTCTTAAATGTCTTCTTCTTCCAACTTGGAAACTCACCCAAAGATTCCAGCGGGCCTGATAGCACAGGTCTTTAGGCCACCTGCCTGCTCTTCGTTGGCATTGATGACCAGCTCTTCTGCTCGAGCCTGAGAACGTAGAAGGATAGAGATGAAAGTGAGAAAGGAAGAAAGGAAAGAAATTCTTCCCCACGCTCCGACTAGCCAGATCTATTTTATTGGACCGACTGTCTCGATCTCTCCCACCGCAATTGGCCATCGTTCAAGGAGTATTCCCATCTTGTACTCACCTTTGTATCATTGTAAGGATCCATAGCAGGTTGTGGATAAGGCATTCTCTCATCCACATGAATCAAATCTCTACCATCGAAAACGACGCCAGCTGAGCTAGTGAAGATTACAGCTCTAACCCCTTCCTTCTTTGCGACTTCCAGTATGTTTTTAGTTCCTTTAACATTTACGTTTTCATAGATGTTCTTATCCAAACCATCTGCGATTGGGGAAGCAGTATGATAGATGACTACATCTTTTCCATTGGATTGTTCGATTGCCCTTCTTAAAGCTGAAGAGAGTGAATCTGCAGAAGTCAAGTCACCAGTTTGATAATCTACTTTTTCTATTGGATATCTTGGAGATAACTTGTCAAAGACTACTACGTTGGATTCGCCTCTTGCTTTCAATAATCTGACAATGGAAGAACCGAGGAAACCTGAACCTCCAATCACAAAGTGAACTTCTTGAGTCGCAGCAGATGTCGCCATGTTGCTTGATGTATTGACTGACTGATTGATCTATCTGTCTACTTGTACTTGTACTTGCAGATGGAGAGGAGAGAGATAGAGCAAGGAATCGATGGTGATGGTCAAGATGAACAACTTCTTCTCATCTTCCTTCCACATTATCATCCAGATCATCATGACTTCTTCTTCAATTCTACCTCAAGAACTACAATCTTTACTGCAAAGACCATCAGCACCTCCTCTAATCCCAACAAAACCATACGATGCATCCCTCACTAGAATCATCGAATCTCTATCTTCTCATTCAAAAGCCACAATCTCATCTCTTCATCTCCTCAACGACGACATTGAATCAGCTCACATCATAGCTCAAGCCAATGAGGATTCAATGACTTCAAACTTAGTTCATGCAACTCTTCATAGAAGAGAGAGAGACTTTTGGAACTCGAAATGGTGGTTGAATCAGATTACTCATCCTTTACTCGATGAGATTCATGGTGGAAAATCGCAGGCTTGCGCTTTCGTAGATGCTGTAGAGAACTTGGTAGATGGTGGTACAAAGGGAAAAGGTGGAGCTAGTACGGCTTGTGGAAGTAAGAGATTGGACGAATTAAAGGAAATTCAGTGGAAGGAAATGGTCAGATTGGTAGAATATAGCTTGGAGAAGGGCAACGATTAGTCGATGAATTCTCTCCTCCGAGTGATTCGATTATACTCTATCACGTATTCTTTCGTGCAAAGCTGCTTTGATGCCCATTCAAGTGTGAGTTCAGAAAGTTTCAAAGGAGCACAGCGATCGAGTGGCAACAAGAGTCCTCCACACACTGACTCCCATCTTCTCATTCTGTTGATATTTTTTTTCTCTTTCGGTCAATAGATCTCTTATAGAATAGTGATTTTCTCAAATCTTTCTTTTGCTCTATCTTTGTGAGGAAGAAGCCCTCGCAATCGGGAATCTGAATCGACCTCCATTCTCAGAAGGCCTCTACAACTCTCTCGCTGATAGCATTTCCTTTCGCGGTCTCTCTCGTAGGCTCTTCAATACCGAGAGCTTCAGCTTTTCAAAAAATTGCCTCTCGTTTCTTGCGTTCGAGAGAGGAGTCTATCTGTCAGACGGCTCTCACCACTCTTGCAATCTGTAAACTACTGTACTCTACTTTTCACCCACGCAATTCTCAATCGTCCCTCTTTCTGTTGTATTTCTTTCCTTTTCTCCTTTCGTAGCGAAAAGAAACGTTAGTCTGAGCTCTTTAGTGCGAGAGGCGTCAAATGAGCTCAATCGAACGCGATTCCAAAAAGAAAAAGTTTTGGAAAAGAACAACCTTCTCATCTCGACCAAGCTATCAATCAAATCAAGAATGTCGACAGCGACTGGCAGCAAGCTGGACATGATCATGAATGCTGGAAGAGGCAGAGGTGGATCGATGAGAGGAAACAGAGGAATGGAAAGAGGCAGAGGTGGAAGAGGTAGAGGACATTCAACTTTCGGAGGCAGTAGTAGTGAAAGAGGCAGAGGGAATCCAAGACCTTCCTTCAGAGGAAGTGTCAATCATTCAAATTCAAGCAATAGACCGAATCAGAAGCCAACGCAATCTCAAGAGCAAGAGCAAGAATCCGAAGCAGAATCAGAAGCTTCCACTTCTTCATCCTCATCATCCCAAGATCCACAATCTGAGATCCTTTCAAGAACATCATTAAACCTTTCCTCGAATCCCTTACCTCCAAAAGAAGCTCTAATATCTACTTTGTCCAAATTCATAGCTTTGAGAAAGATTGAAATCACAAACGTTCCTAAATCTATAGATTGGCCAAATGGATTGGATGAATTGAATTGGTTGAGGAAAAGTAGTAAGAAAAGTAGGAGAGAAGTCTCGGATAGCAAAGGAAAGGGAAAAGAGAAAGATCAAATGGATGAAATCAAACAAGCTTTTGGTGATGTCTTGACCACTTTGAACGTCAGTGGGAACGATTTGGGTCAGAATGGTGAAGAAGCTTGGAAGGGCTTGGAGGGATTCAAGGAACTTTTTGGTGAGTAGTGGGCCTGTCATTCCTTTCAACATAAGAGTTGAAACTACTCTGGATCCTTTGCCTGAGTCAGAAAATGGAAGCAAAAGCTAGCAGATAGCAGAACAGGAACTTTGAAAGTGCAGCAAGTCTCTTCTTTCCATTCTCCTAGTCATCTGCCCTTCTCTGATGTATCGATTGTGCATATGCAAACTTCATTCTGATACTTCCAATCTTTTGCTTTCCTTTCTGCAGCTCTGAACGCATCTCATTGCTCTCTTTCGCGGCTGCCAGACACCTTACTTTCGATAGCCTCTCTCAAAGCTCTGGGTATTATCCCACAATTCCTTATCCACCTTACCTTCCATCTTTCCTTTATTGCCCAATCTCAACACTCTCATCCTCTCTCACAACTCAATCACCAAGATTCCCAAGAGTTTACCTGCAAGTCTACCACTTTTGAAAAAGCTAGGATTAAGTTTCAACAAACTTTCTTATTCGATTCCAACTTCTTCGAGCTCGAAATCCAATTCCAAAAGCAAACTTTCAAAAGAAGAAGAGATAGAAAAGCTTATAGATGATGAATGGGTAGACTTTACAATGTGTTCTCATCTACGAGAAATCAGACTGAATTCAAATTCAGATTTGGAAACTTTACCAAGCCATCTAGTCAACTGGGGTAAAGGATTGGATTTGAAATCGATAGGGTTAGAAATTCTGGATCTAGGTGACTGTGGATTGTTGGATTGGAAAAGTGTTGAACCTTTTTTGAGACTGGAAAGTCTACTTTTCGAGGAGGAATCCAGGAAAGGCAAAGGAAAAGCTTCGGAAGATGAGGATGAAGAAGCGGATGAAGCTGGAGAAGAAGAGAAAGATTCTAAAGAAGGAGAACTCAAATCAAAGAGGAAGGGATTAGCTCAACTCAACTTGAAAGGGAATGGTGTTTCTTTGTTACCTTCTTACAAGGATAAGGTGAGTCTTCAGTATTTCTCAGAGAAACTCAAGCACTCGTTCTGCTTTGTTTCTGACGTGTTGAGTTCTTCAATCTGCTACAGGTCACTCTCGCCTATCCAACTTTGAGAGTTCTAGACAACCAAAGGCTGTCGGAGAAGCTCCCATCTCGTCAAGAAGCAAGAGCCATCATCAAAGCCGCCAGAAAGGAACGAAGAGAATTAGCCAAAATCCAAAGGAAACAAGAGATTCAAGATGGTCTCAACAGCGAAGAAAGAAGTCAGTCAGCCTATGACAAGAGAAAGGGTAAAAAAGTCGAGAAGAAACATCGAGGCGAAGTCATTGATCAAGACGATCAAGATGAAGAAGACGAAAGTGGATCAGAAGTCGAAAATCATGAAAGAGATCTCAAACAGAACGGAGAGAGACCGAAACTCAAACACAAGAGAGCAGGTCGTAGAACCAAGAAGAATAAAAAAGGTCAAGTCGAAAGTGAAGGAAATCAACCAGAAGATGAGAAATCTAGAATCAGAGCTAGAGCTGGACCACCACCTGGCTCAAATGGTGATGATGAACCAATGCTGGGAGTGAAATCTGATGATGAAATGTCAGCGCCGGTTCAAGATCTAGATCAAGATGACGATGGAGGAGATCAGAGAGGTGAAAAGAAGCGAAAGAGAGGTAAAAGAGGTAAAAAGGCTAAATCGTGGATGACAGGTGGTGATACTGTTGTATTCAATGACGATGAAGATCTGGAAATCAGGAAGAGAAAGATCTTTTGGAAACTAAGAAGAAGAGGAAGAGATCAGATGAAGATCAAGAAGGGAAGAAAAAGAAGAAGAAAGAAATCAAGAGCGCCTGGGACGAAGGTTCAGAAGCTATCAAACCTCAAATCTCAGTCAAAAGTCTTTCTCAACCTCAAGATCAAGTCCAAGAAGCTGATGATAAAGTTACGGAAGAGCCTAAGGGAAACTCTTCGTAGCTGGTGTCGTCAATGTCAAGAGGAAATCCAATTCAAAAGGAATCAAATCGAGCAATAGTTTCATTGTCAACAATGCTTCTTCTGAATTAGACATTGGCGGACAAGACGCTTGGGGAAATGGGTCTGCTTGGGATTAAGCTCGTTCACCTCTCTCTCTGTGTAGACAGACAACTACGTTTTGCTTCTTCTGGAAATCTTAAACGAACCTTATATTCGAATGTAGGTGCTTTTAATTGATTACAAGATGCTTTGCGAGTAGTGACAGAGTGACGAAAAGTGACAAACCAACGAGGGAAGAGACAGATAAAAAGACAGTGCATTGAAATGAGAGAAAAAATTAGTAGTATATGCGAGTTATATTTAGTGAGATCATCAAAGTGAATTGTAGCGGGTCTAATAAGTTTCTATCTCTCTCTACGTTTAAAGACCCCAGCACCACTCGTGTTATTGATGTTCTCTTTACTTGATGATTGATATTGACCCATGGGAGGAGTTCCATTTCCAGATTTGACAACTTTCACGCCTTCCCTTACTTTCCTACCACCCTTCAGTCCGAGAGAGACGACTCCGTTGGGACTTGCAGTGCTCCATCGATGAGAAGCCAGTCCATTTCCACCGAGAAGAGGAGAAGAGTTGGGAGAAGCTCTGGCAGAAGTAGCCATTCTATTGTCGATCCGGATCTCAACTGCTCGACCATTCTGTCGATTTCTCTTTCGGTCTCGACGTCAGCTCTGACTTCGCTCAGTCTTAGAGCCCACCACTTCCTTTCTTCTCTTTCTTCTTCTACTTCGTCCAAGACGTTGTCTCCGACCACCGAGGTTGAGCTAGAAGTTGAAGACAGTTGAGTTCCAGAGCTGCTCAAACCGTAAGGTCGATGAGAATAGCTTCCATCGTCTCGTTTCTGAGCCATCTTGAGTTCTTCGCTGGCAGCTCTCACCAGATCTTGCTGGGATGGAGATTTGGGGAACGGTAGACCAGATTGAAGAAGTCCCACCAAGCTAGTCTTGTCTCCAGATCTAGCAGCGACCATGACCAGTTCTGTGACTTGCTTTGAACGTCTTGTCCAGTCCGAATGAGCAGTCTGAACGTGAGTTGGGAATCTAGAAGCCATTGATAATCCAGAGCTCAAGATGCTGTCTCGTTTCCTTCTAAGACTATCCTCGCTGCTTCGACCGCTGGACGCTCTCAACTGAGGCGAGAGAAGCGAGGTCTGCTCCTTGACCAGCTTGAGAGAAGTGACTAGAGAACGTTGAAGAGCTCGCATCCAAAGAGAGAGGTTCTGCTCTGCTGAGCGGAAAGATGGATGCTCGCCAGCAGGTGCTTTGAAGGAGAGTAGCAGAGAGGTTGGACCTGGACTGAGATTACGAGAAGTGGCTTCATGTCTCATCGGAAGGATTACGAGCTCCAAAAGATAAGGACGATCTGTGATGAGAGCGGAAAGTCAGAGAGAGGATGGGTGTCTCAGTATCATGAACCTTTTCACTTGTCAACTCGAGCTACATTTACTTTTCTGAAAACTCACCAGCGATTTTCCCTGAGTGATCCGTGACACTGAGAACTCTTCCGATCCCAACACCTTCCAGAACGTTGTACTTTGGTGGTCTAGAAGCTTCAGCTTGAGGAGAAACCGCTTTGTTCTTCTTGCCACTCTTGGATTGTTTGGATTGAGTTTCCTCCTCTTCCAAAGTACAGAGAACCAGGATATCCGAGAAGACGAAAGCTTGAATGGTCATCTCTCTCTCCTTTTCCTTCTCGTGCTTGTTGCTGTTTCTGAGAAGAATGCTTGCCATGGAAGGTCGTCTACTCAGAGTTGGAGAAGGCAACGAAGCAGGAAGCGAATAGAGTTGAGGGGAAAGAGAATCTGGACCTGCAGATCTTTGTCTTGAAGGTAGAGGCGGTCTTTGAGGTTGTTCGTACATCGAAGTAGAGCTCTCAGAGCCGACGCCAGAAGCGAAGCTCTCCGGTCTGGCTTGAGAAGCAGACGAGGAAGGTCTTCGAGAGTTGTCCGAAGCGTAGGAAGCTGCTGAGAAGCTGCTTGCGTTTGACCAGATCGAGATCCTACCTGGATCGTTGGCGATGTCCCTTCCGTTCCTGGATTGATGATCTGAAGAAGACCTTGGATCTGAAGATGAACTTGATCTACCTACGAGACTCAGAGGTCTGTACTCTGAGTTGGTGATTGGCATCAACTTCGACATTCCCTCACCGAAAGGACCGTCAAATTGAGCGCGAGAAGATCCAGTGAGAATCGGAGATGAGATCGATGGCGAAGACCTAGGAGTAGCAGGAGCTGAAGAGGAATTGATAGCTTCTTGTTCACGCTCGTTGAGAGAGACGCAACACAGAGGACCTTGACGGAGAAGCTTCCTTTCACGAATGGCAATGTGAAAATCATTCGGAAGACCTCGAAGACGAGATTCGAGGTCCTTGAGAGTTGCATAGTCTTCTTCACGAGCCTTGACGTTGTTCATATCTCTGACTAGTTGCTCCGTCTTCTGATGAAGCTCCTTGGTTGCGTCATGATCCGGATGATTCGGTGGAGTGAGCTCAAAGAGTTGCTGTGAGTTTAGAGAAAAGAGAGAGAGAGAGAAAGGGAGGAAATGGCTCGTAAGTAAACGAGACCCAGACAGAAAAGAACACGTCGGTGCATCGGCAACTCACCTTGAAGAAGAGAGGATACTTCATCAATCTTTGAACAGGTTTCAACAAGAAACTGGAGAAGCTGAGAGATCCACATTCAGGTCTCAGCATCTGCATCTTCAAGAATTCTCCGAAAACGTTGTCTTCGTCTCTCAACATTTCTTCGATGAGGGCAGTGACTGCTTCAAACCTCATAAGATAAGGTTGGTAGACCTCCAACTTTGGCACCAGCTTCAGGATGGCCTCGGCTACTTCGAGAGCGACTGGAGATTGAGCAGACCTAGCTCTCTCGAGAGCCACGGCTAGTTTGGAGTGGAATTGGAAGATGTCCTCCAACCAGTCAAAGAGTCTGGCTACTGTCGAAGGAACGCCATTGATCCATCTACCATCTGGGTGTCTCAAAGGTAAAGCGAAGACCTTTTGAACTCCACAGACGGTATGAACGAAAGAAGCTTCCGTTTCGATCAACTCCCAAATCACCTCTTGCCTATGCATTTCCTTTGGTCCGAATTCTGACAAGAGGTGTTCGAATTGATCCAAAGGCAGACTAGATCTCCAAGAGCTATGACTCGGAGCTTCTACCAAGATCAAAGGCATGGAAGTCATGAGAGCCGTCAATCTCTTACGAGACTGTACCGATTTCCTTCTCTCGTTTCCTTTGCGAACGACTGAAGCTCTTCTGGACAATCTTCGACTTGCGATTCCCGTATGTTCCTCTTTCTCGAAGACGGTCACTTGAGACTGCCTATCATTAGACCTGAAGGATTGTTCTTGTTCTTCCTCGAACTCGACTTCGTTTCTGATTGGATTGGAAGTGGCAGGAGGCATTGCACTCCAACGTCTGCTCGAAGGTCTCTTTGAAGAAGTAGGTTCGATTGAACTCAATCTACGATCTTCAGGATCAGAGTCAGCATCTCCAGGTCCGACCGTGATTGCGGGATGATGTTGAGGCTGAGAGTGAGAATGATGCTGATACTCGTAATCTAGACGTTGCTGAGAAGAAGAGAAGTCGTCGAGGTCTGGAATTGGAAGAGGGAACGTCTGGAAAGAAGGAGTCGGAATCTCAACGCCATCTTCTGTAGTCGAGATTGAAGCAGGACGAGAGAGGATTGGAACTTGATCTCTTTCTTGGTCTTGATTGGAAAGAAGAGGCTCGTCATGGTTATGGTTTCCATTTACCATCTCGAACTCAAAGTTCGAGATTCGATCTCCTGTTTCCTGAACTCCATCGTCTTCTTCTAGATGGTCACCGTCATTCTCCATTAGAAAGTTTTCTTCTTCCTCGACTCGTTCCTCATAATGAGAAGCCAATTGGAACTGTCGAGAAGCTCTATGATGATTTCTTGCAATCAAAGAAAGTCTGCGATCGATGCTTGCAGCAGCCTCTTGAGCTACGATGGATCGTCTACGGTCCGAACTTGCAATCGAGTTGGTATGAGAATGAAAGGCCGAATTGGAGTTAGAGTTGAAAGCCATCGAAGTTCTCCAGCTGACCGAATCCCTAGATGAAGAAGTGTATTGACGTTCAAAGTTCTCTGCAGCTTGTCCCCAAGAGACCGAGACTCTTGAAGCTCTTCTTGAATTGGTTGACCAGTCTCCATCCTCTCCTTCTTCAGCACTGGCGAAGGAAGCCACTGATGAGCCATCATCATCTTCGTCATCATCTTCTTGCTCCTCTCCTCCTTCCCTTTCTTCGTCAGAGATTGCGAGCTGAGCAGCATCGCAAAGGGTTGCTAGATCGTGGCAGCTCAAACGAACCGACCTATTTGGAGCTCGCACTTCTTGAACCGGAACTCTTGACTCTGCTGGTTTGGCCGAAAGAGCTGGAGGATTGAAGAAGAGTCCCAATCCAGTCGTGAAGTCGATCTCTTCGCGAGAGTCTTCGTTGGTGATGGTGGACCGGGAATTACTACGCATACCGTCTTGATAGAGACGAAGAGGTTGATCTAAAGCATCCAACGCATCAGCTCCGTTCGGAAAAGATCCAGGAAGAAAGTTGCTACTACCAAGAGTGGTACCAGAGTTCGAATTTACGATGGAGGGTTCAGGTGGAGCCCAAACGTATGGTTGATTCTTTCTAGTTGCCTTCCGAGAGCTGATGGGATGCTCTTCTCTGCCTTGATGAGGAGGATTGGAAGTGGCGAATCTAGGAGACTCGACTTGACGAATTGCAGCGAAAGTCAAAGATCTTCTCTCTTCTTGAGAGTCGGAATGATGATGAATGTTTTGAGGATTTGACTGATGAGTTGAGTCTATCATTTCGAACTGTTCCAACTCAGCAGAGAAGCAGTTCTGTTGACTTTCAGCCTCAGTATCGACTTCTGAAGATTGACCGTTTCCTTCTAACCATTGATGAGTCGGCTGATGATGTTCCAAATCATGATAAGACTGAGTTGAAAGCTTCTCGGATTGTCGTTTGATTTGGATTTCAGTGGTTTCCTCGAAATCTTGCTCTTGTGTTTCTTCTTCTTCTTCTTTCAGAACCGGTTGACTCTCTTGCAATTTCCTCAAAGCGACTCCAGCGTTACTCAGACCGATTCCAACTTCCAGATGTTCGGAATTTCTAAAGCTTTCGGTTGATCTCCTCCACATCTCGATAGCAGAATCGATCCCTTGTCTCAGAGGACTAGGCATCATTTCCCATTCCACTCCGCCATCGACGTCTCCATCTCCTTCTTCATCATCCATTGCAAAGTGACTATTCCCGCCGAAATGACCTTGAACTCCGTCGAAAGTTGATCTTCCCTGTTCACTAGCAGTTGCAGAATGAATCCTGATCCTATCTGCTGATTCCAAATCCGATTCGGAGTGTGCTTTGGTAGATCCTTCTTCAGTGGTATGAGATCGAGCGATCGAAGTTAGATCATCAGCGGCTAGACGTCTCTCTTGATCCTTGAGCCATTCAGCATGTGGATTACTGTTGCTCGATTCCGATTCTCTTCTGAGTTGTTGAAGATCCGTTGGCTCGGGAATGAAGTGAGAAGTAGGAGATCTGACGTTGTCAGAGACGTTCAGAGGTGCTGGAGCTTGACTTGGCAAACCGATTCCAATGGTCTGAGAGGTTACGATGGTACTGTTAGACATCAGATCTTGAGAGTTGACGTTTGAATGGGCATCTTCAAAGAGTTGAGTTCTTCTGACTCTACCCCTGACAGTCATTCTTGCAGCAGCACTTCTCTCTCCGGCTTCAATGGCAGCTCTCGTTTCCTCCTCTTCTAGTTCCACCTTTGTCTTATCCAGATCGGGTTCCACAGCTTGCGTAGAGTTCCTCTTTCCAGAACTCAGTGCAGAATTCCTTTTCTTTCTTCTCATCGAATTGGAAGACAACCTCTTCTGCTCTTCTATGTCTGTGGAATGGGTGATGAAATCGAACTCCAAGTCCTGATTCTTCTCTTGCGCGCTTGATTTCTCTTGTTTCAATGGAAGATGATCTTCGGCTTCGTCCTGAGAACTTGGCGAAGGAGGTTGATCGAAAGGAACGCTCATGGAAAGAGGAGATTTGGGCAGAGAAGGAGAAGGTAGGCTACCCTCGACACCACTTGAAGAAAGGAATCTTAAAGGTTGGACTGTAGAAGCTCTTCTGATGGATCTAGGGGGTCTGGAAGGAACGTTGTTATCCGAAGTTGAGACGGAAGCCAGTGAAGAAGATTCGTAACCCGATTGGTTGTTGAGAATCCTTGGCTTGTTGTTGTTGAGATTTGGTCGATGTCTATAGCTTTGATTCGGTTGAGGAATTGAATTTGGGCTATTTTGAATAGCCGGAGCTTCCTCTTCTAGACCAGCTCGTTTCAGATTGTCGATTGTGACAGGAGGTAAAGAAGGACTGGATCTCTTTGAAGCCTCTCCATTTCCGCTTCCAGTCAACCACGGTCTTCTTCCATTGTTCTCTACCATCTCGAATTCTTGATTGCCACTCAGTCTTCTTCTGGCTCCATCGCCTTCCCTTCTCTTGAAAGAAGTCTGAACTTTTGAATCGTAATTCCCAACTTGACCTGTCAAACTTTCCCTGGCATTCTGATCTCTAGGACTCATCTGAACGCTTTTTCTGCTCTTGACCTTTGAAGTTGGAGTCGATAGAATCGATTGCGAATTGAGATTGGTCAAGAACGGAGGTTGATTCTGATCTTGGTGAGAAATCGAGACTGGGACTGGACAGTGTGAATTTGATCTTTGTCTACCACCTCTCGATTTGAAAGGAGTTGAACCTAAAGAACCACCGTCGAAGGAGGAATCGATATCTCTTCCATTCAACTCGGTAATGAAAGGACCAGACTGATTGACTCTGACTATTTCTCCAGAGTTTCTCGATCTTCTTTTCGACTTGGAGCTAGAGGATTGAGTGGAAGGAGAAGAGCTTCTTTCCCTTTCGTCTGATCCTACGAAGAGGTGATGACCGTATCTCAAAGATTCATTCTCAATCAGCCCATTTTGATGAGAGTCTAGATCCAGACCTGAGGTGCTGACTGATCTGATTCTCTTCGATTCTCTTGAAGGATTCTTGCTTTTGGTCTTGCTCTTGAAGGAAGTAGAAGAGATTGGATCTGAAGGCTCGAGAGGTTGACCGTCTGGATTGTCAGAGAAGCCACGATTGAAAGAGTTCAAAGTGTTTCTACCTTGATCGACTGGGGCTGAAGGTGTCAAAGCAAATCTGAGCTGTTCTCCCATTGCAGCATCATGAGCTATAATCTTTGACAACGATCTAGATCTTCTTCGGTTCTCGATCTGATAGCCACCAGCTCCGATTCCAACCAAATGGTTTTGAAGTCCATGATGAAGACTACTTTCTTGAGAATAATCCGAAGAAGAAGGTGGAGAAGAATTGAGAACCGCGTTCCAGCCATTGCCTTGTTTGGTAGTCTTGTTTCTTGGACTTCGAGGAGGAGGAGGAGGAGGAGGAACCGGAGATTGTTGAGAAGCTTTGTAGATACTTGAAGAAGCAATGATGACGCTTTCGGGATTTCCAGAAGAGTGATCGTAATGATTGAAACTTCCTTGAGGTAAAGGTTGAGAGAAAGACGAAGATTGACTCCCAATTCCAGCATGGTTCGTTGTTGTCGAAGTATTGATGAAACTTGCTCTAGATTTCCTGTTTCCCAATCTATTGACTGATTCAATTGTATTACCTTCTAAATTTGGATTTGAATGCGAACTGGAAGAAGGAGGCATGAATCCACCCATTCCATCTGAGATTCCCAATGAATTCAACCTTGAAATTCCAAGAACGTTATGGTTCGAAGTTGATTTCCTCTTTGAACCCTTTTCCTTGTAATCAGTCGCCTTTTGTTTGATTTCCAAACCTAATCCATACTCATCTGAGGCAGCATTCCTTTGGCTATTAGATTGTGTCTGTCTGTTGACTGCACCTGCCTGACCTTTCCTAGTCCCATTCCCATTCCCAACTCCCACTGGATTTGCCATTCCCAACAGATAAGACTCTAGAATTTCCCTTTGCATTGCTTTCCCATTGATGTTGACGGTTTCGTTCTTGTTGAGATGATTGAAAGAAGGGGAGACTGATTGGGAGGGAGCGTTGGCTGCTGCATCTCCATGACGAGGATCGTTGTTGATTGGAGCTGCAGATAGAGAATACTCTGAACTTGAAGTAGAATCGATTGAAAGGGAATTGGGATTCAAACGAGGACTTGGCTTTGGACTCCTTGAAGGTCGGTTTGGATTGAGAGCAGTTGGAGTTCTTTGCAGACTAGTTCCACTGGGACTCGAGATTGGAGTCAAATGATGAGATTGGATTTGATTGAATGAATGATAATTCGAGCTCGAGTTAGCGTTGTTGGTTGGATTTGGAGTTGTAGGTCTGCTGATTGGTGAAGGTTGAAGGGAGTTGCTGCTGTTTGGACGACGCAGATGCTGCTGCTGCTGCTGACTTGAGAGATGATGATTGCCATTCAATCTTGGTGAAGAAGAGAACATGTTGAAGTGAGTGAGAGGAAAGACTGCTGGTAGATGAAGAAGAGAAGAGGATGAGGATCAGAAGGGGTTGATGTGATTGGATCCAAGACTGCAAGTGGAAGATGCAACTCACTACGACTCGATGGCTTTGATGACTTAATTTAAAAGAGTGTATGATTTGAGGAGAATGAGCTTGAAAAGGAAAACCAAAAGTAAGAGAAAAGAGGGAATAGAACCAAGAAGCAGAAACAGGGGATGGATGGAATTGAAGATGACAGCCACTCTCTCTTTCCTTTCCTAATGCGACTGCTGCTGCTGCTGCTGGGGTTTGCTTGATTGGATTTGTGTGTTTGTTGTTGTTTCCGCAAACAGCAAGCCTTTCCTTGCCCCTCGTGGCTGCACATCCCCTGTTCATCTTGAATGAATGTTTCAGTTTGGTCAACAGGGAAGGGAGAATTCCTCTTCAAAGAACAACACCACAACACTTCTCGACGAACGCATCAACTCCAAAAGAGCTATGTACAAAGCAGAAGATGTTGATTTCATCACAGGAAAGATCTGACATAGTTACAAAAGAGATCATTTCGATTCTTCCTGTCGAAGTTGGAGCTGATCTAGTCGCCTTTGGACATGCATGGCACTCTCCCATCAAAGTCAACTTCCTTGGGATGAACCTTCCAAGAGCTCTGAAAGGCCTTCTAGGTTATCTAGGTTAGCACTCTAAAGATGACGGCTTTGCAAAAGGGGTTGGTACGGAGGACAGTCGGGAGAAACAAAGCTCGACGTCGCTGACACTTTCGGTCTCTGCTCTAGTTTTCTGGTAGACCGATAGTCATTGGTTGGCTTCTTCAAAGTTCTGTTTGATAAGTGATGTTCTGAATTTGGTCGTGGAGGTTGAGAATTCTCGCGGTTATCAGGGGCTAGTGCGAAGAGTTGGGACTCACGAACACAGACACACGAACATTGTCTTCTCAATCTTCCGACTCTGACTGCGTTCGAGACATTATTCTGGGTTCAAAATCGATGAAATCAGCCTCTCATGTGGTCAAAATGCTACAGGGAAAGGCAGAGTCCAGACCAGTTGCGAGAGTGTGGGGAAGCGACTTCAATAAAACAGGCTCGACTTTTCAACAATCTCGCTGACTTCTTTCTGATTCGGATTCTGTATCTCGTTCTGATCCATACTCTGCGAAACGATTTCGCGCAGTCACTACCCCACAGAGTGAAGAAGACGTTGCTCGCTCCTTGATATCCAGCCTGTCTTTCACAATCTCGCAAAGCGACTTCATCTCTTTCCCTCTCAACCATCACATCCATTTCGACGACTCAACAATGACCCCAAAACAACAAAACGAAGATGATAGTGGAAGCATGCTGAAACTCCTTTTGGACTCGGTAGAGGATTTGGATCTTTCAGTCGAAGGTCAAAACGATCCCAAGGCCTTGCTCGTCCAAGATGTGAGTTTTGATTGAAATACGACCCAGAACGAAGCGCCATCCCGTTTCTGACTTCTATCCATTGTTGTATTTGCTTTCTACTCTTGATGATTCATCCAGTTCGAGATCAGTAAACTCTTTGCAATCGTGAGTTAACAAGCAGCCCTACTCGCTTCAAAAATCCGGTATCTTCGTTTTGTTGCTCACTCGCCTCTCTTCCTGACAATCTCTCTCTAATTCAATTCAATTCTCTCTGGCCAAACCTATTCTTCTGTACAATTTTCTCGACTCTCACTCTTCAACCCTCTAGATCGAATTCGCTCTCAGCAATGGAGCCGACAAATCAGACGAGGGCATCTTGGCTGGATTGAACATGATGTCCAGAGAAGAGGCTATAAAAACAATCAATGGAGTCTTCTTATTCAACGTCAAATCATCCAAAGAAGCTGGAAAGACCCAATCGTTCTTCGTGGATATGCGTAAAACTGGATCCCTCACTTTGGGTAAGGGACCTCCTAAACCCAAACCAGACGTCATCTTGACAGTCAACGATAGAGATATGGTAGCACTAGCAACTGGAAAGATGAGTGAGTTTATGAATTTGAGAAAGTTGAAGAGATCTTAGAAGACTTTCTTCCGGTTCAACTTTGGGTACATCGTTGGGATGAGAACTTCTTCTGATGCTTCTATCTTGCCACCTTTTGTTCTTTTGCGTTTCCCTTACAGATCCACAAATGGCTTTCATGAAAGGAAAGATCAAGGTCAAAGGAAAGTGAGTATCAATCCGGCAAGTCTTCTCGAAATTCATTGGACTCGTACTTTGCCTCTGAAATCTGATGTTCTGACCAGATTTTCTCCTTCCCTCGTTTCCAATCTCCTTCTTTTTTCAAGTATCATGCTAGGATTGCGTATGCAACAACAATTGATGAAAGAAATCGGAAAACTGAGCAAGCTTTGAAATGAATCTTCCAAGCTTTGTTTCCCCTTGTTGTTTTTATCGTGTGCCTCTGTATTGATTGCTTCTTCTTAACTTTGTTGCCTCTTGATTTATACTTCTCTCTCGGATCTGGTAAAGAAGGATGCCAGAAGTCTTCGCAAATCGAAAGTGAGAAACACTCGCCTCAAGATCCACTCTTTTCAGAAATTGATCTTTCTCGTTCCAACTCTTTTGATACTACTATACAAATCCTCTCCTTTACTCTTCTTTTCTCATTTCACAAATCCCAATCTAGCTCGGCGTCCTCTTCTTCCTGAGTCTTCACAGTAGCCGATCTAATCTTATTCCCTCTATTAGCAGCAGCTCCGTTTCTATTGCCACCGAAACCTTCATCCAAATCTTCACCTGCAGCCTCTGATCTTTCGGCTTCTTCTTGAACTGGATCCTTTCGATTCGGATCAGGAACTGTGGAAGGATCCAAAACTCCAACTGCAGTTAGGAGTAATTCAATGTCTGTGGAATGAAAAAATCGAAAAAATCAGAAAATGCGGTCAGAGAGTTCAAGAAAAGATTCAATGTGTCCAAGAGATGTCCAAGGGTGAAGAGTATGACAGACTCACCACCCAATTTGGTATTCATCCCATCTAGACCAATCTCAGGTCTTAGACCTACGATTTGTCTGTGAAGCTCTCCATTTCGATAGATCAGCATCGTCGGGAGGTTCTTATCTGGATAGTTTGGAATACACTGTTGGTGAAACATGAATAAAATAGATTTCAAAGATAGAAAGTCAGAGAAGAAGCCTTTTATGAGATCCAGAAAATGAGGGAGAAGTGGGAAGAAGTCTCAGAGAGAGAAACGAGAAAGTCTTGCTCACCTTGTCTCCCACTATGCTAACGAACTTCGTCGAAGGATATTTAGCTGCCAGCGTATCCAGATAACCAGAAAGGAGCTGACAAGTTTCCATTCTATAAGGAGAGACAAGAGACGAGAGGCGGGTGAATGAGATGGAGAGAGAGATGTTAGAATCTAAAAGGCTTACGATCCGATGGAGCATAGGCCCATTCCTCTTGCGAGCTCGAGGGAATGGAATCTGTGACATGAATGCTTCCTGGAAGCCCTCTCTATCACTTGCATTACAGAGTAAATGCTGAAGGGAAAGGCTTAAGATTCCAGTGTTGCTCTTGCCCTTTAGACCAGCTCCTTCTCTCTCTCTCTTCCGCTTGGATCCAGCTGATACGATTCAAGTTTTGAAATAGATGCACTTACCCATCTTTATAGAGATAACAAACGACTCCAGTTCCCTTATTCTTACCCTTTCCCTCCTTCTCTCCAACTCCAATCTTCTTTCCAAAACTTCCAGCTCCAGTTTCGACCTCTTCTTCCTCCTCCTCTTCCTCCCCATTATCATTATATTTATCCGGATTTTCCTTACTAGCCTCAGTGACTTCCCTAGTATAATCAGGTCTACCAATTGGATAAACTCTACCGAATCGATTCCTTTTCTCTTCTCTTTTCATTTGTTTTAATCTTTGTTCTTTTATCCTCTGTAGGAATTTCTCCTCTTGATCACCTAGAGAACTCGAACCTCTACCATCTGATTCCTCCAGAGCTCTGTTTAGTTGATCTAGAGTTGCATTTTCAAGTTGAGTTTGTCTTTGTTCTGCTTGAGATGGTAATTCTGGTGAAGGGGAACGAGAAGCTGGCTTTGGAGGAATGATTCCTCTGGCTCGTAGTGCATCGTGACTGCAAAGGAGAGTGAGTTGTATGAATGCAAGAGTGAGTTGATACGAGATTGGATTGCGTCGAGATTCGAGATTGGAAAGAGTTATAGATTAGAAGATTAGAAGAAATGGATTGCGGGTTGGAGATTAGACTCAGCCTATTACTGGAATGGCTTGCTTCGTTGTTCTTTTGGTTCTAAGTTCCAATTTCCAATTTCCACTCACAACTCAGTGTCCTCATTTGGGTTGATGTTCATTTGCGCCATCTTGTCGTTTGCTTAGTTGGTGTGTGGGAAGACTTTTTCAGTTCACCAAAGCCTCATCATTTCTCACAAAGACTCTCTCGCTTTTAACAAAAAGCAAGAATTAGAAAATGACAAAATTTGATTGGATGCTAGCTGAGACTAAAGAATTGGGTTTCATATTACAAGACGATTGGGGATGCGGTTAAAAAGTGATTGAGAAAAGACGACGAGCATTGACATTGATATAGACAAGAAACTGGGATGCAAGATGAGATAGAAGATCGACAAGTAAAGGTCAAAGGGGGAAAGAGATGATAAGAATCACGCGAGAAGTGACCCACGAAGAAGACATTTGAGGTCAGAAGTAAACTCTGATGGCTTGCGAGACGGTAGACTCTGTCGGACAATAAGGGCATTTCAATCGGCTAGGGAAATAGAAATAAAAGAAAGAGGAAAACAAATCAGGGTCAGTTTGACGAGTTGAGGGGGAGAAGGGGAGAAGAAGCTTTCCAAAAAAAGGTGGCTCCTCGCCCTCATCAAGATCGATTTACTCTTCGAAAAAAGACTCACCCTTCTCTTCTACCTAACTTGTTCAAACTCTCCAGACAGATTACATGACCACATGCCATCATCATTGGAGGATTCTCTTCCGTACCTTGCTCCTTTGAAACTGGACAGGCAAAAGTAGAATGGAATCTGAGATGAGGTGGCAGTGGAATCTCGACCTGAAAAAAAGCCAAGACAGGCAGAGAGAGGGACAGAGACGATTGGGAGAAAAAGAATTCAGAAATTGTCCTCGATCTCGAGAAGCAAAGTGTAAAGAGAGTTAGAGGGCAAGAGAACCCTTTTGCTAATCTTGTTTTTCAAGGTAGACGAAAAGTCTTCTCTCATAAACTCACGGGTAATTCATCTCCCTGACTCCATTCATTACCACTTTTCATCATCATATTCCTAACTTTCCAAATCCTATTAAGTGCACCACCAGCCCCAACTTCCACCCCTATTCTCAAAGGTGGTTCTTTAGCTACTCCAACTCTTGAACAAAATTCAACTTTGAACATTGGTAAAAGAAAAGGAGCATGAGTTAGATTTGGATGTAATAAAGGTCTATAAGGTTCAGGTAGGATTGAAAGTAAGGATAAATGTAATGGAGAAGGAATTGGTAAATCTTCTCCTTCTCCTTCTCCTTCCCCATCTTTTCTTTCATCAATTTCCATTGCTTCTTCTCCAAGATGAGAAGGATGATGATGATTATTGTAATTCAAAGATGGATTTCCAAAATGATTATTAGGATCATTCAAATCCAATTTGACTTCTAAATCTAAATCCAATTCTGCATCTAGATCGAAATCATTCTTTGCTGTTTGAAAAGACATTATTGATTCATCTAATTGCATTGAAACTCCATTACCATTACCATTTTCCATTCCATTACCAAGAGAAGCAGAAGGTAAGAAAAGTAAAAAAGTGAAAAGTTTTTGAATCTCATTTAAATGACTTTTCAAAAATGGTTGGAAATGTTTCCTTCCATAATTCAAAGCCTTTTCAACATTTGATTGAATATTTAATGTATTCCCATTTGAATGATGATGATGATGACTTGATGAACTTGAAGAATTACTACCATCACTTGAATTACCATTAGCATTTTGTTCAAATCTTTCTCCATCTGGATCCGAAATCACAACATTTCCTAAGACTTGACTTTCTACTTCTTGCAATTCAGCTTGATGATCATCATTCAAAATCAAACTGGATGATTCTTCTCTTTCCTTTCCTTTACCTTTTGTTGAAACCTTTCGAACCTCCTCTGATGTTGCTTGGATTGGATTCCCTTGTTCTCTTCCATCGATTCCTAAAGCGATCCTGACAAACATACTTCGATGTAAAGCAAATTCCAATCCACTACCTCTACTTTCTAGGAATTTCCTCTCTTTTCGTGCCCATTCTATAGCTGGACGTAGGTTTCCTAGAGATAGAGCTTGGGAAGTGTTGTGAAGGACCGAGAAGACTGATAGGGAAGGGGGAGAGAAGGGAAGGTTCGCTTCCTGTCATTCACATGGATGGGTGAATGGGGATGAAGAGTTGAAGTTGAAAAGAGATGTTGAGGGAGAAGAGAGAAGAAAAGAAATGTGAGCAATTAAAACGCATCAAGTGATAGAGAACCAGTATCAAGACAGCATTAAGAGAGAGAATTGATATACCCTTTCTCCACCGAAACAGCTCATTCCTACAATCTGAAATGAACTTCTTGGCCTGGAGACTTTGCTTTCTTCTTCATTTCTACATGAAAGCAATGGAGGGATCCTGATGAGTGCCAACCCCTGTGCTCTTCTTTTGATAAGCCTCCCTGTCCCAATGCAGCATCAGCAAGACTCTCCCTCTCTCTCTCTCTTCCCAAGTCACCATCTCTGATTACTAACCTTTGCGAACTTCTGAGCAGTTTCCCATTTATTTTCTCTAATCAAATGTTCCATGACGACAGCCTCCAAAGCTCTCTGAGGTTCTTTCCCATTGAAAAGATTAGGATCAGAAATGTTCGAAACCTGAATTGGGAATTTCTTTTCCAAAGCTTTTGATAATTTCGACAGAGCTGAATTGAATTCTTTCTGTCTTTCTGAAATTGATTTCTGAGTTTGTGAAATTGAAGAAGAGATTTCTGCGAGTAGAATGGAGGGATTGATTGGATAGGGTGAAGATGAGGATGAAGTGGAAGTGGATGAAGATTGTAGAGAATGTTTTGCAGTTTCTAGAGTTTGAATTAAATCATCGATTGCATCTGGAATTGTAATTGTGGATTTGGATTTAGACTTTGATTTGCTCGTAGATGACTTGATTGGATTATTGGATGAGATTGTGGATTCAGTGACAGTTACATTTGCATTTCTGTTGGATGCAATCAATCCAGGTGCTGCCTTTTCTACTTTGGCAAACTCTGAAAGAATGCCTTCCATACTAGAAACACTCTCAGAAAGATGATGTTGGATTGATGAGATGGCGGTTAGGGTCAAGAGAGAAAGCAAATCCGATAAGCCTTTTGACTTTGACTTTGACCCAATCACTCGAACAATGTCCTCCTCCTCTCCTTTCGACAGAGCTCTATCCACTTTATCCTCTACTGCTCATTCCATCTTCGACACTCCAGTTCATCGTCATTCCTTACCCTTGGCAAGCGCAGGAGCTCTATCCATCATCGCTTTCTCTTACTTTTGGCCAAACTACCCCAGATCCAAAGAAAACAAGTCTCTGCCTCTCCTAAGGAAAGCTCCAAAAGGTTTGAAGGATGATGATATTTATCCAGAAAACATCTATGAAGGATCTCAGTGAGTCAAAGCAGTCCCGGTCGATTTGCATCTTTGCGCTGATCCTTTTCGTTCGTGTTCGTTCGCTTTGCAGATACGTCGACACTCCTTATGGTCAAGTAAAGACCTTCCAAGTAGGACCAACCGACGGAAAAAAGCTACTTCTTGTCCATGGTATCAGCACTCCAGCTCCCATCTGGAAAAACGTCTTGGGCAACTTGACCAAAGCTGGTTATCGAGTCCTTGTTTATGAGTGAGTCGCTTTCTACTTTCCCCTACGATTTGACTCTTATATATCTTCACTTACTTTTCGGGAACGTTTACTGAACAAAAGAAAGAGTCACCTTCTTTCTCTCTATCCATCGACTTGTCATTTTGAAAAGTCTCTACGGAAGAGGTTACTCTGACAGCCCCTCGGTTCCTCATGACGTAGCTCTCTACACGGCTCAAATCTCTTTCTTGTTGACTGCGAATCCAGATTGGGAGAAGTTCGATATCTGTGGAATGTCACTTGGTGGTCCAATTGGTGAGATTCTGATTTCTTTACAAAACTCTCAGGAATCTTTGCATCGTTTTCTAACATTTCTCTCTCTTTCTTCATCTCGAAAGTATGTAACTTCGCCCATTATTTCCCACAAAGGATTCGAAAAATCTTTTTGATTTGTCCAGCAGGTGGTATCCCCCATAACTCAGTTCCAATCAAGACTCAAATCTTCTCGTCTTTACCATTCGGTTTGATGCAAAGTCTGATCAGTATTTCACCAATAAATCCAGTAAAGGATTCCAAGTCGATTGGTGCTTTTCAAGCTAAAAATCATCCTGGTTTCTTTTATTCTTTCTTGAGCTCACTATCCTTCGGGCCTATCTTCGGGCAAGCAAGTGTTATGAAGGAGGTTTGTCAGAACTTTGGAGACAAGATTCAGATCGTTTGGGGGGATAAAGATGATGTTGTTCCTTTGGAAACTAAAGAGTGTGAGTTATCAGATTTGGATGATTTGGAGATCAGGCTCAGTAGAGAAGAAGCCGATGATTGATCTCGAATCGAAACGCCACTGCCTGCTTGTCCTTCTTGTCTCATCTTCTCTCCTCCTCTCTCTCTCTCACACACACACACACAAAAAGACTTCGCTGGAAATACAAAGGTCAATATCATTCCTGGTGGAGGGCATTGGATTCTAGCAACTCATGGAGAAGATGTTTCTAAATACCTCATCGCTCACTTAGATTCGTAACTTGGAAAGACACATTTGAATCAAGAATCTTTTCTCTTCTCAAGCAATTTCAGGATTTTTCATTGCCCAGACACCTTCCAATTCCCTCCCTCCATTTAGTTCCTTAGCTTCTCTATAAACCTCTTTCATTCCAGTATTTTCCAATCCTTTCGGTCCCAATTCTTCAACTCTATAACCACAATCCAAACCCTCCACTGGTTCTACAGGAAGATTTCTCTCCAAACTCGAAGGTCTCCATTTCTTTGCTCCTTTTCTATTCTCTACTTTGACGAACAATCGTTCATAGAACCAAGTTGGAGTGTATCTAGTCGAAGCTCTTGAATAATGTGGATCGTTATCAAACCAATTTGGTGTCAATCTTGGTTTGTTCTTCTTCTTGACTTCTCCTGATTGTTGTGAGTGGTTTCCTACTGGACAAACTTTACCTGAATCAGCTCTGATTCCAGAAGCTGGACAGACTCCGAGGGAAGGATCCATTGGATTTAAAGAGACACCTTTTGCTAGACCTTGGTTTCCGATTGGAGCCATCGTTAATGGTGAAGATCTTGGAAGTAAGAGATACCTTTGAAAGATTCCAATGCTTGATAAAGCCAAAGAGGATAGACTGTAAAAGTATGAGGGAGGTTTCTTGTAACCCATTGCGATTCGTAAACGATCATCCATTAGAGATGCTGGAAAAAGAAAAAGAAAGAAGTTTCAATGACGAAAGAAAGCGAAAGCAGGAAACCCGATTCTTCAAGCTGCAACTCACCTACAATCTTTCTAGCAAAACCATGTGCGAAAGTTGGGACGTTGAAAAGTAACATTCTAACAGTTTCATCAGCAACTTTCTTGTTGGTCTCGTTGAAAACCATGTTCTTCTTTTCGTAATCTTCAGACCATTTCTCCATTTCTTCCAGACTGGTTGGAATGTCTGCGATTCTCATACAACGACCTATATGATAGAAAGTCGCGAAGATAGCTTCTCTTTCTAATGGAGATGCGAGTCTGTATCCCGCTTTCTTGTACCTGGGAACGGATCGTCGAGAGAGAAGTCAACACCGTCTCAACGGAAGAGGAGACAGAACTTTTCTCTCTGTTTGCGACTTACCAAGCAGGAGGACCTAGAATGAAAGTACTCAGCGTATAAAGGAGATCATCATTGCTGATGGTAGCTTCAGGCTGATGCAAACTTCTAGCTCTTTCGTGAAGGTAATTGACTCGAGCGAGCGCAATCGCAGACCTTGGATCGTTTGGCTCGTGCCATTCTTTCTCTTCTTTTGGAGGTACATCGTTATCTTTCAGATCTAAGATTGGAAGTGGGTAAGTGAAGAACGAAGCGACCTGAAAGCGTTGAGATAGCAGAAGAAATAGAGGTCAGATTCCATCGAAACTTTTTCTGTCCTTCTGAGTGTTACGAACTGCGACGGCTGTGTCTACATATCTCCTAGTCGATTTCCCTTGATCCACAAATTGACCTGATAGGTTGATGAGAAGAAGAGACAGAGAGACGTAAGTGATCAGTCTGGCCAATGAAGAGGTTCCTGATTCTAATCAGGCCGCCTCTCCAACTCACCAGTTGCAGACAAGATCTTTGAAATAGTTGGGATTCCATAAGTTCTGAAAAGAGCCTAATGATTAGAATCGAAGCAAAAGATGCGAGGACGTCAAGTCAGTCAAAGTCTTTCTCCGAGTCTTCCATCCAACGCAAACTCTTCACTAACGAATTCTAAGCTCTTCTGAGTCACGAAGGGCATTTCCCAAGCACCTAGGTTCAAAAAGATCCTCTGAGCATCTCTCACTCCTCTATGACCTGCCTCTTTCGAATTCATTCTGGATTTGCCTTTCTTTTCATCTTGAGCTGAGAGAGCATATCTTGAACCGAAGGTGTCTTCTATCTGTTGCGCTCGTAGGTATCGAACTAGTTGCACTTGAGCTAGTCGAGCTAGGATGAGGATTCCCAGCAAGGGAAGGAAGTTGCTCATCTTGGATGTGTTGGTTTAGGAAGAGGGACTCGGTTTTCAAGTCACCTTCTCGATTCTCGTCGGCTAGGGCAAAGCCGAGATGCGCTTCAGTCGATAAAGACGAACTCTCAAATTGTCTCTTTGTTGATTTTCAAGAACGAAAAAGGGGTTTGATGCTTATATACAAGGGAATAGAGAGAAGAAGAAGAGTGGGGAGAGGATGTGGAGAGTAACATTACAAGAACTTTTGTACGATGAGACAAAACAGATCTTAACCTGGTCCAACCTGAGAAGGAGAAAAAAGCAGAAGAGACAACAAGTTCGAGAGTTAACGTGAAGATCGAGATGAGAAAGAGATCAGCGAAATACTTAGAGCGAAATAAGAGAAACGAATTGTCATAAGCCTCGACGAAGAAACTCACCTTTGGAATGTCATGATGTTCACTGAGAGAGCTCAAGTGTTCATTGAAAGCATCTACTTTATCTTTGTGAGATCTTTTGGCTTCTTTTGAAACTCGTTCGGCCATCTGTAGAGAAAGGAAAGGGACGACGTTAAGTAGAAACGGAAAGGAAATAATCAGCACTCGATCTCTTTGAAGCGTTCGTCCTCTAGAGTTTGACAAAGGGAGCGATAGTAATAGCCAGAATTTTTTCCTAACGAAAGAGGAGAAAAAGATCTTGAAAGAGAGATAGTGCCATAGAATGGCCAAAAGAGGCAACGCTTGGAATGAAACAAGTAGGAGCGTAGCATCTCTGAACCTTACATCGGCCTACCACCCTTGTCCTCATTGATGATGCAAACCTATATGTCGATTCGAAGTAAAGCTTCGAGAGACTTCACCACCCGAAGGAGAGACGAGACCTTGAGTACTCACCCTTCGTAATCTGGTCTCTTCGAACCTCCTCTCTGCTTCCGTCCTAGTATCTTCGTACCCCTCCTTGTCCTTTCCATTAGAACCAGACCCAGCTTGCTCCCTATCTTGCTCCTCGTCTTCGCTGTCTTGCTCCCGACGATCTGTATTGGATGTTTTGGATGACTTGTCCAAAGTGGAAGTGCTGGAAGTGGCAGTCAAGGCATGCTTGGATGAACTTGACGATGAAGACTTGGACTTCTTCTTTCTGTTAAAATGGAATGAGGGAAGGGGGGAAAGGGGAATAATGGGTGAGATGGATGGAGAGAGTAATGATAAGGAGAGAGAGGAAGGAATGAGCTCCCTTGCTCAGCTTGAGATAGCAAAAAGAGATGTGCGTGTTGATTCGACTTACTTTTTTGATTTTGAATCATTTCCCTTTAGTTTCAACCCGCCAGGCTTGAAATCGTATGGAGACGACATTGCAGCTTGAAGATGGTCGACGTTGAAGTTCAGAGTTGTGCAGCTTTGTTTACCACCAACCAACCATCACAAGTATCGAATATGGCAGGAGGAGATTATCGTAAGTATTACAAACCACCTTCAAGCATTTCGAATGGTCTATTATACAAGGCAAATCAGCAACATCAACACAGGCAGCCCTCGCTACTCAACTCAACTTCTAACTCGACATCTTCAACTTTGTCCTCCCCCTCTCCCTTTCTCTCTTTCTACTTCTGAAATGGCATGCATCCTATATTATCTCCGAATCAAATTCTATTCAGACTCAGTCAAGATCGACCCAGCCGTCGAGCGATGGCAAGACATGGTGAGTAGGAATAATAGTCTACCTTCCCTCCATCTTGCAATCAATCCTATCTGCTTTCATACTGACTTCATCTTCCATTTCCATTCTTCTCTTTTATAGCACTCCTCAATGTATCAACGCTTCAAGATGACTCCATCTGCAACTCGCAAAGTCTTGTTCTGGGGCGCCTTGATTCCTTTCCTCACTTATCAAGCTGCAGTCTATACTGATGTGAGTTTCGATTTGGCCTTTTCTAACATGTCCGATCTAACTGAGTAAAAGTGGAATGTCGGAGGGCTCTGGTGCAGTTGGAAAGCCAGAGCTAACGGAAGAGTTCAAATAAAGCCTCAATCTTCAAGATGGAAGCCATTCGAGCCTGTAACTTCTTCCCCTGATCAAGCCAGGACAATACTCGTTCAGAAGAGTCCATTTTGTTGGCATGTGGCATCTCGAATAGGTTTGGGGATTCAACGATGTGGGAATGATAGACTAGATAGATCGAGAGTCAGACTCCTCTCTTCCTCAAGGGAATCTTTCGAGCTCTCTCTATCAACGCCTTTATTCTCAAGGTCTTTCCCAATTCTTCTGGAATGATGGGCTCTCTGTTCGAAGGACAGACTAGAAGATTTGTGGAGAAACGAGCACATCTGTCTACCTTCGAGTTGTTTTTCGTTTCTCGTCTTCGAAGTCCTTTCATAGTGCAACGTTCTCGAGTCTTTTGACGAATCTTTCTCAAGCTGACCCTTTTGATTCTCTACCTCTTTTTCTATCACTTCTACCCTCGATCGCCATCTCCATCTCACAGAACCGTTGGGATCTAAGATCAAAGACTCGTGATGATTCTCTTCTTCGTAATCCGCCAGCTCCAAAGACTGAAGATGAAGAGTAGATATGCCCTTTTTCATCATGGAATCAATCTAATGAAACTTTTCTCTGGCTTTTTCGAGATAGATACTGTTGTAAATGTGTCGATCCTGAAGTGCGAGCTTGGATAAAGCAGATCGAAAATCTCGACCCCGTAGATGAATATCGTCGTTCCGAATGCTGTTCCTATTTTCAAAGTGGGACAAAGCGTACAAAGTGACATAGTAGGGTCAAGAGAAACGGAAAGATGAAGTCTTTTGAAGGTAGGGGCGAGAAAAGTGGAAGGATGAAATCCTTGAGCCTCTAATTTGCTGGAGGTGGACAAAGAGTGATGGTATAATCAGCATTCTTTGAACAAGTCCAAAGAGCAGTTCCTGAGGACTCATCATACGCAAAAGCATAAGAATCGGGGCAGTTGTCTTTGAAGTACTGTTGTAGGAATTGAAAAATAGAGATTGAAAAAAGGGCGAAGGAGAGGGTGAGCGACCGTCAGCCTTCCAATCAAAGATTGACGACTCGCTTGACATTCGTTCGGCAATAGTAAAACTCACTGAGTAGTATTGAACTCCACTTGAAGGACAGGTTGCTGGCTTGTCGTCTGGGCCCTAGAGAAGGATGTACGGAGAAAAAGGAGTCGAAATGTCAGAGAGTGGCAAATCTCGAAGTGAGCAGAAGAAAGAGTTGGCGAGACTCACAGTGCAGCAGTTGGCGTCACCGCCGAAAGCTGATCGATTTCAAATGAAGAAATTGAAAAGAAAAGAGAAGAAAGGAAAGCATAGTCAGAAGGGCGAGAACAGGGTAGATCTCTTCTGTAGCATGTAGATCTCTGCCTCTAGAAACCTCCTCGCAATCAACGTACCCTGGCATGCCGACTTGCAAGCCACTACGTTTCCAGCAGAGTCGTGTACCTGTAGAGGACTTGGGCAGTTAGCGTTGAGGTCTGTAGAAAGGGTTTTTGGAAGGGATCAAAAGAGTAGTAAAAGTGAGTAGACGCTTTGACGCAAAATCTCCTCCTTTCGTTCGTGAAAAGTACTTGACTTGATACTAACCAACTGGGCACGAAGCTGTTGGACAACCAGACGCTGTGATAGTCATAGGCAAGTTAGATCCGTCGACATTGGAGACATCGTAGTTGTCTTGACCGTTTTGAGCCAAAGTGAACTCAGCCACAGTGACAGGTGGGATTCCTAAGGCGAAAAACGAGGGTAAAGAGACGTTCAAAAGAGAATCTTGGGTCAGCAAAGCTTTCGAACTTCGGAGAGATAGTTTCCACTCGATCTTGTGGACCCAAACTGACCTGGTTGAGTACATTCCAAACCACCCAAACAAGAGCCAGTTGCGCATGACTGAACATCAGGTTTTGAAAAGTCACACTCCGTTCTAGCCTGTTGATCAAGAGAGATAAGAGTCAGCATGCTGCGTGTGCCCTACTGCACCAGTCTGGAACAGAAGACTTACCCAGAACCTTCCAGCGGTCCAAGAGTCTGGAACGTTGATAGTTTGGGTAGCGTATGAGTTGATTTGATACCCAGTTGGACCCTCGGGAGTTCCATTAGCAGTGGCACCTTTCGACGAAGAGCAGATAAAAGAAGAAAGAGAGGTATAAGAACGACGAAGAGACGAAGGGCGAAGTGCGCTCTCATTTAAACTGCTTACCTGTGAAATGAGCACCCCATACAGTGAATGGACAAGCGTTGTAGAACTTGATCTGTCTGGCTTCAGCACTGGCAATGGCGAGAGCAGCGGCGACTAAGGTGAGTTTGAACATTTGGAAGAATGAGCTGAAAAGAGAGGTGTTGACGAGCTCCAAAAGGGGGAGAAAACGTCCCTCTTTATATACCTTTTCCTGTAATCTTTCCGTCCTACAGATGACAAAGTAAAGCTATAGACGGGAAGATTCTGGATGTCTCCTATATTTTGACATGCCATAGGATGAGCAAAGGAAAGAAAGCGAGTCGCGAAAGTGTCGGTGGCAGCTGACTGCTTCGAAGAGGGTATGGAATTTGATTGCCTTCAGGTGAATACCTATTTTTGTGTCTCATCTGACGAGATGAAAGCAAGCCTGATATTTGAGGCGAGGAAACCAAAGATTCGGAGGGCTACATTAGAAGTTCAAAGGCGAGATCAACGGCAATCTATAGCTTCAAAGCTCGCGGCGTTTCTTCGGTGCAAATCTCAGATCTATGTATTCTCTCGAAGCTATCCTTCTCGGTTACTACAGATCTACGCAGGAATCAGACTTGCATGTACCTGGCACCTGCCACATCCTTTTCAGATCAGGGCAGACGTCGGCATCGATTCACGGAAGGACGGAAGAGAAAAAGTAGAGTCGCTCGCTCGCTTCCCAGTTCCCACTTCGATAGTCTTCTGTACGTTCTAACCCTCTAGTCGCTTGCGGGTGGTCATCGGAGAAGAGAAAGCTTCTTTCTGGGCTTATCTTAGATCAAACGAGATCATTCGATAGACAGTGGCGAGGCTGAGACTGGAGCTTACTTCACTCTGGGAAATCGAGACAGCCTTCGATTGCACATCGAGGTCAGAAGATATCATTCGGATTTTTTGTATTTCTTTTCGCTTGGGTTACAACAACTTCGTCAGCCTTCAATGGACTCGTAAGTCAGTTTCCGATCCTTCTCTCCCACAAATTGCCACTTTTCTTCTTTCTCCTTCTTTCCCGACTTTATTCTAGTAGCTTTTCTTCTCTCGTAGCCATCAAACAGTCAAGTTGATGTATCCATATGGCTCGAGTTGCTGAACCTTCATCTTTCTAGAGCTCGTTAGAGCCAGAACGTGATAGACTGGGAAAAAGAGAAATCGAAACAAGACGACATCGGTCAGATGAAGTGCCAAATAGAGTAGTAAGACTACTCTCTGCAGTTCTGCTTTTCTACTCACAAGCAAGAGCAGCTACAGATGGAGTAGTATCGATCTCAGGAGCCAGATCGGTGAACATAAAAGCTTGACCTGGAGGTAGTTCAGAAGAAATCGTCTTTGCGTATCTGAGTTAGGGACGGAGAGTAGAGAGAGAGTGGCAAAGAAAGCTCGAATTTAGGGTCTTGCGAAAATTCAGTAGAAGTGAAAAAGAAGCTTGTACTCACTCCAAGAAGTTTTGTGCTTCTTGTTCTAATTCGTTGGTACGGATTTGACTTTCACTTGGAAGTTGACTAGCGTTTGGATCTTTGACTTCTTCGTCTTGAAAGTGAAAGCAAGGAAAGAGATGATAGTCTCAGCTTAGATTTCTGTTTAGACAAGGAATGTTTTTATTTATTTTCAACTTTTTTCTCACCTTCGAATCCTGGAATTTGATCTCCTCCGTCCATCATCATTCCAGAGGTAGAATCAGCACCACGAACGGACTCAGCAGGAGCGTGCGAGGAAACATCAGATTTACGAGGTCCTCTGCGAATGAAAGAAGGGAAGAAAGAGATCTCGAAGTGAGTGGCATGAAACTTGACGGCTGCCCGAGACCTATTTGAGCTCACAGGATAGGATCAACGACGGAGAAAGAACGGGAACGAGAACGACTTCTATCGACTTCACCAGAGGTACGAGTCTCGTCTGCAGCAGCTCTTTGAGCAGCTTGAACGTTCCAAGGTAATTGACGTTGAGAAAGACGAGTTTCATCTCCAGCATTACTTGCAGCTCTACCTCTTTCACTGGATAGATCTCCTCCGCCCCTAGCGTTTTGTCCGAAAGCGTTGTCGTCCAAAGGATAGTCGTCTAATTGAGGCATGTCATCTGCACCAAAGTCGACTCCATCGTCACCAAGTAGTCCAGCAGCGATTTCTTGATCAAAATCTAGGCCTAGACCGACTCCAGGAGATCCGTCTCTGGCTTCTCTTCCTGGAACTGGAGTGATACTTCCACGAAGAGCGCGAGCACGCTTTTCGGAGAAGACGTTGTCTGTAGAGCAGTATCAAAACGGAAGGCAGAGGAGATCAAGGTCAGTGCCGAGAAAACGATCCCACTCGTTCTCTATACCTTCTCACCTAGCTCCTTGAGGCGAGCTCCAACACTGGAATTCCAGAACTCGATGAGGACAGGAGCTTCTGACAGATCCAATGGTGCACCAAACAGAAGTTGACGAGCAGTGTCTGAGCTCTTCTTTTCAGCTCCTTTGAGTTCGATTTGTTGTCTTTGACGAGCCATCTCCGTGACGTAGTTACGTCTAGATTCACGCATCTCGGCGTCACTGAGTTCAGTACGAGGATCTGGTAGCGAAAGAATTCGAGAAGGGGAAGGAGAAGAAGATTCAGCGGGTCGAAAAAAGAAGAGCATTCGATACACAGATCTTTTAGACACTCACCAACATTGGAGAAAGCAACGCGCTTCTTCTTGTTAGGCTTGTTGATTGTCATGATCAGATCAGCCGAAGCGCTGGAACGCTTCGATGGACTTCTCGCAGCTTGTTCAGCAGCAGCAGCATCTCCTGGAACGGCCTGAAAACGAGATCGAGAAAAATGAAGTCTAGTAAGAAAGACATGTTCGTTCTTTTTAGAGGGCGGAACATCATAGCACTCACTTCGTCGAGATCCATGTCGAAGGCAGGTTCGATAGGCAAACCATCAGCGTCGAATCTGCGCGAGAAAAGGTGAAGTCGAAAGAGCGTTAGTAAAGTGAATATATGCCCTCAAAGCACTGTTGAAAGAGGAGTATTTTCTTGAACTTCAGACTTACTGTTGCATAGGATCAACAGGATCATCAGGGAATTGGAATCCGTCGTCTTGGAAGTCGAACTGATCGTTTCCGAGTTGACTTGAACTTCTTCCTGCTCCAGCAAGTGGAACTCCAAAGTCCTGGAAGAGTTCATCCATTCCTTGAGGTCTATCGACTTCATCCAAGTTCAAATCTAGACCAGGTTGACCATCATCATCCAAGTACATGTTTTCGAAGGCTTGTTCACCTCCTTCGCGACCTACTCCCAAATCTTCGTCGTCATAAGTTGGTGGTTGAGCCAAAGTGATGGAACGTTGAGCAGCGGTGTGTCTTGGTGATGAAGCCGAGGCAGTAGCTGAAAGAGATGTAGAGGGAAAAGATTGTGATTCCACAATCAAAATGGAAGTCAGAAGCCGGAACGAAACAGAACAAAAGAAGATCTCGCATTACTCACCTAAAGCCCCACTTGCGATTCCATGAGAGCTTTCGTCTTCTCCAGCTGCACCAGCGAGTTCCCAGGTAAAGTCGTAGTCGAAATCACCATAGAATGCTCCGCCTGCCTTAGATTGAAGAGTGATACCAGCAGCAGTTTGACCTCCACCAGATTTCAAATCGATGTCTGCAGTTCCACCCATACTAGCAGAGATATCCGAAATGATCTTCTTGATCGAAGTGTGGACATGAGTGACGTCATTCATCCAAAGTTCGGCCTGTGAGAGAGAAAAGATGTGAATCCATCAATTGTCAAGTTCGGATTCTCCAAACCGACTTGCGAACGAGACGAGCCACTCACTTGCTGCATATGGATTCGAACTACACCATAGAGCAGTTGACTACTCAGACGTAAAGCCATAGGTTCAGTTGGAGAAGAGACATTGAGACTGTGGGAGTGATCAAAAAGGGTAGAAGAATCCTTTAGAAAAGCGCATGAGCCAAGATTGAGTATCGAGATATCATCGATATCGATCTTACTTACCATGCTTCTACAATGTTCACGGAGAGCAGATCTCTACGACTCAGTTTACGATTGAGATTCTTTCCACCAATAGTTGCAGCAAGCCTTTTCGAAGTGAGGGAAGAGCAAAAGCGGTGAAATAGTGTGAGTACAGACCCATCCCACGTCGCCTCAACTTTGTCAGAGATTCTCACCAAACGGTACCTAATCCTCCCTTTCTACGTGAGAGGATGTCTTGATTGTAGAACATCGCGAGTTACGAAGAAGTAGAAGTGAGACCCTGATAGGCTGAGAAGAGAGAAGCAAGGTCGAAGTACGAAGGTGACTGAAAGGGAGGGTGGAGGATTCAGTTAGCTGGTTATGATGCATCCAAAGCTGATGCTGAGAGAGAGATGGAGGTGACTTACTTGGAAGACTAGTATATCAATAGTGAAGAGGGAAGAGAGAAGGGTAGCGGGAAAGACAATCAGCAACTTTCAGGGAATCTGATTGAGAGGCCGAGCAGAACAGTCTGCTTACTCACCTTTGTCGTCTTGTAATCTGAAGTTGTAGAATGAGAGGGTGACAATGAGTTGATTGAGAAGGTTCTAAAGATTGTCGAAATAGGTGTAGTTGGTAAAGAAGGAAAAGACGCATACGTGAAGAATTTTCATCACCTCATCTCGATTGAGTGCCGAGCCCCTCCCCTATTGTTCCAATGTTTGTTATCCTTCTTTCAGATCAGCTGACGTGATAAGAATTTATGATTCCACAATGAAACATCTCGCAGATTCTGAATCCGCAACAACAAAAATGGTAATGACTTTTGGCATCAAAGGCGCGAATGCTGGCGACGTCCTACAAACTCGAAGTGCTAGACACACTCTCATCATCAATCAGCAAAGCGCAGAGAAAACTCCAAAAGAGGAACAGATTCGGAAACATTCCAAACTCTCTAGCTGTATAATTTGGCAGATAAGATAAATGATACAGAGTGAAGATCCATCGCTCAACTTCTTGTGATTCGTTTCCAGCTTCTTCTTTAAAGTTTCTCTCCGTTCAAGTACCTCGTCAGCATCTCCAAGGCTTCTCTTGGTTGATCGTAAGGAACCTGTGGAAAGAAAACATAACATGAAAATGGGGATAGAAGAGGTCGAGGTTAGCAGCTGACGCGAGAAGTAGCAGCGTTCTCTTCTCTTCTCTTCGATCTCTCTCGCTCTGTTCTCCCTCGAGAGTGCTTAATTCTCGATCCAATTGTATTCAATCCCTGAAATCACCATGTGGCCACATTTTTTTAACGTGGACCAGTGAAGTCCGCCTCCTTGTTGAGCTTGGCCAACTTCAGTTCCATCGACGATCCATTGATAGTTCTTCGCCTTGTGGAATTCTTCGGATCTTGACCATTGAAGTTTGTCAACCCAGGCTTTGTTTCCTAGCCAATTGCAGATCCAGTCTAGTTCTCCCTGTCAAGCATTTAAAAGCAAGAGTGAAAGAACATGGGGAGTCAGAGGCGCAACGAAAGCGAACCGAGATCTCGAGTGGCGATAACTCACAACGTAGATGAAGACTTCAATTCCTCTCTCTAACAGACCTTCGATGTAGATAGTGTTGTCTACGTTACCATCTTGAGCTCTGTTGAATCCTAGAGCAACTTCTGGCGAACAAGTTTGGAATTTGCCGATCTGAACGCAAAATGGAGATGGAACGCGCTTCATAGTCAGCGATTCTTCAAACACCACTATCGATGCAAATCGACTTCGTTACTCACCTCCGAAACTGGAGCGGCACCAATCAAACTCCTGACATCATCTCGGTCTAGATAAGCTCTAATATCTGCCGAGACTGGATAACAAAGGTTTGGCGACAATCCTGCAAGACATGGATCCTCAATGTTGTCTAACAAGGATAAGAATGTATAGAGAGACAGTCGGATCAATCACTCTAAATATCGCGGGGGCAGTTTCAGGATTGTCTGTCTTGCGATATACTCACATGGATTCAAACCGGTTTCCATATATGGGCCCATCAACTCGTTTGAACACAGATCATTAGCAGATTCACAAGCATGAGAATCATAGGTATGTCTACATTCAGCTTCCAACCATTCAGTACATCTTTCCTTGAAGTACTTCATTCTCTTGCAAGTTTGAATCGACAAGACTGGTGGAGTCCCACCTCGATTCGAGCAAGTGCTGATCATGAGCGGAAGTAGGACCAAATGATTTTCAATGTTAGTAAGTTCTACCTTCTAAGATTCCCTGCTTTTTTTCGTCGTCCCAACTCACAAATCATAATAATAAGGAGTCTGAGTGGCGATATCAGTCAAACCGTTTCCAATCATTACCTTCTTCAAATTGATCAACTCCTCGACCTTTGGCTCTCTACCTTCCTTCTTAGCCTTCAAAGTCTTTTCTCTATTCATATCAACGATCTCAGTAGCGAATCGAGGTAAATATCTTCCACCATAACTCTCTGCAGTCAGGACAAAATCATTAGTTCTGAAGTCCTCGAAGGCATCAAGGAAGATCCTTAAGAATTTGTAAATATCTTTTGCCCCTTGGTTTGAATTGCTCACTTGAACGTTGTATCTTGAATAAGAGAATCCAACTCCTACTGGCTGATCAATGAAGATTAGATTTGCTTTCGAGTTCCATGAAAACGGATTGAAGGTCGTTCCGTTGATGGGAACTCCATAACCACCTTTTGATCCTTCAAAAATAGAGCAAGGTCCTAGTTCTTGGAACAACCCCAATTGTGAGCTACAGCCAGGACCTCCATTAGTCCATAGAAGTAATGGATCTTCATCTGGGGAAGAGCGAGACTCGAAGAAGTAGAAGAATAGCGATTTTCCGTCAATGAAATCGATATCTGGAGGGTGAACAGAGGCAAGAGAGGCGGATCGGCAGTGAGAGGAGAGAGAAAATTAGCCCCAACGAGAGAAAAAGAAGGAAAGAATAGAAAGGAGAGGAAAAAAGAAGCGAGAGAGGCAAGTGAGAGGACGAGAAGAAGGGGAATGGGAAAGTGGAAGGCAAGGCCAGAGGGTAGGACAAACACGATAAGACGTCTCCTCAAACGCTCTTCATTCTCACGAGGATACAAATGATCCCGTGAACGAAAGTGTGACCTTCTGCATCTTTTGAATATTTGAAAGGAGCTATTCCGTTGGGAAAAGTTGCTCCATCTGCTTGTCCTACCCTCTCTTCCCCACAGCTATCTCGCTCGACTCTTCTCTCTTTCCTACTCACAACCCGACCAACTAGTGACTGTGGTATCACAAAAAGCCTCTGGATCCAAGTCCTGATCTGAATTCTTGGACTGCATTTTTGGAGCGATCCTTTTGACTCTCATCTTTACATCTGGGAATTCCGAATGAGAAAGATGGACGTGAGCTCCGTTTTGAGACGCGATAATGTCAGAAACCTTTGCATTGGAAGTGGATTTGACTAAATGAGAATAATCTGACGGATTGAAAGGCAACTCAATCTGAACCGGGTCTTGAGAAGCTGAGGTTGAAGCAGAGTTGAAGATGGGGACGTTATCGTTTGCTGAATCCAAGTAGACGGAGGACTGGGATTCGAGATTCTCGGTAGAGATCCATGAGCAAGTCGATTGCCCTACCAGACTGCTGATGATTAGACTCAGAGCTAACGAGAACTTCATCTTGAAGAGGTGATGATAGAAGCAAGAATGATAAGTTGATAACATCCTCAGCGACGTCACAGATACGCCGAGTACAACTCGGTGCTATGTCGATCTCATTCTCCTGGGAGACTTAAAGACTTATGGCCGATTTTCTCCAAGTTTGTCAGCCAGAATCTCGCCAAAGTCTCTCTCAGGCCTCTCTGACGAGATTTCAGCCAGGGACTGCAAGAGCGTCGGTCCAAGATCTTTCTTCTCTCACTACAAGGTTCGGATTTTGTATGATAATGCAAACAGATTCATTGAAAAATAATTAAAATAGATGGGGAAGAGCGAAAAGCATCGAAGCATCAAGATGGCGAAGAGCGAAGGAAAATCGAAAAAAAGTGACGAGCAGTCACTGAGGTGGTAGGACAAGAGGAAGAGAGAAGTTCTGCGTATAGATACTCGCCTAAAATCTGCTTGAAATGAGACAATGAGAACTCGGATTATGCAAAGGCTAAAACCAATGGTTCATCCCATTGAGGGGGAGACAGTAGAACAAAGAAGTTGTGACAGAATGAAGCCAGTCAACATGAGTTGAGATTGCAGAGGCCAGGTAGTGACGGCTAAGTTCTGTAGACTGGAGCAAGAAGCTGATTTTTTTTCGTTCTTCCGTAGGATGAGAGCAAAGAAATCGTTCGGGAGAGGCTTTGCTCTTCGCTCTACTACTAGGCCAGGTTGGAGCACAGTCCAAGTCGTTCATTGCTCTTATTGACATGCTCTCTTCTAAAAAGGCTCATTTTAGTTTGAACCAGACTAACTTGATCCCTTTGAGGTTTCCTAGTTCTTGGTCGACCTTCGTTGGTCGGACGTCGAAGCGTGCGAGAGCCTAGATCCTGGGAAGTCGTGAGACCTTCTTTTTCGAACTCGAACTTGCTTCACAATTTCTTGTTTGCTTCTTCAGAGCCTCAAGTTAGAGAGTTGCAGAAACCTTTGAGCGAAAGGTACTGCTGCGAGATTCGTGAGATATTCAGTGAAGTGTCTCAGTGGAATGAAGTCATCCCCAAGAAGCTCTCGCAGATCTGAAGCTTGAAGCCTGAAGCCTGAAGCCTGAGAAGCGTCCCATCTCGAAGATGGATCATTTTTGAGTGTTTCACTTAACGATGAGTCACGTCAGAGCTATCCAGAACCTCCATTAGTCCATAGAAGTAATGGATCTTCATCTGGGGAAGAGCGAGACTCGAAGAAGTAGAAGAATAGCGACTTGCCGTCAATGAGTCGATGTCTGGAGGGTGTGGAGAAGCAAGAGAGAGGAGGTGAAAGTTATAAATGAGAGAAAAAGAAGGAAAGAAGAGAAAGGAGAGGAAAAAAGAAGCGAGAGAAGCAAGGGTCTATAGGGCGAGGACGAGCAGAAGGAGAGGGAAAGGCAAAGTCAGAAGGAGTCAGCCAAGAGGCAAAATGAGCATGATGAGATGACTTTTTCAGGACAGTTTCATAACGAGAAGTTGAAGCGGAGTCCAAGAGTGGAACTTTAAGGTTACCACTTTGTTGAATCCAAGTAGCCTGAAGATTGAAGTTCGAGGTTCTAAGCCGAGGTCCATGAGCAAGTCGATTGTCCTACCAAACTGCTAATGATTAGACTCAGAGTTAAGAAAAACTTCATCCTGAAGATCAAAGACGGAGCAGATTTCTTGAAGACTGGAGGAGTAGAGCGAGAAGATGATAAGGACTTTCTTCTTGACCTTCAACGTCTACCACCTTTTTGAATGAGCGAATCAGAAGAGCCTAAGCTCTTACCCGGTGGTTTCCATCCATTTTCACCAAACACTGATTCTTATTCAACAACGGAAACGAACCTTCAGAGGCCAAATACAGATGCAGTCCTGACAATCAGAGTCATCAAGAGCTTCCAGTTCAGATCCATGAAGGCTTTTGGTACTCAAGGTCGATCTCACAAAGGAGACTGTAAAAGGTTTGAGGGAAAGATGCGTAAAAGGTGAGAATAAAAGAGCAGGTTTTTGAAGGAGTAGTGAGCAGACAAGAAAAGGTGATAGAGTTAGGCAACAAAGAGCAACATCTTCAAA
>JASXTE010000171.1:0-95107 GCA_030280995.1 Hemileia vastatrix | reverse complement strand
CTGTCCCTCCTCCTCCTCCTCCTCCTCCCCATCTTCTTGGTGCTCCAAGAGGTTGAGCATTCATTCCCGTCTTTTGTTGATTCGATCTCCACGACATCTTGCAATCAAGTGATTGGATGGAGTGAGTAAGTGGGCAGAGTGTGAGGGGACGCAAGTTAAAGGTTCAAGTTTGCAGCATCACTTAGGACGAGGGGTGATGCTCTCGCTGGCTGTTCCAACTTTCGAGCTCTAGCTCAGAGTCGTCTCATTTTGGATTTCTAATCAGCAACCAACAACCTCAAGCTGAAAGATGGCCTGTCCAGTCAATTCACCTGCATTCCAAGCTCTAATCTTTCTAATCGGCGTATTGGTTGTCCTCACAAAATACGCAAGAGGAGCAGAACTACCCCTTCAAGTCGTGGCTCCATCCATACCTTTGCTCTCCAGTGCTGGTGGAATGGTGGCAGAGAGGTTACTCGCTGGATGTCCTGGGTGTTGATGACATCAAATTAGTTGGAATATCCAATAATCGAAGTTGGAAAGGGAAGAAGGTGAGTTGAAAAGATGTGTTGGAGCCTCGGATTTTAGAATGGCCAAGCAGGGAGTAGTGGTTGAGTAGCAATCCTCTCAAGATGGGAGATGCAAAGCTCTTTTTCAGGGTCTTCATTCGATCTTATCTCCAGCAATCGATTCCATTCATTCAATTCGAGAGGAAGAGCTGCCTGGGCAAGATGTTACGTCTCTACCCCACTCTCCAATCTCAAAACTACCCGCCTTATCCCAGAGGTTGCCAATCTCAATTCACAATGACTCTTCGTTCTATCTAGTAGGATCTGATAGCAACAGAATGATACTGGGTTGTCTCTCGCATTGGGATTCGTCTCTGATTACTGACTTGCCTCATTCCTCTTCCACGTCTCGATTCCCACTTTTGCCACTTCCAGTTCCCAAACCTGCCTTTCCTCCTTCCAGTGCAAGAACTCATCAATACTTTCATAATGAACTCATTTCCATTGGTTCACAAAAAGTAGTTCCACCTCTGTGAAAATTCACTCGAAACTCTAGCAGTCCAATCGCCATCTCTTCCAATCACCTCATTCCGAATCAAAAGAGAGTGACTGGATTGGAAACTCTTCTTTCTCATCTTCATCCATCTCAAACCCTTCAACTACTACATACTGGCTATATCTACTCAACCAAAACTTTTATTCGAACTATCAAAACAATCTCATCCAGCAGCTCTCCCTCCAATTCAAATGATCGTTGATCTCCCTTCCCTAATCTCCTCAACTAGTCTTCAATCTCAAGATACCACATTCTCTCTCTTCGGTCTCAAGCATTCCTTTTAATTGTTACATTATTTCTCTCCTTACTTCCCTCATCTCACTCGTTCACTCTTCCCTTTCCAGGTTTCCCTTTGAGCAAATCTCCCTCCCCTCGGCTTCATCCTTTCTCTCCACTTTCGTTGTTCTCTATCTGTTTTCTTGCATTTTTCTTTTTGGAATTTGGTTTTCATCCTTGCACTACTTCTCGCTACTTGTCGTGCTGGCCTTGGATCGCTCTTCTTCCGTTCTTCGAAGAGCATCTCGAATCTGGAGTTGCTTCATGGACAATTCCAAAGAGCCTGTGACGACAGAGCCCTTCGATCTTTGAGGAGTTCTCTCTACATATCCAAAAAGTTCACCTCAAGATCTCAATCTCTGTCAGAACGAATTTTTCTGTTTGGGTTTTGACATGACTGTGACTGCCGATCAGGTCACTCTCGGAGAAGGTTGTCATTCAACATCTCTTCTGGACTTTCTCCCCATCTTCTCCATCCATCCTCCTCCTCATCCTTCCCTCAAAACTCAAGATGATACCTTTCAAACCAAGTCTTCTATTCCTATCGTGCCTCATCACGGTCTTATCAATCTCAAACAATGGAGTAAACGCAGTCAGCTGTGGCGCCGGATCTAAATGTCCTTCGAGTAGTCCTTGTTGTTCGGCTGAAGGCACTTGTGGGAGTGGGGCAATGCAGTGCGCTGGTGAGTAGCTGGGTGAATGCAAAGAGATCGATTGGAGAGATTGGAGAAAGAGAGAAAGAGAGGCGGAGGAGAAAGGACAAGATAATCGAATGGACGGAAGTGAAAGGGGGCCATCGATACATCGTTCGACAGAGATCATGAATGAGTTCATGCTCGCCTGGGAGATACTCGAATGTAGCTTTTGAATTAAAGAAAGACAGCTCGAAAGGAATTAGACGAGGAATCCCGTCACTCCATCTGGCAAGAGCTACAATCCTGCCCCGATCTTTCTACTGATCCAATACTTTCCCTCTCTAACCATCGATCATCTCTTCCATTTACGAACGCTTTCATCTATTTTTTCCCAAATCACCAAAGGTGGATGTCAAGCAATGTGGTCGAATCAACCTTCGAGCTGTCTGCCAAACCCAGTCTGTCAGAATCAAAACATCACCATCACTCCAGGAGATTTCAACAATTCCAAAATGTTCAAACCAATGTGAGTTTTCCATCTCTGTGATTGAAAGCAAGACCAATCGGCTATCTGAAAGTGTAGGAAAGCTCATCTTTCAATCTCTGTACTTCTCCGTTTCTAAAGTCTCGAATACAACGGAGACGCAACACAAGCTCCATTCACTCTGGATTATGGATCAACAGGAGCTGGACCTGAAGGAGTTCTTTTGGAATTGACTGCTGCAAGACAAGCAAAAATCTCGACGACGAGATACTTTTTGTATGGAGAGGTCGAAGTCACTGCAAGACACGAAGCTTTGGATGGAGTTGTGGCTGCTTTGATCTCTATGAGTGATGCCAAAGATGGTGAGTTTCGGAGAGAATGATATTAATTCTCTGTCGTTTCTGCTTGGCTGATTTTCTCTTTCAATTCGATACGACTCGGCTCTTCAGAACTGGATTGGGAATTCACGACTAGTGATGGAACGAAAGGTTACACGAATTGGTTCTCTCTGGGCGTCGTAGACAACAATAATGGTGGAACTTCGACTATTCAACCTTCAGTTGCTTCTTGGCATACGATCGGAATCAATTGGACTCCATCTTCGATTCAGTGGAAGCTAGATGGAAACGTCGTCAGGACAGTCAAGGCCTCGACTCTCGGAGACAAATTCCCTACTACTCCAGCTCGATTCCAAATGTCTCTCTGGTCCGGAGGAAACTCTACCAATAGTGACGGGGTAATCCAGTGGGCGGGAGGTCCAACTGACTGGACGTCTTCTGAATACACTCAGAATGGTTATTACTCTCAAGAGATCAAGTCCTTTCACCATGACTTGTGGAGATGCCTCTTCAGCGAATCTCCAGACTGTCGGAACGAATACTGCAGCTCCAGTCACCAGTTACATCTACACTGGTGCAAACGATACCAATACTGGAAGACCAACGATTCAATTGAGTACGAACCCAATCTCTTTCCTCAAGAATCCTTCGAAGGATGGGATGGCTGGTATCCCAGGTTACTCAGATGGTTCCTCGGATTCAACAAAGAAAACCAACGTCTGGGATGGAACTGGAGATCAAAACGATTCGGATTCTTCTTCTTCTTCTGGCGATGGGTCCATCTTTTCGAAGAATGCAGCTTTGAAATACGGAGTCCCAATCGGCGCTGCTGTAGTTGGTCTGATCGTTATTTGGGCTATCATCACTGCTTGTGTCAGAAGAAACAGAGGAAAGAATCTCAAAGCTCCAGCTTTAGGTGCTGTTGGATCTACTCTCGGTGGAATCGCTGGTGGAAAAGCTGCCAATTCGAAGTATCAAGCTCTAGGTGGTGAAGATACCGATGGTCTACCAATGGGAGCTACTAGAAAAGGTGCTGGAGTTACTGCAGCTGTTGGACCAAGTCCGAGCACTAGATACGGTAACGTTGCTCCTGGTCAGGCTCAACGTCAAGGTTCGAATCAAGGTGGAATGAGAGATATGAGACAACAGAGCAGTTCGAACAGTAACGGGTCTTATCGTCCTAGCTACGCTGTGAGTAGAAGCTTGAACAATAATATAAACTGACCTCGTTTCATCGTTTACTGATCGCATCGCTTTTCCTTCACTTCTTTCATCAATCGCTCTTTCCAAGGCCCATGAATACGATCCTTACGCCAACTATTCATCACCTCAGCCACAGCAACAACCTCAATACAGAACTCAATCTCCATACCAACCTTATCAACAGCAACAGCAGCAATCTAGAGGAGTGACCTTCACTCCCGCGCCTCAGAATTATCGTCAAGGTAATGGATATCCAAACTATCAAGAGCCAAGCTATCGTGACAGGTATTAAACCTTTGCTTTGGCTTTGTTCGTCTTCTATTTATCTGGTTGTCACTGGAATTCTTTTTCTCTGGAATCGCATTCAATTGGATTGCCCCTTCTCTCGCTCTTGGAATCTTCTTTCACTTGGAAACGCTTTTCTAGGCTTCGCAACTCGGAACGTCACTCTTTCTCATCGAATTGAGCAGTATCTTTTCCTCTGCTTCAATCTATTTACTTTTGATCTTTCTCCTTTTGTCCATATCTTTTCTTCATCTTTACTTGCTCTTTCTCTTTCGACTCTTTCTGCTCTCTCCCCTCTGGATTTGCTATCATTTTGATTTACTGGACACGGATCGTCTCTCTTCTCTGTTTGTAATTGCCTACTTTATATCTCAATGGACTTTGTTACTTTCGCACTTGACTCTAGGGTGCCTCATCGAAGCAGCGGCTGAGCAGATCTTGAGTTCGTGCATCGACGAAAGATTCCTTCGACTAGAGCCTGTACAAAGGGGGAATGAACCAAGACACGAAAAGAATGATAAATAAGAATCATAGGACACCGAGGGCAGAAGGTGCGCTGGTTAGTTGTGAATCGCACTTGAAAACAAACCTGCTTTCGACTTGAGAGAGTTTCTACTTACCACGACTTGCACTCATCCATTTGTTTGGATCCACCTTTCTTCGGGTTGATCAGGGTCTCTAGCCTTTTCTCCACTAATGTCCCTCACTAACTCCACTTTCGGAACCATTCCAATCAGTGCCTCGCGTACGAGACCTAGCCTTGAACTTGAGTCTATGACGTCGGTGAGGCCACCTCTGATCCGAACAAGCTGAATTTGCGAGACATCACCCTGCTTATCATCAGCATTTCCATTCCGACTCAAGACCAATTCGATGAAATCGGTGTCCATTTGACGATCTGATTGATCAATTCCAAACCTAGACGACAAGAAGTTGGGAAGAAGTTGAAAGAATGTCAGGATTTGGCTTGAGAAGCGAAGGCAGTCCCTTTGAGATTATTTCATGATGAATCTACTAACCATACGACATCTTTAGCCATGTCCAACTCTGTGAGCTTCGGCAGAAGTACTTCGGAAGCAGAGGTCCTAGAAGATAAGGCTCGAAGAACGCTCTGCCTACTTTCCTGCTCTCCTCCATAACCGAGATCCAATCGTAGATGGTGAATGTTTGGAGCCCGACTCAAGAATCGAATGAAAGGATCTGGATGCTCTAAAGTGGTGACGTAGATGTATTTGAGATGCTCGAAGTGATTCCACATCAAAGACCAGTTGAACGAAAGACCTCCACCCATGGCTGCTTTGAGATTCGGAAGCTTGACGTAGGAGGGCTCTACTTCTTCAGCAAAAGCATTTTGAAGACCTTGAAGATTGAGCCTTCTTCTTGGAAAACCGTCTCCGAGACGTAGAGTCTCTACACCTTCCAACATCAAGGTCTTGCCCCTTTCTTCCGTTTGAAGGTTTTCGGTCGCGCTCGAGAGAAGACCTAGATGCTTAAGAGTGTCTTTCCTCGCTTCCAGCAGAATATGAAAGACAGAATACCGTGATCCAACTCCTGGGTCAATCACGTTCAAAGATTCCAATGGACTTCCAAGTAGCCAGTCAAATCCATCTCTCGTAATGTTGTGATTGTTGGGAAACTCATCATTCGAAAATCGTCTAAGCTGGTTTCCTTGGATGTCCAGAGATTGGAGCAGAGAGGAAGAAGAAGAAGGTGGTGTTGATGACTGAACTGCTCTTCTGGACTGAAACTGCCTTAACCAGTCGTTATTCTGTGGTATCTCTTTGGAAGGACAATTGACTTTGATTGTGGAAAGATGTTTGATGTTCGGACAAGACTCTCTGGCGAATGTTAGGGTTGGATTCTCTGGAAAGTAAAGTGATTGCTTCATGATTTCGAGAGAAGTGATGGAAGAAGCCGAGGCTTGAAGAATTGGAACTAGATCGAATTCTCTGGCTATATCTGTTGGTATGTCTATCGAGATTTCTTTCAGCCTTGAGTTTGATCTTTCACTCAGATAGGTAAGAGTTGAAACGATGGGAGGACTTTCAGGAGTGACTTTGAGAGAGATTGAAGACCATAGATTTGGACTGTGAATGACTGATTTCCATTTCTTGCAGACTCTCTCTTTCTCTGCTAACTCCTGAACGGAGAGATAAGAAAGGCTGTGAAGTAGAGTCTCAGGTAGTATTTGCATTGTTGACGATGGTGTTGAGAGAAAAGTCGATAAGGTGGAGTGAAGAGATTGGCTTTCAATCATCGCCACCATGCGGTCGGTCAAAGAGAGAAAGCAGTGCCACGCTTGTTGAGCGCTCGAAGCTGGGACTCCTCATCCAAACCAACCTCTGTTTCTCTCGAATGAGCGAATGAACTGAGCCTGAGTTATAGGAAACATTTACAAAACGGAAATTCTCGAAGCCTCATCATCATCCTTAACTTGCTCTCGCACTTTCTCATCACTTGTTGAAGACCTCAGATCCAGTTGACTCTTCTTTCTTCGAACCTTTCCTCTGCTTCCCTCTCTCTCTCCTCCTCTTCACTATTCCAACCCGCATTCTCCTCGCTCTCTCTGGCCTCCACCTTTGCTCTCTCTCTTCCCATCCTTTCTTTCGTAAACTCATTCTCCTGATCATAGCTTCTGAACTCTTCCGCTGTCTTCCTGATCCGGGGTATAGAGAATTCATCGAAGTAGAAGTCGATCAGCTTCGGAGTCTTACAAATCTGAAACATTTCGAGTAAAGGGAAAGATCCTACGATAGAAAGAGATTTGAGGCTTGAGAAATCAATGGGTTCCCTTTGTAGCTCTGCTGCCAATTCTAAATCGTTCTCAGACTTGATAAATCTTGAAGTTTCCAAACCAGCATCACCGAAAAAGGATCTTGACACTTCGACATCGGTGAGAGAGGTGGCATTGATGCGTAGAAAAGAAATCAGAGATTGTAGATGAGAAGCTTTGGATTTTTCATTTTCATACTCAAGCCTGATCGCCACTTTTTCGAATAAACCACCAAACTCTGCTTCGCAGAAGAAATCGAGGAAAACCAGAGCGCCTTCATGGAAGGTGAGGCTTCTGAGTTTTGAGAAAATCGGTTTTCTAGACTTTTCAAGATCCTTGGTAAACCCCCTTGGGTCAGGAGCGAAGGGACGGAAATGAACTCTCTTGGAGCCTACGACCAACTGCTCTAGAGAGGAACTGGAAGAAGCTAAAAGAAGAGCGACAGAGCTGATTGAAGAGCATTTCGAGTAGTCTGATTCATTTTGAAACCTTTGGATCTTGGGAAAGTGAAACGCGCTCATGAGCTCATCCAATCGAGCTGAGCTTTGAGGGATCTTAATGAGTTTCAAATTCGGAAAGCAGAGATTCCTGATGTTTTTTTTCTCCCACGATTGCGGTATTGCTTGTCTCTTGGATGGAAAGCGTCTTGATAGAGCACTGACTGGCAGTTAGAAGGTGAACAAGGTTTTCGAAAAGAACGTCACTTGAGCTTTTGTTTCCTTCCTTCCTAGAGAGTTCCTTCTCTTTTTCGTCTTCTGTAGTACTCAGTTTGACTTTCAATACTTGAAGTCTATCTGCTGAAAGGTTGTTAAAGACGCCCCGTGCCAGGAAAGGCGAATCCAGATCGAATGTTTGAAGATTTGGCAAGGAGAGCGTTGAAGAAGGAAGAGAGTACGAATGTTTGATGACTGTCACCTTTCCAAGCGTCAAATCTTCCAAAGCAGGATTATTGTTGGGTATAGAGAAGAGAGAGATCAGAGGGATTTCTATCTTGCCTTGACCCCAAAGCCATGTCCTTCCGAGAGATAAGACTTGAAGAGACGAGCCTATCCAAGTCATAAAAGATCTTGACTCCCAATCGAAATTCACATGATCTAGCTCCATTTTCAAAAACTTTAGGTGAGAAGAAGATTCAGTGGTCGGAAACTCGATCTGCTTGACCTGACGATTGAGCGACGTTGAAGATGTGAGCTTCAACGTTAAAGAAGACAGAAGAGGAGATTTGACGACTAGACTTAGAGCTACATCAGGCACTCTGTCCTCATCTATTTCCAGATGAAGTTCTTTGAGGTATGTAGAGGATCTTCGGACTTCTTTCAGAAAACGTTTGAATTGCCTGGCTTGTTCCTGGACCGCCGCTGTCCAGTCTTCATGTGGATCCACAAAGTTATCAGACTTGACTTTGAACATCGTCAAACTCTTTCCGGTGAAATCTTTTGCTTTCTGCAAAAAGTCTATGCACAGAAGAGCATCGCCTACAGGTCCCTCAAAGTAGTTATCCTCGATGATGGTGAATTTTCTAGAGCCTTGGTCTTGGGAGCCTAAGCTCATTGAGAAAGGAAAGGGCAATGTGAAATGTAGCTCTTTCAAAGAGTTCGGCATCATCTGACTGAGCTGAATACCTCCTTGGATTATCACTTGAGAAAAAGGGAACTGAATATCAGATATGGGAATCGATTCTTGAGAAGTCGTAAAGAAGAGCTTTTCCAATTGACCTTTAGTTGCCAGATAGAAGCATTTGAGCGGAGTAGAGAAAGCAAAGACTGCATCTGAATCCTTTTGGTTTCTTCGTCTTCGTAAGATAAAATAAGGCTCATCTTCTCCAATCCACCAAAGCTCGCTTTCGAGAAGATTTCCAGCGAGCTAGGTACGTTTCTTCCCAGCTCTAAAGTCCTGACTCTTGAAAATGAAGGGATTGTTAACTTTTTCGGATTGCTGTTCTTGGACTTGATGACGATTGGAGCAATTGACCTACTATAAGTCAGGGGGTCAAAGCAACCCAAGATAATTCCTTCTAAGGTGGCACTTGAATCCGCTAGTATCTGATGAATCAATTGAGTAGAAGAGGGATCCGAGTAGGTTGAGTGGCTTGCAATGACTTCGATCCTGGGGAAACTGAAGCAAGCCAGAAGTTCATCGAGTCTTGCCGAACTTGAAGATAAGTTGATAGTCCTCAATTGTGCTAGAGACAATGGTAGAGTGGAGCTCTCGATCTGTGAGACTTGTTGATCTGGAGAAGAACTGGTTTCCTTGATCGATAAAGACTTCAAAGAGCTGCAACAAGACTTGAGTAAAAGAGCGAAATGTTCAAAAGCATCCTTCACTTCTTTCTTGTCTTCTTCCTCTTGTTCAGCTACATCCCCCTTCTTCTCAGCCAATTTCGGCACTAGAAACCTGATCTCGAGTCTTTTGAGTTGACTGGCTGACAGATTATCGAAAAGACCGTTAGCCAAAGCATAAACCCAACTCAATGACAGACTTTGAAGGTTGGGAAGTGAAATTTCAGGTTGGAAGGCAGGATTGGTGTCCTTGATGACCAAGATAGACTTGAGCACCACCTCTTCCAGTGATTTGTTGTTGTTGAGAATTGAGAGCAGAGGTTTTATTGGTACCTCTGTTCGAATGGAGTCCCCGTCGCCACTAGAAATTTGAAGGCGTTCCATCTTCGAGCCGATCCAGCTTAGTAGGGAGTCCGATTCCCAGTCCAGCTTGACGTTGCATAGTGTTGGCCTTTAGAGACTTGATGGAGGAAGTGAAAGCACGGTTGGGAACTCAATTCGTCTCATCCCTTCCTTGACTTGCGAATAGAGAGTCAACGATAGAGAAGATAGATTGGGACAACTAACAACGAGCTGTAAAGCTTCACCAGGAACTCTGTCTTCATTAAAGGATAAGTCCATTGTTTTGATAGTAGACGTCGACCTGCTCACCATGTGAAGGAACAGGTCAAACCCTGCCTTTGCTCGATCCACATCCCAATGCCAACCGATCAAGACTTCAGAATCCACCCCGAAAAGGTCCAATGTTTTCCCAGTGAATACTTCAGCTCTTGTCAAGAACTCGATGCACCGCAGAGGTTCGGTTTCGATGTCCAAGTAGTAATTGTCCTGGATGATTGAGAGTCTTCTCGAGTTTGGATCTTGAGATGATCCTGAACTCATTGAAAATGGGAAGGGGAGTTTGAAGTGAAGTTCTTTCAAAGTTGAAATCCTCTTCGACAGCTGGAAAGCTCCTTGAATGATGACTTGAGACAGCGGAATTGGATCAGGCGTCGAGTTTACATCATCTTGAGAGATGTAGATGTAGAGCCGCTCTATTCCTTTGAATGACAAAAACATGGCGGTGATGAATGAGACATAGCTAAAAGAAGTTTCCACCATAGCTTGATCGAAAGTAAAAGGGACAGTAATCCTTTCGAATCTGAGAGCTTTCACGAGCTCCTGCCAGAAAGGAGAAAGGTCGAGATGAACTTCTTTGTAGAGGTGAATGGATCTTGATGACAGATCGTGGATGACTTGCATGAGCTCCGATGGAGTGAAAGGACGTTTCAGATTGGTTAGATCCAATTTGCTTGGAAGGACCGAATCTACCAAGATTTCTCTTCTCCATGCTTGAGAGGTTGATTCGCAACGAGTGAGCGAAGGAGTCGAGAGTTGAGAGAAGATTTGAGTGAGTGCTTCTGCTGGGAGATGCTTGATAGGATCCACCATAATGTTGATTTAAGTTGATAGAAATAGGAGAAGAATCGAAAAGGAATCAAAGAGGAGAAGGAAGGATGGTTGTGGTACAAAGTCAAGAAGCAGAAGTGAAATTCTTGAGAACTTTGCAACTTTTCTTCCGAACGTCTCAACACTTTGACTGGAATGTCTCATTCTGGACAATGGAATGGGAATGGAATGAAGAATAATCATCATCAATGGAATCCAAACCACAATCCTCAACTTCATCCTCAATCAGCTTTCTCTCATCCTAATCCTTTCCATCCAGCTGGGCCTGCATCTGGGAATGACTTCCATGGCCGTCAATACCTCAATGCTCCTCCTCCTTCATTCAATCATAATCAGAATCAATCATTCAACCATTACTCCGGCTCGAACTCAGCTCCTTCTCGAGGAGGACCAGTGAATAGAGCAAGAGGTAGAGGCAGAGGAGCTGCAACATCGAATCCAAATTTCCAATCCAATCATTCTCATTCTTCTCGACCTCATCAAGATCCAAACTCATCCAATAGAGGTTCAAGAGGTCATCCCAGAGAATCAGGAAGCAGAGGTAGAGGAAGAGGTGGAGCTTCATCCTCTTCTTCTTTCGATTCTTCTTTACCAAAAGGTGTCACTGATGGCAAATCTGGTCATCTCATCTGTGACTTCCAAGATTGCACTTATAAAACAGATCAATCCTTGGCTTTCACTTTGCATAGAGCCGATAGACATTTGATCTATCCAGAAGGAGGAGAGGACGAGTTGAAGAGGTTGGATCCAATGCTCATTGAAGAAGAGAATGAAAAGAGGAAAAAGGAAAGAAAGAGACTGAAGAGAGATGATGAGGATGAAGAGGATGAAGGGTGAGTTATCATTGATTGACTGTGTAGAATCAATTGAGAGGAACCTCTGGTTCGGAGATGACAGTGAACAAGATGAGAAGATCTCTAATCCTTACCTCTCTTTTCTTTGCGCATTCAACAGTACCTTACCTTTGATTCCAGGTCTCAACATCTCATTATCGACTCCAGCTTTGATTGAATACTGGAGAGAAGAAAGAAGGAAAAGATGGCCAAGAGCTTCGGTTCTGGAAAAGAAACTCAAAGAAGAAGCAGATGCAAAGGACAGAGGAGAAGTCAAAAGTTCAACATCTCAACGGAAGAACAAGAAGGATACGAAGGGCTTAAAACCAGGATCAGAAGTCAAGAGTGGGAAAAGGAAAAGAGATGAAGGAGATTCAGACTCGAATTCTTCAGATGAAGATTCTTCGAGTTCAGATCAAGATTCAGATCCTGATCCAGATGGACTCCTAGACGAATCAGATCCGGAAATCGATTCCAAGTTAGAAGAGCTTGCTTCTAGATTACCACTTTCAGAGCATGAAGACGAAGATGGACCTCCAGAATCAATTTCGAGTAAAGTACCTCCTTCGATCACATCTTCAACTGCCCCTTCGACTTCAAACTCAAATGATAGAAGAGCTCTATGTTCATTCTTCCTCAAAGGTTCGTGTTCCTTCGGTGAAACTTGTAGGAAAAGGCATGAAAGACCGGATTCAACGAATAACAAATCAAGTTCCGATAGGAATTCAAATGTCAGACTTAGACCTCATCCAAGACCTCAACCTAGGAATCCATTTGAAGCTCCTCAATTGGAATTGGCTCTTCTGAGAGCTGAGATATCTCAACACGTAAGCGCTGTAGCTCAGTGCGTCAGGTTTCTGGTCAAGAACAATTGGTTGGAAGGAGTTGCTTTGGAGATAGAAGCTGGAGAAGATAACGAAGAGAATCAAGAAGAAACAAAGGGAAAGATGATCGAAGTAGTCAACCAATCTTCAAATACTGAATTGGCAGAAGATTCAGAAGTATCGGCACCTGTGATTCCTGGAGGTTCTTCTTCAATCCCTTCATCTGAAACTCCAGGAGCCAGATCTCTCGTCTCATCAACACCGGTTCCTCGAACGAGAAAGAAGATCTCATCTCTGGAATTCCCTCCAGAACCTTCGGCTTTGATCTATCTAGATCCACTACGAAGAGACGAACCTAAACCATTAAGAAGGATCCAATTCGAAGCTTTAGCAACAGATCCATCTCTTCGAAGACTCTTATCAGGTTATGGGATCTCTTCAGATTTAGATCCATTAATGACTTCAATCTCTTTGAAAAGAGCTTTGAAAGGTTTAGATTCTTTGCCAACTGATGATCATAGAATTTCAGCTTTAGAATTGATTCTAGGAGTTTCAACTCAAAGTTCCATCAATCCTCATAATGATTTCAACAATTCTTCCTATTCTAATCATTTGAAACAAAAGAATCAAATCGCTGGAATAGAACCTCCAGGTAGTGGGAGGAAGAAAAAGGTCATTACTGAGAAAGAAATCTTATCTTTAGGATTGAGAATCGGACCTGATGAAGCTAGAGCTATTAGATCTCTAGCTGCTAGAGTCTCTGAAGTCGCTTTGATTCCTTTTATGGGGAATCCTGAAGATGCAACTAAGAATTTGGGTTTGGGTCATTTAGGTCAAGCTTTGGCTTTGGCTGGTGGTGCTCCTCATTTCGACGCTCAAGGTTGGGGAGCAGTCATGAGGGAAAGAGAAAAGGAAGAGGAAAAGTTGAACGTTTGGAAACAACTTGGTTTGAAATTGGATTAGAGTAAGTAGATCACACTTTTGTTTGACGTTCATTGTACACTATTAATTCATAAGCATTCTTACATACAATATTTGGTACGAGAAGTGGAAAAGAGAAATGGGAGAGAAAGATCAAAGAGAGATGACAATCAGTTGGCACTCTCCCTGAAACCGAACAATCAAAAAAATTAGCTACCAGGGAAGCTAGAAGCCTTATCATTGTAAGGCCAAGAGCTTCCACTGGCAGTCAAGAACTGCGAGAGCCTGATGGAAGAACTATCGGGCAATAGCTCCAACAAAGACATCTCTCTGACTCATTTTCGCAAGTCTGGGATTGGTGAAGCTCAGCCTTAAAGCCCAGGTCAATCGACTCATGGAAGTCGAAAGTAGCCAGTTGAAGAGCTCCACCTCACCCATTATTTGCTGCTTATGATGCTGGAGACATTCGCAGGCGTCCCACTCTTGCCCGGATTGAGCTGGCCTCCAGTCCTTGCCAGCACCCCGTAGCTTTTCCATTAAAGTCTTTGCCATTTCCTCTAACATGCAAGCATGGTAGACGAATAGACAGCTTATCCACTGAGATTCAAGTGTGTGCTTGGGTCTTTTGTCTTTCGAGTGAATCCAAGGTTCCTCCTCCAATCCAGAGGATTGGAGTTCTGGGTCACCTCCACAAAGCGATATGGAATTATCATACCAGTACCTTTTGCTAGAGAGCAGAAGGAAGCGTAGTTTGTGAGGTTGTAGGGACGTAGAGATGAGAGTTAGGTTTTCGTGAGAAGGTTTCTTTAGGATTACTTCGTTGAAGACTCGTCTTGAAGTTGGTCTTGAAGCACCTTGATACGATTGAGAGCTTTGAAAGTGAGTTGAGTGGTCTAAGAGAAGAAGAAAAGAGGAAAAGAAATTCGGAATTGCTTCATTTTATACCACAAACAAACACGGCTTGAGATCTCGAGATTTTCTTCCCTCCCTCCAGCATTCCAGAGACGAGTCAGCAAGCCAAGATTAGCTAGGTCGCTTGTTCAGACTCCGGCTCGAGATCTACATCCCCCTCGAAAGAATTTCGCACACTTGAATCTTGCACTTGAGCTTCATAATCTTTTGTCGAAGTCAGAGTGGGATTCGAGAAAAGCGTTTGACATGCACGAAACAGAGCTCATAAGTTGGATGTATGCGCCTAGAAAACTCAAAAGTCAAGTCGATTGAACGTTGAGAGACTTCGAACTGCTTCTGAAACATCTCAGAAGTTCAGTAAAAGTACTTGAGATCTCGAATCTTGACAGAAACTTTGAACTCTTGGTCTCCAGTTTCACAATCGACCTCTCCAAGTATTTTATTCGATAGCCAAAACAGTAAACGACTTATGGAAAGAAGAAAAGGAGTACAAAGCTGCTTTACTTGCTCACATTCAACCTACGATACTCACTCTCGAGTAGCAGCTCGCTCTACTCCATCCAATCCTCTCCCTATCTAATCCCCTGATCGTTTCTTTCCTTCCGAATTCTGTCCCCGTGTGTTTTCAGTTGCACAGCTTTCCTACTACTGACGAGAAGTCTTCCATCTCCATCCTTTGAAGATCGACAAAAGTGCTTGCTTGCAGGAACGTCAGAGATTGATTCCATGATTTCAGAGTCGAAGTGGCACGACATCCACTGAGAATTGCACCTGTTTTGAGTCTTTCATGGATATTGAAGCTGAACGTTGAGGTCTTTCATTCAGAAACGAAGGGAAGAGAGGATAGATGCTCATGATATTTGCGAGAGACGGTATAGAGAAGAGAGATTGGAGGCTCGAAGATGGATATATGATCCAGCGCTCGAGCTGCCTTCGACCTCGGAACTTGAATCTTCTTGATAGTTAGACCTGGACCAAACTGCATTCGTACTTCTGGAAACCAGCTTCGAGAATGGAGAGGATGAGTTCGGAGGACAGCCCAAGCTGGCTCCAGCTTTGGTGCAATTTGGTGCTTTCCTCATCTTGTTCCTTGGAAATCAATCTTCAATCCCACTTTGTCCATCTCCACAAGAACAATACTTCAAGATATCAGTAGAAGCGCCTGATCAATCTGTACATGGAAATGAAAGAATCAAATGTATAGATTGACCTATCAGCGTGCAAGTTGGATCAACGTCTCTGCAAGAATCAAATTCAAGATTCTCCAACGTCCACCTCTTTCAGTCCATTCCACTCACCTATACTCTCGGACTTTCCGTCCAGTTCGTCTTGAATTCAACAGTAGTATCATCAATACCAGAGTCCTCGATCTTCAACTTCCATGCTTGAAGGCTGAGAAAGGTCCTGCCTTTCTTGAAGAAGTGCTGCAATGACATCTGTCCTCTGGTCAGTCCAATCAGAGAGTCATTTTGAGGGGATCGGAAGCTTCAAAATTCCTAGCAAGCACTGGGAGTGTCTGTTGAAGAGTTAGGCAGGAGCAGAGATCATGGTTCGCAGAGGGAGGAAGAAAGGCAAGCTGTGAGTATAGGTCTCGAAGAAGTCAGTTAAGTCAAAGCTGGCTCTAAGAGCTATCTATCTTCGTAAAACCAGTCAATGCAATTCAATTCCAATCTTCTGAATATTGACTCAATGGCCAGCATCAAACGCAGAGATTGAAGATTGCCTGCTCTACTTGTGCTTCTGCTGCAAGAGGATTGATAAGCATCTGGCCACTTCAGCTCTTCTAAGCTGGTCGATCCGATCTTGATAGTATGCCTCCTCAAGCGACTAAATATACCAATCTGTCACTACTCCCATCGTACAGCGACTGAAAATCAAGAACGAGCTCTCTCATCTTTGGACAACTCACCTGTGAACCTTCGCAAATCCTCAACTCCATCTCTAGCCCAATTTCAACCCTCTCAAGATCCATTTCTCATCAGCAGAATTGAGTTTTGAATGAAGACAAACCTCAAGAAGAAAGTAGAGAGGAGTGGAGGAGCAATGAAGGGGGAAGTGGAAGGAATAGCTGGGTCGAGACTAAACCAGTTTTGAGGACAGATAGCAGTTCTACTTGGGACCTGTAAGTCTTCACTGATTTCGTTGAGTATCATCATCAATCTCAATGCAAGTGGATCTTCATTTCACTTTCTGATCGACGTGTTTGAAGGTAAGAGTGGTGAAGATTTTCGATGTGATGGTTCAAGAGAGAGCCTTCGAGACTTTCTTCTTCGAGACCAGGCTATGTCTTCTATGATCACTCTCTTTTACCCCTTATAGGCAACAACTCTTCTATTCAAAAAGATCCTTTTCGATTGAGGTTTATCGTCATGGACGTCAGTCTATATCGTCATCAGAAAAGATCTCTTTCAAGAGCGACGATGATCTTGTCCTATCTCTCTGTCTTGAAGCCCTTTACACTCGGTCTCGACAGCTCAAAAGCCTGTCAGCCTACAAAGCATCAGCTCTAGCACCTTTCTCAGCTTGAAATCTCGAATTCGGTTCCCAAATCGTTACCCTTTCAAAGATCAAAAGTCATTCTTCTTGTCGATCTGAGCTGATTTTGAAGCTCGTCGTGATGCAAAAATTTGCGATCCTCACTCCAAGCTGTCGAAGCTGAGACATTGGCAATCCAGATCGCACAACACTGCCTAAAGCAGCAAGTCAAATCAGCATTTTCTTTTTCTCTTTTCGCTTTCTCTTCACATCTCTCTCTCTAGTTTTCCTTTCTACACATTCTTTCTACATCTCTCTCTCTCTCTCTTCATCACATTCCTTTCAATCTCTCTTCAACCAAACAATGGAGAACGAAAACAACCAAGGAGAAGATGGAGAAATCCTCAACAGAAAAGGAAAACAATCAAACAATGGTCAATCTGGTTCCAACACGGTCTCTACTTCCAATTCCAACTCTTCCAACACTACCGCTACCTCCAATGCAACTTCTGTCTCTACTGGAGCAGGATCCAACACCACTTCCAGCTCGACCCCTTTCAACGTCGCCTCTAGATCTTCTGCTGCCAACTTACCTAGTACCGCTTCCAACTCTTCTCTGGCTTCTTCTGGCGGTCAAAGTTATCAAGGTGAGCTCTTCAGTTTGGGCTTTGAAGGCTGTTTGTATGGAAACGATAGAAAATCTTGGGCATGGCATCCAGGGGTCAGGAGATCTGACGCTGGAGTTGGGAAGCTCGGTAGCTTCGAAGAGATAAAATCAAAGCTCGAGAACTGACAAACATACACCAATTCTTTCCGTCACTTTCACCTTTCTCCAGGAATCCCAATCTCTGCATCTCTGCCAATCATTGGACAACCTGAGAGTGACTACAAGGTCTTGGCTCGTGAGTATAATGCAATGATATCCATCTCGAATGTGAACAGCCTTGCTCTGGCTCTCGACTGAACTTGCTCTTTTCTTTGATCTCTTTCGCCATCTCTCTTCAGAACCTCAAAAGACCATAGATAGTCAATGGAACAATGAACTGTCGGAGAAGAATTATCAACTCTTTCCTCACTTCGTCACCAAGATCTTCATTCACGTCTACGTCGGAGTCTTGGGACATGCTCTTGTTGCTCAAATGGTCTGGAATGGATTCGCTGAAGCCTTCAGTCTAGTCAATGGAGCTCATTTGACTATCGCTGCAGTTACTGTACTCGTAGCTGAACTCGCTCTCGGATTGGGTTTCAAGGTGGGCTTGGGATCGGTCGAGATTGTCCTATCTTACAAACCGATTTTCGATCTTCTAACCGTCCAAAATGGTCCAGTCATCGTCCAGGATCCAATCGCTCAAGCAGCCTGTCGTGGAATGGAAGCAAAGATGAAGAACTCCGACGTACGTCTCGCTTGGACTCTGGAGACTGGTATCAACAACTCTGCAGAAGCGCTTTCCGATCAAAACCAAAGAGAACCTCACAGCTATGGATTCATCGATCGTACAGCCGGACCAAGTGGATTCCTTCAACTTCACGACGGGGAAGAAACCGTCAACAATGGTGGAGTTGGAGGGTTCGGTCAATTGGGAGTCGATCAAGGGAATGATGTTGAAATGGAAGGTGATGGTGGAGCTTTGGATCAAGTCATTGGTAATCAGATCGTCGGTGGTCAACAAGGAGTCGTAAATGACAATGATGGAGTCATGGACAATGGAGAGTTGGTTCAAGTCAATGGTGGACAAGTCGTCGGACAAATCAATGGTGGTGAACAACAAAGATTGGAAAACAACAACGGTCAAGTCAATGGTCAAGTCGATGGTGAAGTCAATGGTGAATTCGATGGTGAAGTCGGTCAATTGAACCTTAACGATGGTGGAGAGATGAACGGTGGTGGAGACGAAGGAATGACTGCTGGTGGAAGTGAGTATAGCACCTTGAACTTCTTTCAAAGGAAGCCTTCGTAATGAGGATTTCGAAAAGCTGATCTTGTCCTCTCTTTCTCTTCTCTCCCTTCTAGATGCTACTGCAAACACTGTCCCAGGTTCTAACGAATCCCAACCAAAGGCTGCTGCTACTGCTCGTAGATCAACTCGTCGTACTTCTTCACGCTATAACTCTACCTCTGGAACTAGTGAGTATAACACAACAGTTGTTCACGAACGACGACCATTCTAACTATCGCTCTACTTTCCTTGTTTACTTCATCAATCTTCAGCTACTACCAACGCAACTGCCAACGATGCTCTAGACGTCACCGGTACTTTGACCACTGCTGCTCAACAACCAACAACTGAAACGGAGACTGCTGATCAACCAGGTGAGTCGAGATGGAGGTCGGAGATGAATCGTGACGAGAAAGAAAGCTGACATTCTCTTGCTTCTCTTGTTCGATTCCCAATCTCTAGACTCGACTGAACGTTCTATCGGTGAAAGAATCAAAGGAAGTAGAATTCGTAGACCTTCTACCCAATTCGAATTCACTGTCGCCTCGGGTGAGTTGTCTTGCTTCAGAGATGATGGATCGAGTCAAAGGGAAGAGAATCGCTGCTGACCTCTTTCGCATTGCTTTCGTTTTGCCCTACAGGTACTCAAGTAGCTACTGGCTCAACCTCCAATCGTGCAACTCTGGGTAGAGGTCGTCCCAGTGCTCAGGCAGACGTTCGTGAGTAGCTTTCTCGTCTTGACAGAACTCGAATCTGCTGTCGAGCTAATTGTTGACTTGTCTTTTCTTTCATTTCTTGTCTTCTCGTTCCATCGAACAGCAAACAGAAGAACCACTTCAACCTCAAAAAGCAACCAAGCTTCTACCTCTGCTTCTGCTTCGACTTCTACCTCTGCTTCCACCAGTGGTACTAAGAATGTCTTCGCCAGTGAGTATCAAGTCATGTCTCGACGAGATCTCTTTGCTGCCGATGTCAACGTTGCAACGTCTTCTGACTTCCATGTTTCGGATTCCTCTTTTCTTTCGCAATCTCAGAGGCTGGAAAGGCTTTCAAACAAATCCCAGCAGCACTCAAGAATGCCGCTGGTGGTGGAAAGAAAGCTGGACCTGGTGGAAATGACTTGGACGAGTCCTTTCAAGTTGTAGATGCTGAAGGAGAAGGGGAAGAGTACGGACATGGGAAAGGAATTGGTGGCAGCAACGGTAAAAGAAATAGAAAGGCTTCGAACTCTTCTTCATCAAAGACAAAGAAGCAAAGAAACTAAGGTTCTTCTCTTCGTCTTTTCAGTCTTGCTTTCCGCCATTGTAGTTTTTCGAATTACATTTCCTTTCTTTTCTTTTCAGGATTTTAATTTATCTGTATTTCTATTCAATCCTGTCCGAGATGAGCAGTGAGCGAGTTCAAGCTTGAGCAAAGCGCGCGAAGAGAAATTGAAGGTCGAAGAAGGCACGAGAGTAGTGCTGAGAGAGCCTGATCGATCTTTTCAGCTTTGGATAGAGTCACGTTGAATAAACCATCGAAAACAAAGAACGAGTAAAAGTAGGGGACTGAGGCGATCAAGACAAGATTTTCCGACAGAGTAAGAAGGGAAAGTCCCTCGCCTCACTTTGTTCTAGAAAAGCAGCTACAAGCGAAGGCAGTAAGGAGCTGAGTGTTCCGAGTATTACCGAAGTGAAGAGAGAGGAAGAGAAAGCATGATATCCGGAAGCGTACTCGATGTTATAAACTGATCGATCTTGAGAGTGAGATGGAATTCAGAGAGCAGAGGCAGACAAACATCTGCAGACTCAAAGTGAGATTCAAAGGAAGTAAGAGTATTAGACCGTATTTTACTTGTTGTCAGACACAAGCATAGGTGAAGTAGCTCATGAAGCATTGAAAGCTGATGCTGATAGCGATGGAACCGAGCAGATTTTGGAAGTCAACACCAAGTGGAAAGATCGAAGCTCATGTAAAACTTCACCTTCTGGCACTCTCCCTGAAGCCTATCATTCGTAAAAAGTCCCTGACTCTGGTAGCAGGCTGCCTGCAGAGCCGATATGGACAAATTTTCTACTACCTGGGAGAGCCTGATGGAAGAACTATCGGGCAACAGCTCCAACAAAGGTCTCTCCCTGACTCGTTTTCGCAAGTCAGGGATTGGTGAAGCTCATCTTTCAAACCCAGCCCAATCGACTCATAGAAGTCGAAAGTAGCCAGTTGAAGAGCTTCAGCTCACCCATTATTTGCTGCTTATGATGCTGGAGACATTCGCAGGCGTCCCACTCTTGCCCGGATTGAGCTGGCCTCCAGTCCTTGCCAGCACCCCGTAGCTTTTCCATTAAAGTCTTTGCCATTTCCTCTAACATGCAAGCATGGTAGACGAATAGACAGCTTATCCACTGAGATTCAAGTGTGTGCTTGGGTCTTTTGTCTTTCGAGTGAATCCAAGGTTCCTCCTCCAATCCAGAGGATTGGAGTTCTGGGTCACCTCCACAAAGCGATATGGAATTATCATACCAGTACCTTTTGCTAGAGAGCAGAAGGAAGCGTAGTTTGTGAGGTTGTAGGGACGTAGAGATGAGAGTTAGGTTTTCGTGAGAAGGTTTCTTTAGGATTACTTCTTTTTTTACTTCTCAGTTTTCGTTAGTAATTTTTTCTGTTTTCTTTTTCTATGTGTTTTTTAGTAGTAAGGCATAAGCATAAGGGCATAGAGTGCATAGAGTTGGAGAGAGATGAGTTTTTCTCATCTCTCCCGTAAGACGAGATGATTCGGAGGGGAGTAGGAGTTTTCCACCCCCGAATACCTTACAACAGATAGAACTCAAAATTTTAGGGACCAACATAGTATGCGAAAGAGCTTCAAAAGAGAGCTTTGGATTGTCAGATTCGATTTCTTTAGGTTTGAAAGCGGGAGCTGGAGAACTCGAGGAGAAAATGGATTTCGAAGCAGAAATGGGGGTATTCAGAAAGTGCGAGCTTTTACACAGGTCCCAAAAGCTACAAAATTCATATGCCGGAATGCTTTGGAGCGTCTAGAGGGGTAACTAAGAGTAGAACTGCAGATTCGACATGAAGAGATGATGTTTAAGAGCAAGGAAGAAGGTGCGCTCGAGTGCCTAGGGATGGTGAGGAGATCGATACCAGTGACTTCATCGGATATAGAGTTTCTTAAATCCGTGTCGTGAGAGAGAATCCAAGGGCAGGAAGAGAAGGGATTCATCTCTTCGAACAGCAAAATCTTGCGTTGCGAGGCTTCACAACAGCCACAGAACGAGCCTCGTCTAGCTGAAGACGCATGGTTGATGCATACCCTTTCAAAGCTTGACTAGCTCTTTTTGCTCCATAATCAAAACTTTAAGGGCAAGGTGCGTCGCAAGATGAGAGCGAGGTCAATGGAAGCTATGAATTCGGTTGAGGTCCGATTTCAGCGCGAGGCGGGTGCAGGGAGCCTTTAACAGCTGACAAGGAGTATGGAGGCTGTAAGTCGAGGTCACGGAATTAAGAAAATCGATTATATCCGATCAGTTCTTGAATAGATAGGGAGAGAAGGGGGAGATTTGAGATGAAGAAAGACTTCGATCTCGAGTTAGAGCAAGGAGTCGAGGCGCGTTTCTTCGCTGAGTTGGGTGGTGAGAGAGTGAGGCAGAGCAGGTCGCGTGTGGCAAACCACTCGGTCCTCTCCGATGCCTTCTTCTCCTTTCAAACGAACGATACTGTTGAAGAAATGAGATCAATTGAGCTGCAGAAAAGAATTAGGAACGTAACACTTGAGCGCCGATCTCGATTCGCCCAATCGAATCGGCCACCTACTGGTACTTCTAAGGATCTACTTCACTTTCACCTTGTGTCAGCAAGCCCTCTTCTGATTTAACTTTCATCCTCTAGCTTTTAGACCAGTTTGCTTGTTCTTTGAAGAGAAGAGTCCTGTCCTACAAAGTATTCGCTGGGTATCGGTTGCGTCAGAATCTAGATTCGAGAGAGAAAGAGAAAGAGAGAGATCTGGAAAGAATGGAGTCGATCAAGTTCGAACAACTTCAAATTAGATTACAGTCTTGTTGATGATTCTCATCATGAGGCTGCTATCGCAATCGACCTTTCATCCTTGTTATCCTTCATATGACTGAAGCCTCGACTCGAGACGAGAACAAAACGGTTTGACGTATCAAGCATCAAGATTCTCGAAGATAGTTCTGATGAATCTTCTGCATAATGTTCTGCTAGAAAGTGTCTCAAAAATTGATGTCATCTATGTCATGGCTGTTAAAGCTGGAGAGGTCAGCTCCCTTGGGAAGGAGAAGACTAGAAGAAATCGCAGTTGAGAAAGTTGATTTCCCACCCGTGCTTTCATTGAATTCGATTTTACTTCTATCGACGTCCTTTGTTTCGCTTTTGTCTCTCATGTTCTGCCATGATTGCATCTTTCCCTTGCATTGACTTTGCAGAGAGCATGGCATTGACCCTGCCCAGTTCTCGGTGTTTAGCAATGCACGATTTGAAGAGTTCAAGGATCTCCTCTTTCTTCTTCCCTCTCCACAACATCAAATCAACACACCGAATCTGAAAACATGAACAAAATCTATCAAGACTTCATCGACAACGCTGTGACTCAAGGAGTCGCTCCTGGTTTGCAAGCCACGATCTTCACCAAAGATTCTCTCATCTTCAACGGAGCTTCTGGTCTTGCAAAGACTGCTGGAGAAGACTCTAAAGAGGTCGAAATGGAGAAAGACACTGCTTTGGCTCTTTTCAGTGCTTCAAAGGTCAGTGAAGAGATGTTCAGAATCTGCTCAGGCGACTCTCTTTTGACTTACCGTCTTTGATCGCTCTCTCGCAGTTGACTGTCTCTTTGGTCGTTCTTCGTATCCTAGAACAAGGTCTATCAAAGACTCTTTTCTCACTCGCCGATCTCGACGATCATGAAAAGTTGGGTTACAGTAAGATTCTTCAAGCTGTTCTCAGCGATGACCCAAGATTACTAACTGAAGAGACTTGGAAACGCGCTGTTTCAGATCAAACTACGGAAAAGGGTATCAAGATTGAAATCCCAACTTGGAAAGCTTCCGTACCTCAATTCACTCATGAGTAGGTTCTGAATTTGATCAAGTCTTGAAGAGTCGTGACTCACTGCAGGCTTAAATACTGACGAAACTACTCTACGTCTTTCGGCTCCCTTCACGCTCAGCATCGATGAATTCTCGGCTCAGATCCAACCTGGCGATTTCGGAATCAATCTCTTACAAGCTCCAGTGTTCAACTCTCCGACTGTTTCTGGAATGGCCAAAGGATCTCATGCTTGGGCAGGTGAGTCTCAAAATCAAAGCTCAAACATCTGCAGAAGCTCTCAGATTCAGAAAACGGCTAGCTAGAGTGACTACGCATTCAAGACTTTCTGATTTTGACTGCCTCTCATCTTTATTTCTTCTTCGTTTGGGAAAGGTCTTGCAAACGTTTACTACTTCTTGGATTCCGTCACTGGAATTGGTTCGATGTTGGGAACTCAACTTCTGGTAAGCAATCTCCAAACTTCGCAACTTCTGGTTTCTGACCGATAGCTTTACCATGACTTACAGTTTGAATCTTTCATTCGACTCTGCTGTTTCATTTTCCACGACTATTCAGCCATTCTACGATCCGCAAATGGTCAAACTTCGTGATGAGTGGGAAAAGCTCATCTATTCTCAGCTCGAAGTCAACAAGATTACTTCCGATTCCGAAGTCCAAGCTTCAAGAGCAAGTCTCTGATGTTGAAGAACTGCATTGCATGAGTTTGAGAACTTTTTCTTAAAGAGATAGATCTTGTTTCAGACTGAAGTTCGGAACAGAAAAGTAACCTTTGTTCAATTTCTTGCGCTCCTTTGTAGATCCTCGATAAAAATAAAGATGAAATGAACAAAGTTTGATCTTCCATTTATTTTTGAAGTTGAGATAAGAAGTATAGCAAAAGTCCGGAATCATCATCCACAAGAGAGCGCACACAAAACTACTTCTTGATCCCGACTTCGATGACTACATGTCTACCCCGAGTTTTCCAAATCTTCAGAATTTCAAGACCTGACATCTCGAAAAGATGATTGAAGTCTGAAAGAGTCCGATCTTTAGCTCCCAAGAAGGACATCATCAGCAAGTCCAGAACCTGGAACGAGAGAGCAAAGAAGTAAAGTGTGGCACAGAGAACGATTCAGAACGACAGCCGCGAACACGCTTGTTCTGAGTTTCAGAAGAAAGGAAAATAGTCTAATCAGGAAATCCAAAGAATATTCGTATCGTATACTCACCATATTAAACTCGTTTCCTGCCCCAAAACTCTGACTCAAAGGGTAAGGTGCCAAATCTTGTCCTTCATTGCTCTGATCTGTCATTTGACTGCTGTTCAAAGAAGATCCAGCTTCGCCTGGATCCAAAACCTGACAAGGTTGGATTAGAGCGTCGATGATCAATAATCTAGAGTCATTATTGATCATGACTTCTCTGAGTCGGCTCAAGATCTTGCGACTATCCTCATCACACCAATCGTGAAGGATGTTTCGAAGTATATAGATGTGATCTTTACCGACTTGCGGCTGAGGATCGAAGAAGTTATGGGCTTGGAATTGGACTTGAGCTGTGGGTAAGTTTGCTTGGAAGTTCTAGCGAGTGAAAAGAGAGAATCAAGAGTAAGAGTAAGAGTAAGGGTGGGTTAAAGCAAAGTCATCGAGCTCTTTGAAGTTTCAAGTGTGAAACGAATCTATTATCGTCAGAATCTAGAACATAGACATACCCTCTTCGCCAACTCTATCGTTTCTGGCCTATCTTGAGCCACGCCTTTCAAATGTGGGAAAGCTTTCAAAATCGGAAGCAACAAATGACCTTCTCCTGAGCCTACATCGACTAGTGTAGAGCCTGAAGGTAAGTCTCTCCAAGGGAAATCTATCGTAGAGAGGGATAAGTTGAGAAGTTTCGAAGTTTCAGCGGATGAAAGAGAGGCAAAGTCGCCTTTCATTTTTCAAGCTCTGTCCGTCGATTGTTAAGCAACCAAGCTCCATCATCAAACACTTACCAACCAGTTCACCTGCTTTTCCAAGGTAATCATAAGCTCCCATTAATTTCCCGAATTCCTTCAATCTCTCATGATCAAACCTTGCCAAATAATCCCAAACATCTTTGCAACCCTTCTCCTTCAACCCCAATCCGATAGAAGTGGGAGTTTCCAATGGACCCAAAGACATTCTTATGCTTTCATCCTTATTCAATAGAGTTTCTTGAAACACTTTGGTTCCATTGATCGAAGACCAATGAGCGAAGGAAACGAAATCTCGTACAGGATGTCCAGGTAATAAGTAGAGAGAAGTTCGATTATGAGAGAAGACTCTTTCTGAAACTTCATTGAAGATTTCATTGTGTGATAAGTATCTCATGATCTTGACTAGCTTTTCTTCTTGGATTGAAGTTTGAAGAGATAATTCTTTGGAAGTGATTCCTTGAGGTCCGACTTTTGAAAGAATTGTTGGGATGGAGGTTGAAGTCGTCAGAGCCAAGGCTGCAGATCTTTGATCCTGAAAAGGTAAAAGTCCGAGAAAGAACCCAGATAAGCTAAAAGCAGAATAAGTGTCGTTCATAGCTTCCTTTTCATTCTACTCTACCCGCCACTGCTCACTTGAACGGAAATCTCCATCAATCTCTCAGCTGGATTCTTTAGAAGATTAGCCAACGATCCCAAAGAGGCCAAGGCTGTCTTCCTGGCGCTGTGAAGTTCCTTGGTAGGTAAGAAGTCTGGAGAGTCCATTTCGTGCAATCTGGCTTCGTGTTGATGTGGCAAAGGGATTTGAGCCTTTTCGAGTTCGACCTCTACTTGATCGAGAGATTTGGTCAGAAGCTGTCTGAGTGCCTTCCATTCTTGATGTTGGATTGTCATTTTTGGAGAGGTAGGAAGAGAGGAGGGAAAGTATTGAAATAAAGTTTGTTTCAAGAGCCTGATTGATGAACAACGAGGTCCTTCGGCAGTCGTTCGGTGGTTAGTTTGGAGGAAAGAGAAGCTGTTTTCGTCTTGAGAAGCGATGGAAGTTTTGCAAGGATGAAAAGAATTGAATAGGATGAAGAAAAGCGAGGGCTTAGATGGGGGTTGATGCGAGGTGAATGAATCCAAACGAACAAGGCCCGCCTTGATTTCCATCTTTGCCATCTCCACTTGTTGCTTCTCGAACGCAACAACAACTTCCAAGATGGATTCGACGAATTCTATTTCGATAGATCCAGTTGGCAATGTCACTTCATCTGAATCTGGAACTTCTTTGGGCAATTTATCGCTTCATTCCAATCCAGAATCAGAATCCACTTCAGCAGACCTGGAAGAATCTGAGTCTCAACCAATCCTTCTCGATTCAGACAACCAAGCAGCTCCCAATTCCAAATCTGATTCCAATTCTTCACAACCAGCGACTCAATCGACAGCATCTGCACAAGCCCAAGCTCAATCGGATCATTCAGATTCCTTCCCAACTTCAAAGCTGGCAAACTGGCTCAGGATTCTCTCTCCCCTCAAATACAAGGTCTGGTTCTCTACGATTTGACAAACAAACCAAATTCGAATCTACTCTTCAGTCCTCATACTTTGAAAACCATTCTGGATCTCAAATTGCTCGGAATCGGTTATGAAAGACAAAGATTGACCTTCACTCAGATTAGAGGCGAATTGTCTAGCAAGGTTGCCGATAACGTCACTGTACCGACTTTGGAATTGAGCGACGGTACTAACATCATCGAGAGTTGGGCTATTGCTGAGGTGAGTATGATAGAGGACGAATAGAACGAAGAAGAAGTAGAACAGATAGGGCTGTGGAGCTAGATGATGGTCTGAGCTCTTGATAGGACATCAGAGCTCGAAACAGCGATTTCGCATGCAATCAAGATCAATCAGGGATGATTTCGTTTATTTGATCTGAAATGAGTATGAAAGACTATGAAATGAGTATGAAAGACTGTGGGTGACTGACGATCTCTCTCTCCTCTCTCTCTCTCTCCTCTCTCTTCTCTCTCTTCCAATTTTAAGTATCTGGAATCACAGCATCCAAGAGGTGTCCTTCTGTTCCCTTCAACTTCCTCAAAAGTCTTTGCTCAATTCCTAAACAACTACGGAAAGACAATCCTAGCTCCAAACCTAGGACCTTTATGTCAACCTGGGATTTCCAAACTTCTAGATCCAGAATCCAAAGATTACTTTATCAACAAGAAAGTTGGAGCTTCCAAAATCGAAAGATGTTCCAATTATCTTCTGAAGAGAAACAAGTCTATATAGAAGGTGCTATCAAAGGTTTGAGTGTAGTTGACGCTTGTTTAGCTACTGAAGATGCAGTTTATGATCCAGACGCTACGAGTGAAGAGATTGAAAGGAGAAGAAAGAAAGGTGGAAATGTTGGGAATGTTAATCCTGGTGATTTCAGATCTAAGGTCACTATGCCTAGGAAATGGTTGTGTAAAGGAGAACAACCTAGTCATGCTGATGTGAGTATAGAAATACTATCTCTTCTTTTGCTTTTTTGGGAAGACATAGACTTCTTGCGACTGACTTTCTTTCTGACTTCGGTACCTCACTCCTATCTTTTTCTGTCTTTCTTCAACTCCTTGTCTTTCTTCAACTCCTTCTCTTCTTTCAGTTCGTTCTCTTCGGGTGAGTTTCTCCTCATCACTTCTTCTTTCAAAACCGAGATCAAACAGCCTCTGACTTCTCCCCTCTTGCCTTTTTGTCTCCTGTCCTCCTTTTTCATTCTCGCAGCTGGTACGCCTTCACCAGAGCTGCAGGCCCAGAGATTACAAAGCAAAATTTGGCAAAACTCTTCAAATCCTTTGGTCAAGGCTTGGGTGAACAATTTGATCAATTGGGCAGGTCCTGAAATCACAAACGATTTCATTTGAAGGATTTTTCCGAGTTTTCTTGCCTCATTTGTACTGTAAGCTACAATTTCTCCCCCAGAAACATCATCTCTTTCTCAACAGGAGTCGAATGATTAGACCGCTGGTCGCACTCTTCCCTCAAAACAAAGAGAAGACGGTACCAGCCGCAATTGGAATTCAAAGTCTCGATCATACAAATTACTACAGAAGGGGAAAATCAACGGAGAGCAGACTGGAAGAAGAGAACAAATTCTTCAACAGAAGGGTTAACGAAGCGTTTTACTCTTGAAGCTTGACAACAAAAGCACCTCTATCGATAGAGTTCACGAGAATGTTCTTCGACTTGAAGTAAATGTAGGAAGACCAAGAACCCCAAAACTCGACTGGATCTCCTTCAGGATGAACATCGAAATGAGCAATTTCATGCATAGCTTTCGCTCCCTCTTGTTCGACTCCAGTAATGTTGACGACTCGAAGACCTGAAGCGTAGTTAGACATGTAGGCGAGTCGGTCTCGAATGTAGAGGTTATGATCGATGGAAGTCACTGGTGAAAGATAGATACCTCTTTGAGCTGGATTTTCGAGATCAGACACGTCCCACACATAAGTCGCAGTATGACCTCCTGGAGTGTTGCCAGTATCTTCTTCTTCGTCTTCTTCGTCATCTAGAAGGAGAGTTGTCATCGAGTCATCGGTCAACCAGCCTTGATGAGTGTAAGCTGATCCAGGATATCCATTACTTGAGATCACCTTGACGTTGTCAACATCTGCGTGAAGATTAGGGAACAAAGATTGTTTGGTTTGGTAAGTACCAGCGCTCTGTTGCCTATCGTCTCTCCGATTGAAAAAGGCTTTGGCAAGCTTTCTCATTGCTTCCGCTCAAGTTCAGGACCTCGTCGTACTTCGAACTTACTCACCAGAGATGTCCAGGATCGTCAGAGCGTCCTCGTTGTAGGCAAACATGATGGTGTGGTTCTTGTATTTCTCACTCGGTCCAGTGTATGTGACGACTTGAGCGTCATGAGTGTAGTTCTCGTCTCCAAAACAACCTCGATCGACTGGATGAAGCGGGTCGGTGACATCGATGAAGTAAGGTCCACCTTTGCAGGCGTCCTGACCGACGGCGATGATCATGTTTCCAGATGGATGTTGGACCATGTTGTGAGAAGAGCCGAGACGTTGACCTTTGCCTCTGAACAAAGTGATATCGGTGGAAGTGTTAAACGTCTTTGGTTGTGTTGCCAATGCTGGATCCAGAAGCTTTCGTAGGTCGAAGATTTGGATGCCGTGATTCTTCGCTTCAGCTCCAATGTAGGCATAGTCACCCATCACTGATGAGAAGTAATGAAGATTTAGAGAGAAGATCAGTGTGAATCATGCTCGAACGGTGATGAAGAGAGTGTAGTTTACTCACCCTTGACGTCTCTCCAGATCGACGTGGTGGTTTGAGTTGGCAGTCGACCAAGGAAAATCATCTGTCCAGATGGAAGAACTTCGACAAAAGCGGAACCATCGGTCTGAAGAAAGATTCCGAACTGATTGAAAGAGATGTGAGACGTAGTATAGGATGCAGATGCAGTGCTCAGCGTCGTCGAAAGCGCTCAGAGTCGACAATATGGTACTCACCTCTCTACCATCGGCACTCGTCCATCCCCAAACGTCAGAGCCTTCCCCATTTGGATCATGGTCTGGATCATCTGCTCCTCCTTCACGACTGCCGAGCTCGTCGTTGGTGAGGTGTGAGAGGAGATCAATGCTCTGGCAGGGATAGGGCCCAGCGAAACCATTCTCACACTTCGCCTTTCGAACGATATCATTACTTGCAACGTGTTTCCCACAGATTCCAGTTTGTTTACACTTAATTCTTGAGGCGATTTTCGCTTTCATCAGAGGCTGCATCTTGGGTGAGCCAGTGACATCTTGCGACAGAGCTGAGGTGGCGAAAGAGAAGGCGAGCAAGAGGATAGAGGTCGAGAAGTGCATTTTTTGGAGGTTCGACTCTTGTGTGAAAGGAAAGCTTGAGAGATGCAGAGGAAACTTATGTGAAGCCTTCTTATAGGAATCTTCTGACCACCTGAGTTCGTGGGTTACAACATTTCGCGAAAAGAAACACAGCAGGTCTACGCTCAACGTTAGGAGGCTGAATAAATTGGAGAAAGACCGCGCCTGTCCTTCCAATCAAAGACTTCAAAACGTCCCGATTTAATCAAGCTATGTTCCATTGTCCCTTCTGGAATTGATCAGAACGATTCTCCAGTCTTCTCCAGGAAGAAATGCGAATCGGCGGTGCGGTCAAGGAAAGCCGTCGCCCAACTTTTCCTGGGATCATCGCGCGAATCCATGAAGAATTCCTATTTTCTGACGCTTTCCTGCACTGGATGAGACCAAAAGGAACAGCTCCAATTGATCGACTATGAACTTTTGAAGCGAGAGGAGGAGATGAAAGGAGTTTAGAAGAAGGAGGGTCGCAAGATGCTGCTCAAGCAGAACTCTGCCTCGTTGCTCTAAGCAAGGTCAAATCTGGTAACGAAAAATGTCGGTTTGATATTGAAATCTACGAGTATGTACATTGTGTGATGAAAATTGGAATCTTTACTAGGCTGGCAGAGCAGATCTCTTTCTACTAACTCTATCCCCAACCTCTCTCGTCTCCTTGTCCTTTGGTTTCTCTAAATTCGATCCCTCTCTCTGTCCCAGTCTACCAACTGGCACACTAGGAGCCAATGAAATCCTTCTAGCTTTCGAAGAGACCTCTGATGAAGTAGATTCTCCTAAAGGTTTCCTATTTTCTTTATTGTCCTTCTCAACTTCAACCACTGATGATTTTCTAGAAGAAGAAATGCTCAAAGTCAATTCAGAGAGATCCATATCTCTTTCAGATTGCCTTCTCTTCAATCCTTCTCTTTCCTTTTCCATTTGAGTTCTCCTCTGACTCATGGTCAATTCTTTGACAGCTTCTTCTGCTTCTTCATCTATTGATCTAGAAATGGAAGAAGCTCTTGAATGGTTCGACGAAGCTTGAACTCTCTCATTTGATGCATTCATTGACAGTCCACTAGATCTTTGACTTGCATTTGAAGTTGTACGTTCTCTGATCGATGGTCTACTTGATGACGTTTGAGAATTGACGTTACTGATTGCACCTGAACGAGGTCTGGAACTCTTGGGAGGTGGCATTGAAGATGAATCAGAGTCTTCTGTGGTTTTGGTGCTGACCATTGGCCTAGTTTTGGTGACTAGATTGGAACTAGAAGTCGAGGTTGCAGCCGTGATGGAAGGTCTTCTACTAGAGCCTTGACCTGGGATGACGTTTCTGGAAGTTGACAAAGTAGTGGTGTTTCTTCTCAGAGGGATTGAATCTGTTGGATCGATAGTCTTTCTTCTAGCAGCTCTCAAAGCAGCTGCATTCGCCGGTGGAGCAGAAGGTCCCTTTTGAAGAGCCACGCTATCCATGTTTGAGGTGGAATCGGCTGTCTTGAGAGCTTCTTGAGATTCGGCTCTGACCATCCTGAGAGATTGTTGAGTAGGAGTGTTCTCACCGTTCTCACGACGAGGTAATACTCCTCGTTTGAGTAGAGATAACTCTTGCTGTTTGGCCGCTCTGCAGAAGAAGGGAAAAAGACGTTGTTGTGTTAGTGATCTAGATCAGGCGCATTTGAGATCGAAGAAACTGAGTCCTACATTTGAGACTTACAAAGCGATCCTGAACTGTTGATTAGCTTCATAAAGTTTCGAGTTTGAAGTTTCGAGTCGATGAAGATCTAGATCATGATGAGCAGATTGATTCTGTAATTCTTGAATGTGCTTCCTCAATATCTCCATCTCTTGATTTCCTTTCTCTTCGGAATCATCAATCTTGAGAGTCACTTCTGGTTTGAAGTGTTTGATTTCCGACTCCAAGTCTCTACTTCTATTCTTCTCAACAATGACTTGGGAGGTTAATTTCTCTACCTGATCTTTATAAGACCTCTTTGATTTATCCAATTTCGTCATGTTTGATTCTAGAGCTGATACCAATTGTTCCAATTGAACTTTCGAGTCTCTCAGAGTTTCCAATTCCCTTTCAGCTTCTCCATTAGCAGAGTTCAATCTTCCGATGTTGGATAGTTCTACTTTTCTTTGATCATCAGCTTGGGTCAATAGAGATTGAATTGAATCTCTCTCCTTCTCCAAAGCTTCTTTCGAAGATCTCAAAGACTTTGAAGAAGCTACCAACTCGGAGATATGATCTTCCTTAGCTTGAACCTTCCTTGCCAAATCTTTGCTTCTAACTTCCGATTCTCGAAGCTGTTCTTCCAATTCTTCAAATTTGGCTTCTCCAGACTTCAGTTCAGCTTGTTGTTCTTGAGCTTCATCCAAGTCTGCTTTGAGAGCTTGATACTTCGAGAGAAGTTCTTGATATTTCTCTTCACTTTCGTTCTGAAGCGTCTCATGACTGAACTTGATTTCCTCGTACTCTTGTTCTAACTGTTGAAGCCTGTCAGAAGTTTCAGATTCTTGATTCAAGGCAGTCTCCAGGTGCTGCTTGTTCTCTTCATAAAGCGACTCTAGCTGCTGATGATCATTGACCTCTTGTTGAAGGTTCTCGATCTGACTTTCATAAGTTTCCAGTTGATGACGAAGCTCTTCCACCTCTTGAGTCTTTCTTGAACCTTCTTCTCTAGCTTCTTGCAGTGATGATGTGACGTCTGAAAGCTCATCCTTCAACGCTTTGACTCGAGACTCTGATTCTTGGACTCTACTTTCCAAAGCCTCCCAATCTTTCTTTTCTCTTTCTGTCTTCTCCTGTTCTTCCACCTGTGTTCGACAAGCTTTCTCGAACTTGAGCTTGAGCTCTTGATAAAGATCGGAACTTTCTTTCTTCTCTTCAGCCAACTTCTCATTCGAAGCAGCAAGTTCTTGAGCTTCTTCTCGAGCCTTTTCCAGTTGAGATCCTAAACGTTCAATTTGAGCTTCATGTTCCAATCCAGTACGATAGATTTGAATAGCATGATCTCTCTCACAAGAATCCTTAGCTCTACTTCTTGCATCATCTACTGCAGCTTGATGATCATCTTGACTAATGTAAATCTTATCCGTTGCCGAACCAGTCGAAGATCTAGAAGTAGAAGGAGAGAAATCTTTCCCGACAGCTGCAACTTTTGTTCTAACTTCCCAATCCTTCCTTTCCTGTTCATATCTCTTCAACAATTCTTCTCTTTCATCATCCTTCTTCTTCCTCTCGCCCAGCTGTTTCAAGAAATTCTCTCCCCATTCAACAGCTTGAAGTCTTTTCTCTTCCGAAAGTCTTCTCTCTTCATCCAAAGCGGATTTCAAAGTAGTGATTTCGTTCGCTTGAGTTTGAGATCTCTGAGATTCTTTCATTAGACTTTCTCTTAGACTGTTTGAATCTTGTTCTGCACAGAGAGCTCTAGTCAAGAGATGACTATGTCGTTCGGCTTGAATTGATTCTACTTCTTTTAAGGTAGAAGTGATCTCTTTCAATTGTGAGTACCAGGGTTCATTCTTGAAGTTCTTTGAATGAGCATTGAGAGCTTCTGAAAGATAACGACTTGGAGCCTGAACTGCTTGATGAGAATCTACTGGACCATCCTTTTGAATCCTTTGAAGAGCCATGGAAGAACTCTCGGCAGCTGCATCTCCAGTTTGAGAATTAGAAGCGGAATCGACATTAGATGAGAATGAGTTGGAAAGATCCTTCGCACCTTTAGAACTACTTTCGAGTCCTAGACTTTCTGGAGTGTGAGATTGGGAAAGAGATGAACCTCTTCGTCTAGTACGAACTGGAGACAATCTTGAAGAGATGGGACTTGGTGGTTTCGGTTTCGATTTCGGTTTTGAAGCTGGAGAAAGATCTGAAGTGACGTCTTGGAGCGGAGAGCGAGATGTAGTAATTGATCGATTAGGACTGAGCGGAGCGTTGAGGTTCGATCCTGAAAGAAATTTAAGAGGTTTCTCATTCTCATCTTGTGTTTCTTCTTCTTCTTCTTCCTTGACCTTCTCATCTTGAGCTGCAGATCTGAAACTTTGATTCGAAGAAGCATTTGACTGTCTGCTCTTTCTAACCACAGAGCTTTCTGCATTAGCTTCGTCATTCCAGATTGAGAATGATCCAGATCCTTTTCCATGATTACTTAGACCCATGTCGTTCTGGAAACTAGAATGAGCTTGGGAAGTCGGTAGATCTCGATCATTACGTTCCGAGATGACTGGACTTGCAAGTAGAGAACGAGAAATCCCTTTAGAAGGAGTACTGGCCAAAGGAGCTTTGGAAGTAGATTGAGAAGGTGAAGAGCAAAAGATTGAATTCCTACTTTCATTCAATTCCTTGGATTGGTCTCCGCCTAATTCTTCATCCATTTCTCTCTCACTGACTGCAGTCATGAAAGTTTGTTGAGAAGCCTCACTCATAGCACCTGAAGATCTCCTTCCTTTCTTGCTCGCCACGACCGTACCTTCGGAAGAAGGTTGAGATGGTCCAGGAGAAGAAGAACGATCCGAATTTCGTTGGTTTTGTGAGGGTGGAGCCCGTGAAGTCGAAGTTCCTTGTTGGGAAGCCTCGATTTCTTTTGCTTTTGCGTTTTGATTTCTCTTCAAAGATTGAGAGAAAGGGCTGTTGGGATTGGAAAGAGAATTGGATGAAACGGATCGATCCTCGGACCTGAATCGTTCTCTTTGAGGAGGTAGACTTGCTGGAGAAATGGCGCTGATCGAATTGGCTTGAACTGCTGATAGATGTGGAGAAGGTGGGATCGAACAGTCCGAGTCTTGAGTGGATATTGAAGTGTTGGGTTCATCCTGAGTCCTTTGAATTTCTCCCTTCCCTTGTTCAACTCGAGAATCGATGAATGCCTCTTTCTCTTGCTTTGCTCTTCCAAAGAATGCACCAAGTTTTAGATTCGCCTCTTCAAAGATAATCGAAGGAACACTGAAACTATCATTCCCACTTTCATTCTCTAAATTCTCGCCTTTTCCTTCCACTTCTCTAGAACCTTTTTCTTCTCTAGCACCCAATAGAGCTCTAGCAGGACTCTGTTTCCCCAATGGTAGGAAATTGTTGGAGAATCTTCCATTCGAAGTTTGAGGAATGAAATCTTTAGAAAAAGAAGGATCAGAAAGACGATCTTTAGGTAAAGAAGTATCCAAGAGATTAGTCGTATCTTCTCCTTCTCCCGTCCCAGTAGAAAATTGAGATAAAGTCGAAGATCTAGAAATCGAAGAGCCTAGAGTAGTGAATCTTGGTTCAATCCCTTCATCTTGAGATTGATTTTGATTTCCCGATCCCAAAGGAAGAGAAAGTTTCGATAGAGATGTAGAAGCCAAATTCTCCTTTTCAATTCCAGTTCGAGAAGAATTAGAATCTAGTTTCTCCTCTTCTTCTTCTGGTAGATTTAAAGAATTAGCTGAAATCTTGACTGTAGGACTAGATTGCCAAGAATTGGAATTAGAATCTGAATTTCTACCTTTTTTAATCTTTTCCCTACTTCCATTCCCACCACTACTTCCATTTGAAGAAAAAGTATTACTCAATTCTTCCAAAGCGGAAATTTGATCTCTATCTGGACTTTCTCCCAAAGAATGAGAACTAATCCTACCAATACCAGATTTGACTGAATTGGATAAATCTCCATTTCCATTTCCATTTCCATTTAAAGAATTTTCTTTAGAGATTGAATTGTCATCTTCATCTTCATCTTCATCTTCAACTCCCACTCCAACCTCCTGAGAAGGTTCTGCTTTCATTCTTTCATCTTTGATAGTTTCCAAAGATGAAGTACTAGAACCATCATTTCCATTTTTTTTCTCTTCATTCCCTCTATTCAAACTTAAACTCAGACTTTGGCTCAGAACACTTTCATTTCCATCGTCGTATAATCGATTTCCGAACTTGACGCTGTTGGTAGTTTTTGGAGTTGGGATTGCTGGAAGACGAAGGATTCCTCTCAAAGCAGATGCGGGAGTCGAAGTGTTGGTATCGAGGATCTGTGGAAGTCTTGATGGTGGAGTGATTTGTCTTTGACGATCCGTTGACGATGGATTGTTGGTATGATCTGGATGATCTGGAGAGGTGTTTGAAGTTGTTGAATGAGATGGAGCGTCTGTTTGGAAAGGAGAAGGAAATATAGTGTATTCAGTTCAAGAATCTCAGTTCAGACCGATCGAGATGAAGAGATCTCTAATTTTCAACAGCCACAATGATTTGGGTTCAAATGATTTGTAGACCCAAAGAATCGAGGTAGCAGAGGGCAAGGATGGGAATTGAAACTCCTCCCTACGCCTTAGCAAACCTTTGCCATTCTTCACCACTCTCCACTTTCTCTGACTGAGGGTCGAACATTCATCTACTCACAATTCTCAGCCTCATCGTCACGATTGAGGTTCTCCTTGACCTCCCTTAGTTGAATGTTTGATTCCTCCTTCTCTCTATCACTGCTCCCGCTCCCATTGCTATTCCCACTCGCAGATCTGACCTTGCCTTTATTTCCAAATCTATGAATTGATCTCTCATTGTTTACTCTTCTATTCTGTTTGTTGAAGTTTGCATTCACGGAAGGAGAATCGTTGATGGTGGATTGAGAAAGTAGATTGGATCTTTTGAGGATTGGATTTCCATCCCCACTGCGACTGTGAGTGTGGTTGTGGCTGTTGAAGTGTTGGTTGAAGGATGAGTTCGGGTTTGAAGTTACTGAATCTAGATAAGTGGAATGATGAGAAGAGGAAGTGGAAGATGGAGTGGTAGTCATTTGAATGTGAATGTTTGATTTGTTGCTTGTTGGTCCAGAATGAGTAGCAGTTGCAGAATGGAAAGATGCAGATGCGCCGCTGTTTACTCGTTGCTGTCCATCTCTGTTTGTGATTGGCGTTGAATAGCTGTTACTAAGATCTGATGCCATTGTTTGTGTTGGATCTTGAAGAGCAAAAGGTGAAGATGTTGCAGAAGAGCAACTGAGAGATAACAAACTGCAAAGTCAAATTCTGAGAATCTTCGCCATATTTCGAGACGTGATCGATCACATTCCGCCCAAACCGTAATCCAAATGTCGATGTGATTGAATTGTAGATCAGCATCATTATATTCCAAAAGAGATAGAATGTAAAGAAACGACGATCAAAGAGAAGAGACGTCGAAGAGACTGCTCAGCCTGTCCTCTGCAGACTGAGTTGTTCTGATTCTCTTCTTTCTTCCCACACCACCAATTCCTTCGTCAAAGTTGTCATTCTCTGTCTCTTTTTCATCCAATGACTTCTGATAAGCAAGAATCGGATCAGACAAGAGAATCTTCGGGTGGACTGCAACACAACCTAGCAACTTCTCAACCTGAGGGTGACACTCATTCTTCCCTGCCATCTTCCTCAATCTCACCTTCCTCTTCTTCTTCTTCCTCAAACGCTCGAGATCTAATGAGAATCTTGGCTCATTCAGATCTACAAGCTCTCAATTCCAATCTCAATTCTTCAATCCAACCTCAATCCCACTCGACTGAGACTCCACTTTCACAAAACCCACCACCTTCTTCGAACTCGAACTCCAATTCAGATTCTATATCTAATGAGATAGCTGAGCACAGGAAGAAAGGAGACTCGAAGAACGAAGAGAAGGCTGTGCTGAGCTCTGCTACCCTTGAAGGCAAAGGGAATCAACACATTGGGCAAGTAGTGGGAGTAGGAGAGGGTGGCAACGATCAGGATCAAACTTACGTACTGGTCAAATTCCAAAGCTTGAAATTGATAGAAAAGATAGTAGAGAAATTGAATGAAGAAGAAGTTGGAGGGAATGGGACGTCGTTGGGTTTGAATGGAGAGGCAAGTGCTGGACAGTCTTCTAATAGAGGGAAAGCAAGAGAAATGGATTCAACTTTCAATCTTCAGATTGAATCCACTCTTTCCGATCACAATCCAAGTCTAGAAAACGGAAGAGAGGAAGGCAGTCTCAGACCTGTTCACTAGAGAAGGGCTCATATTCCAATCGCTCTTCAACTTCCCAAGAAGAAGAAGGATCAAGCCTCTCGAAAGTCGACTCTGAAATACAAGATCAACTAGCTATAGACGTTTCTAATTTCGCAAGATCGCTTTCTACTTCTTCTTCAAGACCTGTTCCTTCTTCCAATTCGAACTCTACTTCCACTTCAAAACTTCATCCCATCGCTATCGACAAAGATTCACTTCACCCAACTTCACAAATCAACTCTTCAATCTCTTCTTCAACTTCCACTCCAATTCTCAAACCTATCTCTAGAAACAAGTCTCAAGACCTTGCGGAGAACGAGACTTCCACAGAAGATTCTACAGAACCAGAAACCGAAACGGTTTACTACCATTTATCATTCCAAAATCTTCCACTCCAAATGACTTCCGCAATTCTATTATCTGCATTTTCTTTCTTACCTTCTTTGAAAAGTGCTCATGTCTATGATAACAAGACCACTTTCGGAATGGTTAAATCAGACAATAGATTTGGGTTCGTTTCTTTTCAAGATTTGAAAGATGCAGAGAGAGCTTTGGAATTGAATGGAGAATTGATAGGTGGAAGGAAAATGAAGGTGGAATGGAGTTTCAAAGATAAAAGTTCTGCTTTGATTAAAGGAAATGGGAGAAAAGATGGAATGTATGCCACTTCGAGACAAGGTCATATTTCTGGAAGAATTTCTTCTAAAGGCAGAGCTAAGAGATCTAGATCTAGATCTAGAAGAGGAAGAAAAGAAGTCGATTGGACTGAAGAAGAAGAAGGAATTGAAGAAGAGAAAGTCGAATTAGATTTCAGTAAAGAAGAAGATTGGCCTTCGTTAGCTAGTACCAGCGTCGACAGCATTGGTTCAGTCAAAGTCGACAGAGTGGAGAACGATCAAGATGGAATTATTGAACCTAACAAAGAAGAAGAAAGTGAATCAATCAGTCAATTTACACCTTCAATCGTTCAACCTGTCGCTGTTGACACTTCCATCATAAACGAGACTTCAACTTCACTTCCACCTTCTCAAATCATTCCAACTTTTCTTTCAAGAAGAAAGATTCACTCTGGTGCTACTTCGGGAGGAGTCAAACTTGGTGGTTTAAACAGTAAAGACTTAAGAGTAAAAGTTCTATCAGAAAAAGAAAAAGATTCTCCTAAGACCAACACTACTCAAAGTTCTCCGAGTGGATCGACTTACGGACAATCAGGGCCTCATATCGAAGCTTTGGTCTCTCCTAGTGAGATCAACTACGAAGGAGAATATCCTCCACCAATGGAAACCATCATCAATCCTTCTGAAAAAGCTCAACTTCCATCTGATTTAACTTCTTTGAACACTACCATTTTCGTCGGGAATCTCTCGGTCAATTCTCTGATTCCAATTGATAGATTCTTGGATCTATTCAAGAAGTTCGGAGTGATTCAAAAGTACAGAATCAATGCTTATCCAGGTTCAGAAGCTAGTATCGAAAGTAGAACTACAGTTCTAGCTGTCGGTAATAATGGTAATGAAGAAGCTTTTCAAGATCCTTGGTCATTAAACGTCTCTCAAATGAGAGCGTTGGCTTCGAGACATACTTCTGCTTTTGGTTTCGTTGAAATGAAAGATCATCAAGATGCAAGTAGAGCTATCGAAGGGCTGAATGGAACTGGATTCTTGGGAAGAAATTTGAAACTCGGTTGGGCAAGACCTTTGGATCGTTCGAGAGATTCATACGGAGCGTCAAGAGTTGGACCCTCAAATTCAGACATTCCTCGAGCTATACTGAAGAGAAATCCAAGTCATTATTCTACTCTTTCTGCTTCTCAATCTTTGCCGAATGTCGATCATAGACCATCTCAATCTGGTTCAGGTTCTTCAAATTCAAACTCTGGATTTCCACAAAAGATGTCGAATGGTTATCCTCCTCCTTATGCTTATGAACCTAAATCTCAAGTGGAAATCAACGGAGGAAGAGATGAGAGTCCAAATCAACCTCAAGCTCCTGAAAGAAGCTCCGAGGCTAAGGGGAAGAGTTCTTATTGGGCTTCGAAACTCAATGGTCAGAAAGGTTACTCTCATAGATCCAATCAAGCTCTACGTCAGACTTCTCAACCTGCTTATGGAAAGAAAGATTATCAAACTCAGAATGGTACTAATCAAAATCAATTTCCAACTCCCAGAGCTCCGATGTCTGCTGGACCAACATCCCTTCAACCTCAAGGTTTCGAGAACGCGCAACCTCAAGTCATCTATCACTACCACTATCAACATCAACAACCTCCTCAAACTCAACCGATGCCAATGTCAATGCAGATGCACATGCCCGATCCAAGAGGCTATCCAATAGAAAATCAATACCAATTCAATTCCTACGTAGCTCCAACTTTCTACCCTACCTTTCCAATGCAAGCTCATCCAAGTCAACCTTCTCAAATGATTCCTCCATTCATTCCCGTAGCTTATGCGGCTCAACTTCAACCAGGAATGCTTTCTTCGGAAAGTTTCCCACAGACTCACCCTCATGTTCAAGCTTCTCAAGCCATGGCCTCACCTTTCCCTCATCCAACTCCGATGCAAACGGAACCTGCTCTCGCCTTTCAACATTCTTCCGCTCAACAAGCTTATCCAAATCCTGAAAACTCTAACTTTGGGAGGTTGAGAATCGAAGAGCAGAGAAGAGAAGTGAAGGTCAGTCAAGAACTTCAACAAACCGACCCTCCCGACCCTCATCTTTGCGGATGTATGCCACCAAACTTATCTCAAAATGGAGCTCAAATGAACTCTAATCAAGCTCATACCTATGAACAGCCAGTGGAAGCTTCTTCAGCTACTTTAGGCACAGGAAATTGGAACTGGGAGAATAGAGTTCCACACCAGAACTTTGGAAACGTAGAACTCCATCATCAAGCTCAAACTGCTCCAGCAGGGAGTCTTCAACCACCACCACTACCAGTAGCTGCTTTTGTTCAACCTGGAATGGAAGAAATAGCATCCACATTTGAACAGATTCATCCTTTCCAACCTTCATCGAACCAAATCCCAATTCCCCAACCACTTCACTTTCAACCCCCTCTGCGTCCAGAGTGGGAGTATCATGGGGAGGGAGACCGTTTTTGAGAGAAATGGGTGGAGCTTCTCCTTCTTTCGAACAAGAGAGATTAACGCCTCAAGTGTGGAATGGTAACGACAAGACTGACCATCCACTTCCATTCAGACGTGAGTCAAAGTTCCGTCACTTCAATGCTTCAGAGATTGACCCTTTGGAATTTCGATCGAAAGAGGCTAACATGCTTTGTCTCTCTACAACAGCTGCTTCCGTCTCTCACAGCTCCGTAGACTATGGAACAATCTCTCATCATCCAACCCCAAGTCTTCAGTCAAGTGCAATGTCACCTTCTACTTCGATCATGTCTTCTTCTGCTGGACCTCCAACTGGACCTCCTAGTCCTACTGCATTTTTTGTTCCTTCGGGTCTTCCAACCTTCCCTCATATCAACTCTCAAGTTCAAGAATTCAAGAGTCATGGTAACGAGAACTTGTCTCTTCCATCGAACTTACTCTTGAATCAAAATTCAATTTTTCCAGTCCCAAATCCAAATCCTTTCAATGAAGGACAACCACGTCCGAATTTCTCTTCTCCGGTAGCAGTTCCTTCTGCTCTCGCTGCAGTTGCCACTCAAACCTATCTTCCAACCACCACTCAAAACTTCCGCTCTTCATATCAAAAGTGATCGTTGATCACCTCTTTTCGATCCTAAGATTCACGTTCTGTCATGTCAATCAATCAATACAATCACCACTTCAATCCGATGCGATACATTCTACCAACTCTGTCGTAAATACAAACAAATCAGCACTTCACGGCTCTGTTTGAGCGATCAATGAAATCAAGTCTCTTTCGTTTAAGGCCCGTCGTGAATCAAGTTTGAAAAAGAGAGATTGCATTCAAAGTGCGTTGAAGCTAGTATGTATCTAAACAAAAGTACAGATCGAAGAAAGAAGGTCAAATGCTATAAGACAATGACAAAGTCATGAGGGTGGGTACAAAGACGATTCACAATCAAGAAAAGAAGAAAATGAAAGTGAATTTAAGGGATATTGCGTGGAGCAAAGCCGACTCTTGAGTTATGTTTGTCAAACACTGCGTATACATTTCGCAAAAAAGCGTCGCCAACGACAGTAGAAGCAACACCGATGTCTGCACCGATGATAGAAGCGATAGCTTTTCCATTCCAGTCTGCGTAATGAAGAGAGTCAGGAGACATAGTGTAACTTCGGCCTCCAAAAGTGAAGCTCATCTTCAAAGGCTTGTTTGGATCGTAGAGACAAAGCTTATCGCCATTGTAGTTGTCAATTGGTGTTCCACCAGCAGCAGTACACATCTGAGTTGCCTTGTCTGGAGTAGTGATGACCAAAGTAGTTCCAGTATCAATGATTGCAGAGATTGGAATTCCATTCATTGAACCTGGTATCTGGAAGAAGCCTGAAGATGAATCTACTGGAGCGTATGAAATCTTTCCTTGGTAAGCTGAGGAGTAGCCTCCAATGTCCATTCTAGCTTTCGTCTTAGACAATCCAAAGGCGATAATGTTCTTCTTGATGACTCCTTGAGCCTTCATGGTGTCTGTCCAAGGCGGCTGGTTAAATTGAGAGACACTTTTAAATCCAACGCCTGTGAGTGAGAGCGGACAAAACAGGGACAAGGAAAAGACAGAGAAAACAGGAGTAGTAGGAAAAAGGAGAACAGGGTGAAAGGTGAAGGAACAAGAACTGGTCAGAACCGCGAGTGGCGTAGAATGAACAAGGCAAGAGAAACTTGGAAAGGCAACTCACCACTAATTCCGCTCATACCTCCGAAAGTATTGGAGGTTGCAGCTCCAATTGCTTGATTCTTTGCAGTCAGACCACCGACAGATATCGACTCCATAAAGACATTTCCAGTAGTCCACGATCCATCCATGCTGGGAGGGAAGAGAGAAAGGCAGAAGGGGAAAGCGCGTTCAGCGAATGGACGCGACTTGAAAAGCTGTTGACGTCCCGCAGCTCTTGTTTCAGTCGCGGCAACGGACCTGTCCCTTGCGGAAGTGAAGCTTTGTTTGAGTTCAATTCAATGTCGTTTAGTCTCAGTTTCCCATCAGCAAACGGGACTCACTAAGCAACTTTGAAGGCACCGACTGCCTTTTTGGTACTCTTGAAAATTCCGGGATTGATAAAAGTGTCGGAGCTACCAGTATCGAAGTCCATGGCAAAAGTCTGACCAGAACTGCCCGCGGATATTGGTCCCGTCCAGAATTGCTCGTTGGAAATATCAGTGAGCGGGATCGTTGCTCGTCTCCTCAACGCTGTTGTGTTTGTGTTTGAAGTTGACGCTGTCCTTGCGATCTTTGGTAACGTTCCAACATTTGTTTTGAAGTTTTGGAACGAATTTGAGTATCGGTTCATGGCTTTAACAACTTGAACTTCGATATTGGCAGAGTCTCGTTTGTGATTGACGTTTCGCCTTTCATACTCGATGGAGGCTACTGGACTGGTGTCTTCTGGAATGGGAGAAGCATTGGATGAGATGATAAGTGTGACTATAGTGAGAAGGATCGAGAACTTCATGTTTGATGAGCGCTTGAACTTGATGACTTGAGTGAGAGAGAATAGAGATGAAGACGAAGAAAAACGACGCTTTCTTTTTATGCCCGTTCCAAATTTTACATTTTGAAACTCCACTCTACGATAAGAATACGATTTCGTAATACATACTTTCCCAGCTGCCTTTCGAAGCCACAACTGGCACAAATGCGACAAGGGATGATGATTCAACTTTTTTCGAGGACGCTCAAACTCAGCAGGTGGCGGAGAAGGAAACGGAATCTCCCTTCGATCGCAGCGATGATGCTCTCCACGTTTTCGACAGGCATGAGATCCGAAGAAGTCAGGAACTTCAAATTAAGGCTCAGTGGAAGAGAAAGAACAGTTTTCAGGGCGAAAATGAAGGGATGATCGATGAGACGTCACTTTTGAAATCAGTTCGGGCTTGTCGACCGGAAGTTTCATCTTGAGATCATCCTCTTGTCTTCCGCTCATGGAAGTTTCGATTCCAGCTCTGCTCAAGCGCTCAAATCTTCTCGGATTCGAGTGAAGCCGACTGCCTGCCTCACCTGTCAAGCTTGTCGGAGATTTTTTTGGGGAGAGGCTCGTCGACGCATGCATTCAACGACGCCTCCCCTCTCTAGCCCTCTGCATGCTTTGAGAGACACGTTTGAGCTATCCAATTTGATTCCAAAATTGCTTAGATAGAGTACACAAAGAGTCACAGAGTATGAGAGCTTACGTTACTTTTCTTGATTTCTTCTCTATCAATTTCCACTTCTTGCTTTCTTGATCTCGTCTCTAAGCTCTTGACTAATGTACAGATCTTCAGCCAAATCATCGAAAGGAACATCTTCACCTCCCATACTGAATTTCCTGATCTGTTCGTCTGTGAATCCATGATTTCTTCTGAGGTAGAGTTCGTCGACGACGAATTGACCTCTGAAGGTGGAGAAGAAAGGCGAAAGTCGATCAGAGATTAGAGCTCGTAGGAGATTGAAAAACGACACCAGTGTATACGTAATTAGATAAGGTTTTTCAGTGGATCTTTTCTCAACTCACGTAAATGACTTTGGACTTTCGTGTAACAATCTGATTGCAGCTTGACTCATGATCTCTGGACTTCTCCAAGTCTTTTCTTCCGCATCCGAATCTTTACTAACGATTTGCATGGCAGAAGTTCCTATCATTGTGTAAGGCCACAACGCATTGACTGCGATTTGACCTTGAAATTCGGCAGCCAAAGCGATAGTGGCCAGACTCATACCGACTTTCGCGATTGTGTAGGCACTCTTTGTCGTAGCGAATTGCTCTGGATAGCAGCCTTTGGAATCGGTTGAAAGAGTGGAGAAACTCAATGGTGGTGCGAGGGTCAGAATGTGAGGGTTTCTGCCAGCAGATGCAGATTTCAACAGATGAGGTAGAGCGAATTTGGAAACGAGCCAAGTTCCTCTGGAGTTGATTCCGTTCTGAGAAAGCGGAGAAAGATTGGAAAGCAGAAAGGATTTGTATTAGGTAAAGATCAAAGACGAAGACAGAAATGCTTTCGATGAGACTTCGATTGACTGGCGACGCTTTTTCTCCGCCCTCTTTCTCTTGATCTCTTTCTCAACTCTCGGATTCTACTTACCATCAAGTCGTAGCTCTTTACCGAAGCCTCCACTGTCGGCTTCAAGGAAATGGCGGAAGCCTAAAAGAAGAAGACGAAGATGTACATAGAAGACGATAAGCGCTGATTGAACTCGGAAGAGAAGATTATTTCTGTATTCCTCTCACTTACGTTATTGATGACGATGTCCAGATTACCAAACTTGCTAATGGTCTGCGCCATTACGTCCTCGACGGCCTCAGCATCACGAATGTCGAGCTTCAAAGGGAAACCTTTCGCCCCAGTTTTCTCTCCGATTGCAGAGATCTCGTCTGCTGCAGTGTATATGGTCCCAGGTAGCTTTGGATGAGGTTCGGTAGTCTTTGGAGAGTAGAAGAGGAAAGAGAAAGCATCAGCAGGAGAGAACTTCGGGCAAAGCTAGCTTTCAAAGGTGGGAGCTGATTAGGGAAGGAGTGAGCCACTCCGAGCTCGAACGCTGCCTTAAACAGATCCCAACAGTATTGCCATTGAGGCAGACAAATAGATTTATAAGACATATCTGAAGGTGTATCTCATGAGGCTCATAGAGCTCTACTGGCTAGATAGAAGCCTCTCTTGCTACGTGCTCTCCACACTCTCTCTCCATCTGATCTCACCTTTGCTGCGACTACTACATTACAACCTCTGCTAGCTAGCTGCTTCCCAATCGCTAGTCCAATTCCACGGCCACCGCCCGAAATTAGTGCCGTTCTTCCTGCTAAAGAAGCCATTGCTCTTGTGATGATAGCGTTGCTTTGGTTAGTGTTGCTTGACGCTGCTGCTTGCTGAGAGAAGAAGAAGAACCAGAGGGCTTCTAAATCGATTTGAGCCTAGCAATTTATTCACTCGCTGCTTTTGAAAGCTGTAAATTCTTGATGCGGACCGAAGAAGATAGCGATGCGAGGTTGGAGAGAAGCAAAGATTCTAAATCACTTTTGCTCTTTGCCTTTCACAGTTCGTCTTTGGAATGCCACATTCGCATCATTCCCATTCAGGCCAATTCTGTTCTCATGCAGATCCTCAGTCATCTCTCAGGAAGGTCATCCAGACAGCAGATCAACTAGGTTTCACTCATTTCGGTCTATCAGAACATGTCCCAAGAGAATCGCAATCGCAACTTTATCCAGAAGAAGTTGAAAAAGGTTTGGATCCACACAAGCTCAAGGAGATCTTTCATGACTATTTGATAGAAGCTAAGAAGTTACAGGTGGAATACGATGAAAGAGCAGGAGATGGAGTCAAGATTCTAGTGGGCATAGAGACTGAAAACATCAAGAGTAAAGAAGAAGATTCGAACGGAAAGCCTTCTAGAAATCTAGATTATTTGATCCAAGTTTTACAGTCTATAAAGATAGAAAAGGATGAACAATCAAATATCAAGCTCACCATCAAAGAGGGAGTAGAAGAGAAACGACGAGTTTTCCCAGAAGAAGTTGGAAAAGGAGTCATAGATTACCTAGTAGGATCAGTTCATCATGTCCATGACATTCCGATCGATTTCGACAAACCAACCTTAGAAAAGGCTTTATCAAACTTTCATTCCCAAGAACAAGAACAAGAGGCATCATCGACGACGACTTCGACGAATCGAAGGAAAAATTATCATCGATTGGTCTCTGCCTATCTAGATGCACAATATGAAGTCTTCCAAAGATTAAGACCTGAAACCATTGGACATTTGGATTTACCTTTTCTTTTCGATCCTTCCAATACGTGGGATGAGACTCATCTAAGGAATGGAGATTCGAGTGAGAAATCGCCTTCTGACGAAGAGATGATCTCTTGGGGAAAGTTGGAAAGGAATGTTAGGTTCGCTTGTAGTTATGGTGCTCTTTTCGAGATCAATGGTGCTTCTTTTAGAAAAGGATGGGAGACTGCTTATCCTTCAACGAATCCTTTGAAGGTGAGTCCTTCGACAATCTACGTTTCTTTGATGAAGACCTTCTCTTGACGCAAAGATTGCTAGACTCATCTTCTCTCCTTTTTCTCGCTCTTCAATATCTGTTATGTGGATCTTTCTCTGGAATTGGAACGAATAAACCCGCAGCTGATTCTCTCTTTGTCTGGTAGAGTCTGTCTATCCGACGATTCCCACGGGACAGCTCAAGTCGGTCTGAACTACCTTCGATCCAGAAAGTACCTCCTAGACAACAAAGTCGAATCAATCTGGTATCTAGAACGAAGGGCACCGAAGCAAGGAGAAGGAGGACCGAATGGCGACACTTCATATTCTGAACAAAGAGAGAAGTTGGAAAGGGAAAGATCGGAAAGAGAGAAAAGCGATGCTCCTGGGAAAGGAGCTCCAATTGTCTTTGAACGAGGGACTGTGGCTATCGAAATGAAAGATTGGGAGAAAGGTGGATTCTGGGAGAAGTTGGAAGAAAGGAGAAGAGGGGTGTAGCAGAAGAAAAGTGAGATCTGAGGCTCAGAGAAAAATCAAACGTCATAGAGAATGTGTTCTTTGTTTGCAGAAATCCTTCAGACAAAAATGTTCTTTAACCTTCCGGAATTGTAGAACTGTGAAGAGATGCTTAAGTTGCTTGCGAGTGGCGAGTCTTCTGGTTGGCCCAAGCTCACCTTCCAAATTTGGCTCTGGTGTGGAAAACTGTATCACTCTTTTTCCTTTCCCTCACGCCAATCAACATGTCGCATACTGAAATCGATACTCTAGTCATTGGAGCCGGTAAGTGAATCCTTGTATCTCTCCTTTTCGTGAGAAAGAAACAGCAGCAATCCATGGCAGACAGCTCGTCCATCTCTGCTACTCTTCTACTCTATCCCTTGTCCTTCCCCGCCTCGAACTTTGAAACCTTGCTGATCTCTCTCTTGATGTCCTCTACTTCTATCTGCCTTCTAACTTCTTGAATTATAGGTCCAACTGGTCTAGGAGCTGCAAAGCGTCTTCATCAATTGGTGAGCCAATCATCCGAATCCAGCTTTACGTTCCATTCTGAACGACTTCGAAACTATGACAGAGTTTGCTAAACCTGATCTTCTCTTCCTCTTTCTCACTTGCTGATCATCCAGAATCTATCTTCTTGGCTTTTAGTCGATTCAGCAAAGGAAGCTGGAGGTCTAGCCTCGACTGACACTACTGAAGAAGGTTTCTTATTTGATGTTGGAGGTCATGTCATCTTCTCCCATTACGCTTACTTTGATGACGTCATTCATGAAGCTTTGCCAAAGAAAGAGGATTGGTACGAACATCAGAGAGTCAGTTATGTTAGGAGTAAGAACGTTTGGGTGCCTTGTAAGTGTCGTGAAGAAACAGGGTAGGACAAAAATGGAATCTCTTCGAACGAGGACATAACCGAGGCGAGATGGCCAATTTTCTTCGAAATACTTCAAATCACATCAATATCAATCCAAATCCTATATCGAGAGAGGAAGAAGTAGCTGCCTCGAATTCGGTTGCTTATCTCTCCTCTCTCCCTCCCTCTCCTTTTTTCGAAAACCTCCAATTTTTCACAGACCCATACCAGAACAACGTCTCTGTCCTGCCAGTCGAAGATCAAGTCAAGTCTATCACTGGAATGATTGACGCTGCAGAACTCCGTATTCGTGCCAAAGAGCCACCTGCCACTTTTGACGAGTGGATCCTTCGTAACCTGGGAGAGGGAATCGCTGATCTCTTCATGCGTCCTTACAATTTCAAGGTATGGGCCGTTCCTACTACGATGGTGAGTAGCTGATTCAAATCTAGTAGTGGTGGGGTGTGAAGAAAGAGAGAGATGAAGAGTTGAGCGCTGACTTTGTCTCCTCTCTACCCTCTCCACACTCCATCCTCTCGTTCTCTTGCCTTTCTCTCTTTCTTCCTCTTTTTTTTACGTTCTTCTCATTCTCTACGTTTCGACTAACTTATTTTACTATGCAACTCTCGCTTGGTCCTCATTTTGGCTGTTGGGCGCTTCAAGATGCAATGCAAGTGGCTCGGAGAGCGTGTTGCTGCCCCGGATCTCAAGAAAGTCGTAGACAACGCTCTAAATAAGAGAACAGCAGGCAATTGGGGCCCAAACAGTCTCTTCCTTTTCCCTGCAAACGATGGGACAGGTGGTATTTGGAAGGCAGTAGCAAAAACTCTCCCAAAAGAGAAGCTTCAGTTTGGACGCAAGGTCTCTGAAATCGATGCCAAAGCTCATCTAGCTACCTTTTCAGATGGTTCTACTATCAAATACAAGCATCTAGTCACTACCATGGGCCTTGACTACTTGGTCAACAACTTGAGCGGAATCGAGGAGAAGGAACACTCTCTCATGAAGGCTGCTGTCAGAGAGGGTTTGGTTTACTCTTCAACTCACGTCATTGGAATCGGTATTAGAGGAACCCTACCTCCCAGAATCGGCGATAAATGTTGGTTATACTTCCCAGAAGATGATTCTCCATTCTACAGAGCTACTGTCTTCTCGAACTATTCTCCAAACAACTGTCCAAAGGAGAATAAATCCTTGCCTACTTTACAATACGCTGATCCAAGTAGAGGAACTCCAGACAAGGCTGCCAAACCTGGTCCTTACTGGTCTTTGAGTGAGTTCGGAGGAGAGGTTCGATTCCAAGAAGAGAGAGGCTGAAGACTTTTCGATCTTCGATCTTTTCTCTCGCTGACGAACTTTTCGTTTTTTTTTTCTCTTCTCTCTTTTTCCTCTCCCGCACTTTTTTCTTTTTCAGTGATGGAGGTCTCTGAATCCAACCTCAAACCAGTAGATCACCAGAAGATCCTAGCAGAGACCATCCAAGGTTGCATCAACACCGAGCTCATCAAACCTGAAGACGAAATCGTCTCTACCTATCATCGCGCTTTCAACCCTGGTTACCCAACCCCAAGTTTGGGTCGTGATGCTGCTTTGGATGCCATCTTACCAAAGCTATTGGATCACGATATTCTAAGTAGAGGTAGATTCGGATCTTGGAAGTGAGTCAGAGAGAGATAAGATTCTTGGACCGCCAATTCGAGGTTTTACTCCTCTCGCCTGTCTAACTCTTTGAACTGACATTGATTTCTTTTCCTTTTCTTTCTTCTGCAGGTACGAAGTTGGAAACCAGGATCACTCTTTCATGCTGGGAGTCGAGGCTGTCGACAGAGCTCTGTTTGGATCCCCAGAGATGACTTTGTCCAGTCCAGACTTCATCAACGGAAGGCGTAACACTGAGAGACGTCTCACAAAGGCTGCTTAAGTGAAAAGCAAAGATTCTTCTCTCAATATAGATGGTCTTTACTTTGTCAAGGTTTGGAGAGAGAAGATTTGACCTAGAAGGGGGAGAAGGCTCTACTTTAGTAATGATAAACTACATCGCATTCACATTCCCTAATCTGTGTCCTAGTATAAAATTATATTAAAATAGATCTCTGTATTGACGCTGTGTTTAGTGATAACGTTCAGTTCGCCCCTGTTCGATTCTCGACTACTGATTGGCAAGATTCGAAATTTTGATTGCGATCATCTATTCCTTTCCCCTCAAACTCTCCTCTTTAAAAGACAGCAACGAGGATGGAAGTTGAGAATTCAAGTCTACGGATATGCAATCCATTAATCCATCAAATGAAATCCAGGCGGTCTCAGCAGAAAGAGATGAGAAAGAGCAGAGATGCTTCATCTTTCATTTTCATCTTCACTCCACCAATCTCGATCCAATTCGCAACCAAACGCTGCTACTCATAACAACTTCCCGATCCACTCAACTATCGAGGCAGACAATTCATCTCCAGTGAAACTGAGTAGAGCTTCAAAGGATTGTCATTTTCGGATCAGTGAGTAAGGAGATCAGTTCGAAGGGACAATCACTTTGAAAGATTAGATCGTTTGAACCTCCAAAAAGTTGAATGTATGCCCTCAATCTCCCATCCAAATCTCTCAAATCAGATTGCTGGAATGTTCGCAAAGTTCTTTGAACATCCTTTGTGAGTCTCGATGCTTCGAACTCGAAAGCTGGCTGTCATCCTTTGATTGGAATCTTCTTAACCCAAGCCCTTCACCCTTCTACCTTATCCTCTCTACTTAATCTGATCTCTTGTCGCTCGTAATGATGTCAAAAGTGACCTCGTCAAGGTAAGGTTACAGACACAGCCTTCTGACAGGCCTGCTCGATATACTGGAGCTTGGGATTGCTTCAAGCAGACTTATCAAGGCGAAGGTTTCAGAGGTCTCTACAGAGTGAGTATAGCAACAAGAGAAGTTGCAAGGGAGCTTCGACGAGTGAGAGAATAAGGATAATGTCGTATGAAAGAAAGATGGCCTTCTATAGAGTAGAGCCGTGAAAGACCAGACCTAGCAGTTCCTCCCAAATCACAACTGATAAGAATCTCCTGTCATTCTCTCATCTCTTGCTTTCGATCAGGGGATATCGATGCCAGTCTTGGGAGCTACAGCAGAGAACGCCTGTCTGTTCTTCACCTACAACTACGTGCAATCATTGATTAGAAGTGCTACAGGTCAACATCTTCCCACAGGGATGGATTCCAGTAGAGAGGCTGAAGATGCTTCTCCCCTTCAATGGGAGCTCTGAGTATAGCTGCAGCTGCTGCAGGAGCCGCCACGAGTCTAGTTCTGACTCCAATCGAATTGGTGAAATGTAGAATGCAAGTCCAGATGATTAGTCAAGAGATTCAGCTGGCTGAAATGGCGACCTCAACCTCTACCTCGACCTTAGCTTCCAAATCAAATCCGAACCTAAACGTTAGATCATTCAGTACATCGGCGATCTCAAAGAGTACACCACACGCGTCCAAGCAAGCTTTCGCGAAACTCGATGGTCCTGTCCAAATCGTTATGCAAACTCTCAGAAATGAAGGGATAGGCTGGACTTTGGTTAGGTCAAACTGGAACGCTCTTGAGAGAGACTGGAGGTGGGATAGCTTGTTCTTGGCCTTCGAAGGAGTCTGCAGATCCATGATTGAAAGAGAAAAGAAATTGACTGGTGATGAAACCAAGGAAAGAAGGATTTGAATTAGCGCTCAGTTGGTTCTGGCTGGTGCTGCAGCTGGAATTAGTTACAACGTCATTCTCTTCCCTGTGAGTTTTTTCCGAGCTGCTTTGTCTTTCTCCTTTCTACGTCCTAATCACTTCTCTCTTTTCCCTTTTCTTCCAGGCCGATTCCGTCAAATCAACCATGCAGACGGAAGAAGAAATGAGAGCCAAACCCAAACCTGGAGAACCTCGTCGGCCTAGGACTGGATTCTTTACTACCTTCAAGAACATCTACAACAGCAGAGGTCTGAAAGGTCTCTATGCAGGTTGTGGAGTGACTTGCTTGAGGAGTGCTCCGAGTAGCGCTTTGATTTTGTGAGTAGTGTTTTTGCCCTGAAGCTTCTTCTCTTCTTCTAATCGCTGACTCTGACTCTCTTCCTGTTTCTCTCTTTCTGTCTGTTAAATCTCAATCTCAGCTTACTCTATAACAAATAGAATCGGCTGCTGATGCTTATGGCCTTTAAAGTCGACCCAATCAAACATAGAAATGTCTCTCACTTGTATAATTGCCCTCCTACAATTCTCTCCCAAATCTTGCCTTTGTCTCGAAGCATTTGCATGTAGTTCTTTCATATAGAAATCATCACTGTCATCCCAGCCAACTCGACGCTCTCTTGGGTTTGATGACGTCGATACCGACTTTTGGGAGGACTTTCAATCAAAAGCAGTAGGAACTCTCTCTCGGTTCAATTCTCTTCTGAAACTTCTCACTACCTTCTTCCAACTCTTCTTCCAGTGCAATCCTTCCAATTGGAAAGTAACCAATTCAACCAAGTCAGAACTTAAGAAACACTCTGAAAGAGAGCTTCAAGCGATCGATCCTTTTGCAAGCAGGTTTGGATCACAAGGCGTTGTTGCATCTTCAACACATCTAAGCAGCCCCATCGAACAAGTCTACCAATTATTCTACTCTGGATCGAAGCATCTGATAGTCATCAGCAACCTCTATCCAATTGATCATGAGCTTGGAAGCGAGTCAAGAGAAGGCCAGCTTGAAAGCTTGGGTGAGTAGACAGAGCACAGTCGAGTTGCTGCACACTTCAAAGAGAGAAGCATCCTTCCTCAAACGCAGGCTTCGTATCTCTATTGCGAGCTGTAATATGATTATATCACCTCAATCTTCCATCGTCAAGGCTCGCATCGATACAGACTGGATGGTTGTCTAGGTGCTGACTGTCTCCTGCCTATTCTCTACTCTGCCTTTGTTCCTCCTCTCACTTCCCTTCTTCCTAGTGGGCTTCTTTTACCAAAGGTAAAGACAAAGATGGAAAGAAAGGTACGTTTCAATCAATCCATTCAATCTGTCTATCTTTCGATGTGACGACTGACCAACCTCCAACTTGTCACACGCCTCTTCTCACTCTCTACAGATCAAACTAAAGGCGTATTCGGTTTGCCTCTAAGAGTTTCCCTCAAATACGCAAGTGTTGCAATCAGTATGGCCGGTGAAGATGGAAATCAGTATGTTTGGGGTTACATTCCCGTAGTGGTGGCCAAAGTGGGGCTGTATCTAAAGGAGAATGGTGAGTAGCAACCCCAAGTGACGTCAGAGAGAAGCAGGCGAGCAGGCATCCTCTCCTGAATATGAGCAGATGGGAATGGATCAGGAAGTAACTGTTCAATCTTAGAAAAGATGTTCGTGACTGGCATGAGGATTTCAGTCTTCGGATGAGATTTCCCTTCAAATAGAGGCCCTCACTCACCACAGCTTTCTTATCTCTCACCTGCTGACTCTTCTCTATAGCAACCGACGTGGAAGGTATCTTCCGAATAGCTGGATCTCAGAAAAGAATGAAGGAATTACAGGAAGTCTTCGAGACTCCTCCAAGGGTGAGCATCATCCTCGAAGATCGATATCACACTCCAATGCACTCCTCTCTAACGATTGCCTCTTCCTCTCGATCGTCTGATTACAGTATGGAAAGAACGTGGATTGGTCGAAATACAGTGTGCACGATGCAGCCAGTGTCTTGAGAAGGTATCTCAATCACATGCCTGTGAGTTTCTTTGTTTCTCTTCCTCCTCTTTTCGTCTGATTTCGAGATTCTGTCGATATTGACTTTGATCCTTTCTGCTCCGTCTGCTACTACTTCTACAGGAACCAATCATTCCTCTACATCTCTACTCTGAATTCCGAAACGTGATGGTCAAGTCTCCTTTTGATATCGATGCAGCTATCAAGACCTACAGACTTCTCATCACTTCGTCTCCACCTGCGAATCAATATCTCCTACTTTACGTTCTTGATTTGCTAGCAGTCTTCTCAAGAGAGTCGGAAAAGAATCTGATGCCAGCTAGCAGTGAGTAGCTTTGAGATCTGTCTCGTTTTGGTTTCTACAATATTCTCGAAAAGAAAGGAATGCTTTTACTCACTCGACATCTGTATTTTCCCTCCTCTCGTCTCTTCAGATCTAGCCTTGATCTTCCAGCCCGGTATCTTCTCGAATCCAACTTATCTTCAAGATCCACGAGAGCATAAGATCGCTGTCGAGGTATTGGAATTCTTAATCGAACATCAGGATCATTTCGTACTCGGACTGGGCGCGACTGCTCCTTCAACTTTCAACGTAGAACAACTGACAGCAGTCTCAAGACCTCTAACCAACGAAGACGTTTTGGAAGCCTCTGATTCGGATGAAGATCTTGGAGAACTGGAAGTTCATGAAGGAGGTGGAGCAAGATTGGGAAGAAGCTCGACTGCCAAAGCATCACCAGCCAAGCAGAAGAGACTTTTTTCAGGTGGATCTAGAAAGAGCATACAAAGGTGAAACAGAAGCAGCTTCCGTCGATGACGCTTTCAAGAGAGATGCTCATACTCCAGAACCTGCACCAGTTTCCGAAGAGATTCCACTTGGGGGAAGGTTCAGCAAAGGTTAGACGTTCGAAGACTACTCCTTCTAGGAAACCTGGATCTGGAAAGGAAGGATCAGCTCCGAATAGTGGAAAGGAGTTTCAAAAGAGGAATTCAAGAAGGAAATCGAGTGAAGCTGGTAGTCCTCTAGCTTCTCCTCGAGAAAGTACCATTCAATTGGCTCCTCTCTCATCTGTCTCGAACACTCAAGCTTTCTACGGATCCAGTACCAGTTCCAGCAACTCAAGAGGTTTCAGACAAAGGAAAAGAGTTTGCTTCTTCTCATAATTCATCAAATTCGGAATTGAATCCTTCAGATGTGAAATCTTCAAGTAACGAGACTGCTCTACCGACTCCTCCATCTTCTAAGCTTTTGAATCCTTCGGAGAAAGAATCAGTACAGGAAGAAACTACGAAAGGAAGAAGTAAAACCTGCTTGATCTGTTCAAGAGGCGTACTTTCGGTTTCCTTTTATCTTCATTCCATCTTTCGACCAGTCCAAATTTACTTTCTCATCATCAGGCATCTCGCCCGGAACACTCCTTCCTCGATTATTCCTTCAACATCAAATCTTTCATTCAATCTTATCTTGAAATCTGATACCCACACAACACTGCAAGATTCATCAACCTCTTCAAGCATCATCTTTCCCCTCTACTTTTATTTGATGATCGAGAGTATCGTCCTCCAAACCTTCGAATCTCTCTTCTCAAACTCCAATCGAAATACCACGTCGACCATTCCCAAAGAATCATCAAATCGAAACGGGCTTCTCCTCTGAGAATTGAACAAACATCAAAAAGCAGAAAAAACCATATCTAATTTATATCCACTTTCTTTCAACTTTTTCTTTCAATCTTCTTTCTTTTATCTTTGTTTTGGCAACGATCAGCTGCTGTGTCTCTCTTTTCTTTCAAGCATCTTTATCTTATTTGCCAACTTCATCTTTTTTCTTTTCTCCTGATTTGTTCTCTCTACTCCTTTTCTTCTTTTCTTTGAATCCTTTTAATTTCTTTCTTGTATCTTTACTAAATATTCCTTGGTAATTGAGCTCTCTTTCTCTCGAATCCATCACGACTGTCAAATGAGAGACGATTTGCTACCTTCCGGCACTTCAGCTGAACGAATCAGAAAGCCGATCTCTTCGTTCTCTCTTGATTGGGATTCTCGAGTCTCTCATCACTCCAGCTCCGATCATTTGAAAACGGAGGAAAAAGAAACTCTGTTGTGTTTCGTTCGAATTCGTAAAGTATTGACTGACAATTGACTGATCCCGACTCTTCTTGTTTCTCCGTCTCGATCTTAGATTTTGAGCTCTCTTTCCACAAGAAGTATCGTTTTCTCCTATGGGACTGAAACGAGCTTTCCGATTCTTTCAGGAGCAAGTACTTTTTCATGATTCAAAGCGATACAGATTGGGATTCGTGGAAATGCAGTTGGACTCCCCGACTGAAGACGATCAGAAAAGAAGAAGAGATGAAAAGGACATTTAGCAAAGCAAATCTCACAAGACGTTTGGAAGGTTAGGCTCGCGCTGAACTACACCTAGAAGCTTAACCTCGGGCTGAACTACACCTAGAAGAAGAGAGTCAAAGGGTAAAAGTCTTCTCTGTCGAGACCTCTTCTCTCAGGTCTCGTCACTTCTTAGGTTCTTCTTAAACGTACTCACCGAATTCTCCACGCTTGAGTATTCTCAATTCTATAGCTCCACTCCTGATCTTTTCGGTACTTTTCAAATCCTGTCTAGTCTTTTCCCACAGACTCAGAATTCCCGATAACTTAGGCTCATGACCTTGTCCATTGAAAGGTCTTGCAGGGACGACAACTTCTCTAAGATTTGGGAGACGTCTCGTTTCTATAATCTTAGTCAAGACTCTATCCTCCGTGACGTTGAAATCGCTTTCTGCTTCTTCATTCCAAGTGTAGAAGGTATCTCAATTGACTCCAAGCTTTGAGGCAATAAAAAGTGATCCCAGTAAGAAAGATAGAACAAAGGATTTCCAACCAGAGAGATGGATTTCAAATTTTTGAAGGCTGAGGTAGTCTATGTAGCTGTAGTATCCTTCAAACTCTAGATTCAGTGGACGGAATTTTTGAAGGGAAGAGAAAGAGAGCTCGAGACCGTGAAGTAATTCAGAATTTGCAGATGGACCCAAAGATGAAGTTAGAGCGCCTTCGTTGTTGTTCAGCATGATTTCACAGGCTTGAAGCTCATTTGTGACCATCAGAAGTTTTACTAATGCTTCTGTCCTCTTGCTATTTCCCATCCATTCATAATTTCTTTCCTTTCTCAGTGACCACTGAGCCTTACTCTTCGGATGGTCGGCGTGGAACCAAACCCCAACTGCTAGCTCTTTCACTTTAGATAGACCTTCATAGGTTTGATGATACTCTTGGAGATAATCGTAATCGGAGGAGTTCATAGTGAAGCACAAGATTGCTTGCTTTAATTGAGGAGCGAACAAGAGAATCCAAACGCATTGTTTGGCGTTGATGATTATGCTTTCGACATTCCCACCCCACCCTAAATCGAGTCTCTTTAAGTTGTTGAACAAAGATAGAGGGACCTCCTTTCCACCGCTTGGCTGAACCAACTCCAATTCCATGATCTTCGATGGAATCACCAAGGTCTCCAAATTGACCAACTTGCGGAAAAGCCAGCTGCATGACCAAAGCAGAGAGTAAGGATATTTTTGTTCTTTGGATGCATTCTTATGACTGTAAGTGAGTGAGAAGCAGAACTCGTTATGAGGTTTAGAAACCTTTGCATTGAATCTGTGCCCTGGTAGAGCAAATCTCAAGGATTTGATCTTGAGGGCAAGCTCAGGACGATTGAGCAAAAGAGTCCAAATGGCTGGAAAATCAGAGGCATAGACAGTGATGTGTTGGAGATGATGTTCATAATAGAGTTCAGAGGCTTCCTTGCAGGATAGAAGGGCCGATCTGAGAGCGATGTCTCTCGCTCTTGAGAGGATGATCAGCAAGTTGAGATGAAGAGAAGAAGCAGTAAGCACACAAGTCGAGACATCCGAAGTTTCATTCAATAGTGATTTGCTTGGAGACAGTACTACTGACCTGATGCCTTTGACTCTTTCTTCCTCATCTTCTTGATCTGCCCAACTTCTGATGACGTCTACGATTGGCAATACGACGTCTTCGGGTAAGTTGTAGAGATTGGGAGTCTTGTCGTTAGTCTTGAGCGAAGTTGAAGCTCGGATTTGTTTCATTCTGAAAGTCGATGCGGTGATGAAAGATGAAGGAGGAGAAGAAGCAGAAGAAGGATATTTTGCTCTTTGATCTTTCTCACTTTCCAAGTTCGACTCTTCTCGAGCCCGTGAGAAATAACGACCTCATCCAGAATCTTCATCAATTTCATTTGGAGGGATTCTTCACAAATACAAAGAATGAATTAAAATAGAGCGGGGAAGAAGCTACAAAGAGAAGTGGGGCATGCAGAGAAGAAGGCTCGAATCCGATTTCTTCAAAACTACTTCATCCCCTTCAGACAACCTTTCACCACCAACTCCTTTTTCAACTCCGACCACCTTGGAACTTCAATACCATCGATAGTTTCCCCTTTCCTAACTTTCTCCACCTCTTTGAGAACCTTAGCTCCTTCGTAAGGTCTGATCTCGACAGCAGTCGTTCCAACAGTGATGTGCAAAATAGTATCCTGATTGATTTCCATTCTTCCAAAGAGAAGTACTTCGGATGTTGACATTGGATCGAAGAAACTTTGAGAGAAACCGTTCGAGAATTCCAAGCGACTAGATCTAGAGAGACAGTGATTGGAAGAGCTTGAGAGCCATTCTGAGAATTTGAGGTTTGAATAGAAGATTGAGATTTAGGATCGTCTTTGAGTTTCGAGCTAATCAAACCATCGTTTGATAGCTCCTATAGCGTCTGAATCCAATGGAATGTTTTCTTTTCCTTCTGTTTCGTTCCACTTCTTCTCTTTAGCTACGCTCTCTCCATGTACCAAAGTGACATGAGGTTCCTTGATCCAAGTATTCTCTCTATTCAACACCTCGACCAACTTTTCCAACTCAACCTTTTTCGATTCTTCTTGAACGTCTTTGATCAGCTCTCTCATAATCTGTTCCAAATTCATCTCCAATTGAATAGCATAATATCTTGCAGTCTCTTCCCTTTGTTGTAATTTACTGATTGCAGTGTTGGTTTTCCTATCTTCCCCACCTATCTGGTATGACTCGGAATAGGAAACTGCATCATTGATTTCCTTTTCACTTGGTCTTTCATTCTCTTCGATGACGCCCAGCTTGATCAATTCATTGACGACTTTAGTGACAGAGGTCAGTAGAACATCTTCAACGTCTAAATAAATGGCATCATCGAATCCATTGTCACAGGAATCTTCAGATCCTTCGATCCAAGCATCATTGAAAGGTTGGAAGTCTTTCAGAAATTTATCCAGCAGAACTTCGACTGCTTCTTTTCCATCTGAGATTCTAATGTTCTGATGATTGTCTCCTCTCTTCTCTATCCTCGATAAACAGATTCTTCTGATCTCGGAGAGAGGTGGTTCTATTCGGTAGGCTAGAGCTATCATTCTCACTTTCAAACCTGTCGATCTTTGAGGAGCCTTTCTTTCAAGGTCTTCCGTATCTTTGGACGTTGAGGCTTTGGAATTCGATTTGTTTGATGAGGAGGAATTGACTTTTGGCTTGATGACTAGACTTTCGTACTTAGCTACTAGATTGACCAACTCTTCTCGATGAACGAATAACAGATTGTTTCGATCTGCGATGACTCCTTTGCCTTTACCTTTACCAATCGACTTCTTACTTCGACTTTCCAGCTGCTCCCCACTTTCGTTTCCTTCCTCATTAATAGGTAGGCTGAGACTTTCATTCACGTTCCTTAAAAACGTAGGACCAGTCTTTTTCGTCTTGATATCATCACTTTGTTCCATTTTCCAACCAAACAGTTGTTCCAAAGCTCTACAAACACTAGTTTTACCACACCCAACCACAGCTATTGGAGCCAACAAGACTTTCTCAAAAGGTCTCGAATCTTGTTTCCTAATGGAAGATAAGTTCAAGGTACCAGATTTGACTTGAAAACTTCTCAATCTCGATTGACCTTCTTCGGTTTTCAGATATTTGATGAAAGTCTCTCTTGTAGCAATGATACCTTTGGTTTGATGAAACTTTGAGAAAATCTCTGGAGTTGGTTTAGCTTCAGTATGAGTTTTTCTTTCAGATTGTTGAGTTCCATAAAGAATATCTTGAACCCATTGAACGAAAACATGAGTTTCAGGTCTGTTGGATCTTATCGAAGGTAATTTTGGAATATCTGGTTTCTTTGATTTGGATTTGAGAATTGTTTCATAAGATCCAGGACCTTCTTTTGGTAATTCAAACTTTTCATCAGAAGATCGATTGGGATTGGAAGCCATCCATTTCTTTTCTAAACCTCTAATTTGACCTTCGACAGCTTTCTGAGCTGCAGCTGTACAAGTCTCGAGTTCAACTTGATAAATTTGATGAGAAGCCAACATTTTTCTAGTCATCTCTCTCCATTCTCTATACATCAAATAAGGTTCGTCGAATTTGATCTTGTAAAAGAAAGCCATTCCTCTCCCGTATGGAGGTTTTTCTATCTTCTTCGATTTGATGATTGCATGATTGTTACTCTTCTGATCTTGATGATCTGCTATCTGTTCTTCATCCTCTTCTTTCATTGTCGTTCTGACTACGAATCCCTCGATTCCTTCACCTTCCCATCTACCTGTCTTTCCAACCTCTTCGGTGAACTTTTTGAGCTCAGTAATGGTATCCATCTGTAACCATCGGGTCTTGATGAAGCCCCATTCTTCGGCAAAAGAGTCGACGACTTTCATGTGTTGAGTTTTGAAGGTTGAAGAATTGGAATTCAGTCCATGGAGATGAAGACCAGATCGTTGGAGAGGATAAGAGAGGACATGCTCCTCGAAAGAATCGTCACATAACTGAGAGTGAGTAAAGGAAGATAAAGATGATGAAGAAAGCAGGACGTTACATCAGTTCAAGAGAGCTCTTTCTGTTAAACAGATTGTAAAGTTGCGATTCGATCTCATGGGAAGCTCTCTCTCTGTGATCTCTTTACCCGTAGCTAGCCATCATCTCGCTCCTCCCTTCTCAACTTTGCTTCGAATACTTTCTATAGCTTTAGAATCAAACGAGCACTCACCTCAAAAACAGCAGTCTCATCTCTCCTCCAAAGCACCTCTGCCAATTCTTCCTTTGTCTTTCCAACACTTTTCAAATGTTTCTCCAACCATTCCTCTCCCACTTCTGAATGGCTCTCTTTTCCTCCTCTTCCTGTACGTCTTGATTTCCATTGGAAGTCTTGTTGATTTGACGAGGATCTCTGAATTCAGGTCTCTTTCCCAAGAGTTCTTTGAAGTGATCAGCAATCTTTTTGGAGATAGAGAAGAAATGAAGATGATGCAACCATTCTCTTTGAAGGTCAATAGATATGGTGGAGCTGAGTATCTTTCCTATTGAAGCTTGCTGATTTGCAAATTTTAAAGTGGTGATAGAAGAGAGAGATCAAAAGCAGAGATGAGTTGAGAAGATTCCAAAAGATAAGAAGACAGAAAGGAGAGAAGGTTCTCATGACTCGACATTCCGAATAAGGTGTACTCACAGAAGTCCAAGGCATTTCATCTAGATTGAAGAACTTATCATAACCTCTTACTGCTATCCTATTCTGTTGATTCGAACGAGGTTGAGCTCCATCTTGATTTGCCTCCACTGAGTCTGAGTGATGTACTTTTGTAGTAAAGAGACCTCTTGCCAAAGTAGGCAGTCTAGAGTCTAGTTTTGAATTCAATCTGTATGCAAATTCCTGAGTTTTCCAACCAGTCACATTGTAAGAGTTCGAGTCGACTCCGTTTGATTCGATGTAGAATTCAGTTGGTCTAATCAGAGCCTTTTCAGCGCTGGCTGCTGTTCGCAGCTTTGAAATGAAGCCATCTGTTGGATGAATCGAGGATGATGTTGAAGATGACGATGGATTTGAGGCCATGTCTTATTGAATTGTGAGGAGGAAAGATTGAAAGATGGTAGAGGTTCGAAGTCAAGAATAAGTGAGTCAGAAGAAATCTCAAAAATCTGAAGCTACTCAACTTGATTCGGCCGAGATTACGACTGGTTGTCGATGTCACTCTTCTAATTCGTTCAAAATCTTGATGAAAAGAACATAAAGAAGTTCGTTATTTGGTTCTGTCTCGAAGCGGAGGTGCTGAAGCTGAGACGGCGAGCTTTCGACCAGCTCATTTACGGCTCCCTTGGCTGGAAACATCAATCTTCTTTGCTCATAGAAATTTCAGATGATAAGGACAACGATTGAGCTCTTCGAGAATCCAGATTAGAGTTCTCAGACGCTTATTGGAGCAGCCAATCTTCCTCTCGACTGGCGTGGCACGATCTCCAAGCCTCTTAAGCCTCAACATGTTTTAGGTAAAGGTGCAAAGAAGGATGTGTAGCCCTGGATTGCGTTCAAAGCTGTTTTTCTCTAGTTTTCGAGATGATATTGGGCTTGAACAGGAGAAGATAAGATGAGAAAGTAGAAGAGAAGTCAGATGACACGTAGGGGCTCGAGCGAAAACGCGAGAATCAAAAAGGAATACAAACATCGAAAAGACAAGAGCTCGACCTTTTGATTCTTCTCTTCCTCACCATCGCTCCAAACATTCGGTATGAGTTCCATCCATTCAAGATTCAAGAAACCCACCAAAGAGATCAAGGCATCCATCAATCTCGCAACAATGCCAGAGGACGTCTCTTTCATCGTCGCCAGTTTCGTCAAGACTTGGGCTCAGTTCGACGAAAAGAGAACCGAGAAAGAAAGAGAAGATGGAATCAGGTGAGTCTCAGTTCTGAATTGAGAGACACACCTCATCTCATCTAGTCTCAAGCTGACTTGCTGAATCTGCATCCTGGCAATCTAATTCCTAGAGTAAGGGATTCGACTCTCAGAGCAGTGGCTTTGACCAACTCTCGGTCTTATCAAACCTGGCAGAATCTACTCTTCGAGAACGTAACGATCAGTCCGAATGCTTTAGTTGATCTACGTAACATGCTACTCCGCAGACCCGAAGTTGGTAGCAAGGTCAAAAGCCTTAGAGTGTTGATGCCTTCAAAGGGAAGAGAAGAAACACTCTCACTCTTCCAGAATTCCTCAAGCGGATTCTCAACCGAGGACATTGAGGACATTGACTCTGAAGATTTGATTTCTTATTCGACCATCACTTCGACCATATTACTAGGTTCTATAATCAAAATGCAAGTCTTCAGTCACTTCAAGAGATTGGAAACTCTGATCGTCAAATGTGAGAAATTCGAACTCGCCCTGGAGGAAAGGATCGATGGTAAATGGAGACCACTCTCTTTTTTCACCAACACTCTCAAGAAGATCCAAGTCGACCATAATAGTGAATTACAGATGATATTTACTGCAAGAACTGCTATTTGGATTCTTTGCTTTTCTCCTCATCTACGTAAGGCAATCTTGTCGTTTAGTATCAATGATAAGGATTTACTTTATTTGGCGGAACATAGTGATTACTTCAAGCAAAAATCGAACGTCAAAGAATTGGCGATTAAACCTTCTTTTCTGAAAGACTAGATGGCACGAAAGGAGGGTTTAACGTTTCTTTTTCAGCTCACAAGAAAGCTAAGGGCGGAAGTGCAAGGACAAAAGCTACCACCCATTTCCTTCAAGTCACCAATCAGCTTTTTGCATTTGAGTTATTTCTTCCTTTCAATCATGAGGAGAAGCCAATCGTGGAGTTGGGTCCGTCTTGTAACTCCAACTGTCCATTTGCTTTAGAGAGTTCTTACGACACTTTAGAGAAGCTCAGATTGATCAAGCTCAAACTCAAACAAAGCCCCGCTCTTCTTTTTGATCTGAAGTTTTTCCGAAATCTAAAAGAGCTCTCGTTAGCTGACGAGGGATTGGGAATGCTATTCGTTGGAGATCAGGTCTCAATTCCACCAAGTCTTCAAAGTTTAGAAATCGCTTGTTATCCATTTCAGAGAGCCGACATGGTTGAAGATTGTCAAGAGGAATTATACTTGCACGATGTTCTTTCTACGGCTATTGTGCCAGATCTCAAAGTGGTTTCTGTTCCTTCCAAAATCATCAATGAGTACGGAATTGAGAAGACGTCTTTAAAATCGAAAGAGTTTTGGGGGTGGAATAGACAAAAGCTCAGGACACTCAAAATGTTCACTAGTGGGAAAGTCCTGTTGAAAGAAACAGTTCCTGGAGAGTTTGGTGAGTCAACGGCAGCTCATGATAGTGAGTTGGAAGAAGAATCGCTTCTGGAACTGATCCTTTTGTGTTCTTTGCTCCTTGTCAACTTCTTCAACAGTAGGAGAATCAAATTTCATCTCCTGTATCAACTGGATCTACTCCTTTCAAACCTAGACTTTTCCTAACCACTTTTGGTTTCTAGTCTCCATCGGTCTAGAGAAGAGAAGGATAGACGAGAAAAAGTCGAAGGAGAAAATAGCTTGATGGACGCTTCATTCGAAACGAGATAATGACCGCGCTGTTCCATTTTCGACACTTTCTGATCTGATCGTAACCCACAATTCTTCTCAGAATGGCAGAAGTCATCAAAAGCATTGATTCTATGCACCTCAAATTTGTGAAACAAAATTGCCTTCCGTTCATGACTTTGCGAAACTCGAACTCAAATTCTTGGATGAAGAGTGACTGACGACTGATCAAAATCCATCCTAGACTTCTCGTGCTTTGCTTTCTTTCTTCACTCTTTCGCGATTTGACGAAAAGAGACAGTTTTCGAGACAGTCGAGGGAGCTTGCTGTCTCAGCTACGTCGCTTTCACTTTGGAAGTGAGCCTGAAGAATCGAAATGCGTGATCATCTCAGTTTCGATAGTGCTACACAATGCGACGAGCCTTAGGTCGACAGAAGCAGCGCCTTTCAGAGAAAAAGGGAACCTACAAGAACTAGAGAAAATCCAGAAGCCAGGCTTCTTGCTGGTGAGAAAGTTTCAGACTGTGTGTGTCAATCTTGGTCTGTTCCCTCTCACGTCTCACCCAGGCTCTGAAAGAAGAGAAGAAGAGAAACAAGATCAACTATAAGACATCTGAAAGCTACCGAAGAGTCCTGAAGAGATCGATCGAATGAAACCTGAACTCACTCTCAAATTTAAGCCGCGTCTTCGTGAGCTACTTTGTCCACCAAAGTGAATTGAATCTTTTTGACATCGCAAAACTTTTCCAATTGTATTCTAGCCGATTTGAATAAGTCATCCTCTTGATCCGGACCTGAGAATGATTCTGGAGTTCTTTTTGGATTGAATGAACGATAAGAGACTATTTCCTTGAAAGTGGTTGGAAGGGAAACCAAATCGAGAGCGATGGTTAAGTCGTACTCTGGAAAACCTCTCTCAGAGACAGGTGGACGACGGTGATTCTTCAGATAACCCTGCCAAGCCTCTCCAGAATGAAAAATGTTGGAAGTCAACTTAAAAGTTTCGAGAAGAGGTGGCAGAAATTGAGGCTTGAACATTGAAGAATTCGGTTGAATTTCTCTTTCAGCAACTGCTGCCAATATGAGAACGAATTGGAGATCTGCGGATAAAACTTTCACCTTTGAGAATGAATTGAGACTAGCAGCCTTCAATGATGGGAAAAAGTCACCTTTGAGCTTGAGGTCCGTCAATGAAGAGACGGAATTTCTCAAGCCCTCTAAGCTAAGAGCACCATGATAGTTTGTGTTCAGAGACAAAGTTGTGAGATTCATCGTTGTGTTTGTGATGCATCTGATCGCTTCCAGACACACCTCACTACTTCTTTTGAACATTTCCAAACTCAACGATAGATTGGTGACCTTTGACATTCCTTTGACGAGAACGCTCTTGTGATCTTTGAAGAATTTGACGTCCTTCTTGCTCACCCAGACATAAAGATTCGCTTTCTTTAGATTGGGAAGACCTAAGATCCAAATGGCGTTGGAAGCACTAAAGAAATGCTTCTCTTGAAGGTTATTCTTCTGAACAGTGATTTCCTTGAGGCTAGATTGAAGACCGATCAGAGGTCTGGAATCCCTCACACCCAAACGTTTGCAGAAAGGGAAAATGACGTCTTCGTAAAAGTCCAGACGTTGTAAATTTGGCGTTCTCTCTAACATGGCTGCACGAGCGATAGAGCATCTTTCCTTGTGGAACTCCAAACTATCAGTCTCGAGTCTTGGGTGCTTGACATTGTTGAAGGATAAATGATCGAATGGCTTGAGTGACTTGGAACCTTCTGTGACTGCTGTATTGAGGGATAGCTCTAGTGCCAATGGCATGTTAAATGTCCCATCTGGAAGTTGAGGGAAGCTCATGAAAGTTGTGTGAAAAGACGTGAACCTCAGAGTCCGAACGAAATCTCCAATTTCAGGTATGCGTCTGAGAGTCTCAAAGAAGCAGTGAATTCTTCTTGGCTCCAGAATCAGATCCTGATAAAGGATGGGAGTGTAAAGATTGTGACCTTTTCTAGAAACCAGAGCCAGAGCACGTAGAGCAGAGATTGCCTCGACATCTCTGTCGTGTGGATCGCTGATGGGAGAAGATAGAGGCGGATCGGATAAGGGATGGAAAATGTGTCAGAGAATGTCGAAGCTCAAGATAGTAGAGACATTATCACAGAGAAAGGATTTGTGAGCTGCAAGTCTTCGAGAATACGACTTACTCGAAAGTGAGGTAGTTGTGAGAATTGATCATGCCAGTGGCGATTGCCTCTGCGATTTCGTATGGAACCGTATCCAGATTGAATGACTTGCTTGATTTCATCTTTTCGAGATAGTCTTTGAAGTGAGTGTTACGAAGAGAAGGTTGAAATCGTTCAAGACTTTCTGCAAAGTTCGAACTTCGAAGCTGACCAATTTGATTCGACCTGAACGAGATTCACGTTGACGAACGCTTCTCTATTCTCTTTCGAAACTATACTTGGAGGAAATGAAACTCGCCAAAGTAGTCCTTTCCTTCGTTTCGACGAGAAAGGAAAGAGTTACTTTGAGAGACGAGCTCCCCACCCAAAATGAGATACTCAAGACCACACTATTTACATTTTCAAGAACGGGAATTCAATTGCAACATAGAATACAAATTGTTTTATGAAACCAAATAACACTTTTCTCTTTTTCCGTTGTTCCAAGTCTTACAGGATCAAACCCATCCTAACTTTCCCTCTTTGAGTCGACTTGTCTTTCTCCACTCCGATTTCGACGGTGCACTTGTCAAAGACTCCAAGGGTGATGTCTGGTGGAGAGACAAATCCAAACGAGATTGTCAGACATACGATATTATGAGGCAGACAACAAGAAGGAACTCATGATGGAAGAACTCACCTTTGCTCAGACCAGAAACCGAAGCTGGAATGGTCACCTCGTACTTTTCCGCGTCGAAGATGCATTCTTCCTTGAAGGTGATGAGACCTTCTAGACCGTACCTATAGAAACGAAGTACGGTTTGGGAGAACGAAGGCTATTAGTAAGGAGGAAAAGGAAGAGCAGAAATCTCTCTCCCGCTTTCTCGTTCAAAATCAACTTTTCTCTCGTCAGCTTTTCTCTCTTCAACGCTGCGTCTTTGACTTCCACTCACCTAGTAACAAAGACAGCCAAGCCATTTCTGAAAGTCTTGATAACGAAAGCTTCTTCTTTGAGGGTAACGCTTCCCTTCCCAACCTTCAAAGCATCCGCATCAGCTCCCATATCCAAATTCTTCTTAGTGATAGCCAAACCAACATAAAATTCCACACTACTTCTACCAGCCATTTGAGCTCCTCTATGTCTTTTATTGACAGTTTTCAAAATCTCTTCAACATGATTAGAATCATGTAAAGACGGATGTAAGGATTGATATTCAATACTAGCAGCCAATTGTCTATGAGTCAAAACGTCAGCAAATCTTCTAATTGGACTTGTGAAATGAGTATAAATTTCAGTGGCTAGACCATAATGACCAAAAGAATCTTTGGAAATGGAACCACTAGAGAAATATTCTGCAGGTAACATACAACGAGTTGCCATGATTCTAACCAAAGTGTTGAAAGTTTTGGATTTTGGATCTATACATTGATCCAAACTTTGAGCCAATTTACCACTTGAACTAACATCTAAATCCAAATCTTTCCTAACTTTCAAAACGTCTTTCAATAAATCGAAATTGGTTTTAGGAGGTGGAGAATGTCTTCTTAAAACAGCAGTGTTTGGAAAAGTTTCGTAAATCTTTCTTGCAACTGAAATGTTTGCTAATAACATGAATTCTTCAACTAGAGAATTGGTTTCAAACAATTCTTTTTGTTCAACATCGATTGGACCAGTTGATTCGTTTGAATCCAAATGGATCTTAACTTCCGGACTGGCTAAATTCAAAGCACCATTCTTCATTCTCTTTTCCTTCAACTTGATGGCTAAATCGTTCAACAATCTAATAGATTTCGTAATCTCATCATTCTTTGATTTATCGTCTTTTCTCCTTTGAGCTTCTTCGTAAGTGAAAGCTCCCTTTGAAGCAATGACACTTTTAGTAAACCTGACACTAACGATATCGGCAGTTGTGGGATCCATTTCCCAAATACAAGAGAAAGCCAATCTTTCGACGAAAGGTCTCAAAGAACAGAGATTGGTTCCTAGTAAATGAGGTAACATGTCTATTCTCTTATCCACCAAATAAACCGTCACTCCTCTAGAAGCGGCTTCCAAATCCATTGGAGTCTCGGGTTTCAAAAAGAAAGAAACGTCAGCGATATGAACTCCAGTTTGAATATTTCCATTTGGTAGTAATTTGGCGTGCAAAGCATCATCTATATCTTGACATCCGGGAGGATCGATTGAACAAATGGTCTCTTCTCTGAGATCTTCTCTATCTCTCCAAATCGGATTGGAATTGATGTCTTCCAAAGGCTTCGGTGGGACTTTCCAATCATCACCTTCTATTGGCAAACATTCCAAAATAGCTTTACTGAAAGGTCTATAAGGAACGTCATTCTCCAATAAGAGTGATTCCTGCTCTGTATCCTTATCCAAGGTATTTCCTAAAGATCTAATGAAATGACCATCTGGATATCTAGAAGTGGATCTCCAATCATCCAAAGCTATCAATATCTTTTGTCCTACCAAAATGGAGGCTTGAGAGGTTCTGATTCTAACTCTTGGAATCTTCTTATCCAAAGGAGTTGCGAATACAGTTGAAGTTCCTAAAAGAGAAGAATTGGAAGAAGATAATGAAGTTTGATCTATATGAGAGACATAAGATCTCCAATTCCTTTTAATGATTCCCAAAACTTTTCCAGTTGGTTGTAATTCTCTTTCCTTTTGATGATCTTCTTGGATTGAATTTTTCTCGATTCTTCTCTCTTCTTCTTCGATTCCTAATCCACCACCACCTCCTTCATTTTCGTCCTCTTCATCTTCTCCTTCTTCACCCGCATCATCATTCCTCAAAGCCTTTTCAGCATCCAAGACTCTATCTGAACCTTTTTCTTTCCATTGATCTTTTGGTGAAATGACGATTGCGACCACATCACCATCTACTGCTCTATTCATTGATTCTCTACCGATGATCAGTACTGGTTTATCATATTTCTGAACCTTGACACTTGCTTCTAGATAATTGTGTACGGAAGCATTGAAATAACCTCGATGTAAGACTCCAGAAGTCAAACCGGCAGTGATTGAACCTGAATTCAAATGTTCAGGATAGAGGACATTCTTCGAACCACCACCACTTGATTTCTGATCGTCATTTGTCGAAGATGAAGATCTGGAAGTGATTAGATCCAACAATCGATTGGAATCCTTCATTCCTGAAACGTAATCCTTGACTGAAAGTGCCATCAATCCAGAAGATTTGGCCTTGGAAACATTGTCTACATCGTCAGAGATTAGGACTACATCTACAGTTGAAGTCGAGGAAGTTGATTTCGTCGTCGATGATAGATGCGATCTGTACCAGTCCACTGCTGCTCTGATCGATCGATCGTTGAGGTCGTTTGGAGATTCACCATCTTGTCGAGTGGTAGCAGTTTGACTGAGAAAGAGAAGAGAAGAGAGAGAGACAAAAGAGACAGAGGCTTTCGAGGTCAGAGCCTCTTGCTTTCAAAGGTCTTCAAAATGACTAAGAAAAATGATATCGATCCGAAAATAAGCTTCACTTCTGCTTGCTAATAGTTGCTAAGAGAGGAAGTTTCAGTAGATCAATCCCTTTGCCCCACCTCTTTCCAATCTTCCTTTGCCATCTTTACTCACGAGCTGAAAGCGTTCCAAAAGACGAACCACCTCCTCTCCGGTTCCTTCAACAAGGCTTGCAATCTATTGTAGAGAGGCAAGGATCTATGACGAACCTCTTCGAGGACAGTCTGAAGGATGATGACATCAGTGAGAGAAGGAGAAGGAGAAGTAGAGGATTCTGAAGTGGCCAAGATGGATTCCAGTAGATCCATCTGATGAATGCGAATGAAAGAGTAAGGCATACAGTCAGTGAACAGCAACCATTCGAGGAATAGAAAGTAGAAAGAGTATCACTATTCACTCACCTGGTGCAAGATGACATTTGTATCCAAAACGATGTAATGATGCGATTTGATCTTTTCATTCTTCAAACCATTCATACTCAATAGAATGTTATTATTAGTAGTCTGAGTATTTTGAATGCATTTCTTGCAAGCCATTGAGCCGCAAGGAATGAGATCTCTTAGATATCTTTCCCTCACAATGGTAGAGACTGTTCCCTTTGCTGTCCTCTTTTGAAACTTGTTCTGAACATAGCTCGGTGTGTTAGAGGTTGGATCTGAATCCAATCCTGATCCACTGCTTGAAGGTAAAGGTCGTTTCAGAATAGAAATCCTGCCCATATCCAGAGTCAGAGTGAGTAATGGTTGGAAGAGAATTAGGATCAACTTTCTTCTTGATCATCATCCACCTTGTCCTCTATCTCCATCTTATCCTAACATTCCATCTTTGATTCTCCTCAAATGTCCTCATCTAATCCTCCTCCAACGATTCCTTCTTCAATTCTTCATCGAAAGACGACTCACATTCCTCATGATTCTCAAGTCTTGGTCAAATTGCCCAGCGACAAGGTCAAGCCAGTCTTTCTCAAATCAAACTCGAATTCCATCCCTTTCGACGAGAAATTCAGAAACAGAGTCTCTACAAAGTTACCCACAGTCTCTGGAATCGCAGAGAAGGAGTATGAAAAGAGATTGGCAGAAGAGAGCAAACTTAGAGAGAAAGAAGAGAGAAGAATCCAGAATCAGAATCAGAATGGGAAGGGAAAGGGAAAACAGAAACAAGAAGAAGAAGCTGGAACTATTGCGACTACGAATGTAGATCAAGAACAAAAGAAAGAGAAAGAGAAAGAAACTGAGAATGGCTCTGCTTCTGGAGAAAAGAAGGGGAAATCTAAAGAAGTAAAGACGATTGCCTCTTTGGGAAAGTTCGGATCTTTCGATACAAGTCATGTAGTAGGTCTGCCCTTTGGTCATACCTATGAAATCTCCGATCTAGACCCAAAGGATCCAAAGGCTCTAAAGGTAGTCGTCAGCGGAGATTTGGAGGAGCTAGGTGAGTGAGGCTAGGCAGAGAGAGAGATAGAGCTGGGACAAAGCATTCTTCTCCAAAAGTGGCTTGAAATCGGACAGCGAATCTATTCTAGTGTATTCGCAGAACCCATGTTAAATGAAGTTTTGAGTTTCTGACTTTCGAAGGACATTTCGCAAAGCTTCGAAGATTACAGTCCTTCACTTCTCGAAAGAAAGCCCGGTCGATATTCTCTTTCTGTTCTGACTTTTTCTTCTCTCTCTCTCTCTCTCCCACTACCCTATGATTTTCTCTGATTCTACAATTAGATGAAACGGATGCTAACAATCAATTGATCAACGACACTGGTTCAAACCCGACAATCACTTACACTGACATTCAAGAATTAAAGAGAATGGGTTTAAATGGTAGGGAAATCATTCAGAAACAAATGGAGATGAATCAAAGCTTCGATCTAAAGACTGTCTATAGTAAGGACAAGTATGCAAAGAGGAAGGAATCCAAGTGAGTAGGAAAAAAGAACAAGCCAGCGATCAAATCGATCTTTCTCGACAAACGATTCGAGCTCGGTGGTTCTTTCATTTCTTTCTTCGATGTGTTTCGTTCTCCTTCCATCAAAAATTGATCGTTAACCATTTTTACTTGTCTCTTTGTCTTCTTTCTCGAAACTTTTCTCCCCTAGATATCTCAAACTATTCACTCCTTTGGCTCCAACTCTGGCTCAAATCTCACAGCATCACTTCGAAAGGAATCCGGAAAGAGTCAGAAACCTGAGACCGGATAGTCTTTCTCAGATCTTGGGATTGTCAAATGTCAGACCTGGTGGAAGGTACTTGATCATCGATTCGACTGGAGGTGTCTTGGCTGCAGGTTGTTTGGAGAGAATGGGAGGTGAGTGTCGAAAAACTCCAATGATCACCACTCTCTCTCTGTTATCTCATATTGCCTTTCTTTTCCAATCTATCGCTTTATCCAGGTGAAGGTTTTCTACTAGCTCTAAACGATTCGGATTCCCCTCCAGCCTACGATATGATAAGTCAAATGAATTTCAATCATCAAGTCATCGATAGAGTCCTAAGTTATCTCAATTGGTCAATGATTTCCAAAGATTGGAAACCTGATGATTTACCTGTGGATCCCGAAACCCTATCCATTAATCAGATATCAACAGAAGGTTCATCATCATCATCTTCGAACAAACCCACTCGAAAACCAAAGGTTATAGAAAGAGAGAAACAAAGGTTTCAGAAAAGAAAAGAGGCTTATGATGAGATCCAAGATGCAAGAGAAGAATTGTTCAAAGGGGAATTCGATGGTTTGATCATTTCAAGTCATTATGAACCAGTTTCTATCATTGATAGATTATTACCTTATTTAGCTGGAAGTTCAAACGTTTTGGTTCATGGTCCTTATTTACAGGTGAGTGGAAGAAATCCTCCGATCGTATCTGAATCCTCCCATCTGTTAAGAAACTGAAATCAGTCTCTTTTGTTGTTATTACGATTCCCCTGTTTAGCCCTTGATCGAAGCTCAAGCTCGTCTACGACTTAGACCTGAATGTCTTTCTGTAACAGTCACTGAACCTTGGTTGAGAAGATATCAAGTTTTACCTGGAAGAACTCATCCGGAAATGCAGACTTCTGCTACTGGTGGTTATATTCTACATTTCATCAGAGTCTTGAACGATGAAGAAGCTCAGAAATTGGTAGATAGTAGAGAAAAGCAGGTAGTGGTTGAGAACGGAGGGAGCGGCAAGAAGAGATCGAATGAAGACGGGAATTCGGGAGATCAGAATGATGTGAAGAAAGTCAAGTTGGAAGAGTCGATATCTACTGACAATGGAGTAGAGTAACTGCACCTGTATCATGTTTTCCCTTATCATTATTAGACTTTTCGCAATCTTCACGCGTTCTGTTCCTGCTCTCTTGTGATCTTGGTCTAATTGACCAAAGACGTTCAGTTTGGGACAGGATTGACGACTTCGTACTGAGAATGAGGAACTTAGAATTGAAACAAATACAAATACAACATGAACACGAAACAATCGACGTATCAAGTCTTGATTCCCAAAGCTTTTGCCATTTCGATCCCTTCAGCACCTTCCAATCTAACCACTGGTTCGGGTCTTTTATCGAACAAAATCTTTTTTGTAATGATACAAATCATATCATAAGAGGTAGAAGTAGGTCTTAGTGAAATCTCGTCTCTGATCCCACCTTCTTCTTCATTGTCTTCCTCTTCCTGTCCATATCCTTTAGTCATATCTTGACGTTTATGAGAAGAAGCAGATGGGTTTTTCCTTACGGATTGAGGAGAACTGAAATCCAAAGCTTCACCTCTTTTGAGAGGTAATGGCATTGGACTAGAATCATCTTCTTCCTTCCTTTGCAGTCTTGATCTACTTGGGGTTTCCAATTCTAATTCCTTTCCTTTGCCTTTTCCTTCGTCATTCGTGATCTTGGATTTCTTTGAAGGGTTTGGATTTCGATCCAGATCTGCATTTGGTCTCTTTTTGAAAGTCGAAGGTGAAAGATTGGCTTCGTCTAGTTCTTCAATGTCCTCTTCCTCTTCGTCATCGGACCCAGATAGATTGTTTCTGTTCTGATTGACTTTCATTCCAATAGGAGAAGAATCGATCTGAGGAACTTTCCTCGCTTTGTGAGAAAGCTCTTCTGATTCTGAATTCTGGTCCTTTCCTTCTTCCTTGAGATCATCTCTTCTCCTCTTCTGCAGGACTGCTAGAGGCTTGACGAGATTGACTATCCTTCCTTCAAGACGATGATGAGAGATTAGAAGAGTTGGCTTGTCCTGTTGCGACGGAAAGGTGAGGCGGGGCAAGTGAAACGATTAGTGCTGAGATGAGAGAGGAGGCTTGGGGAAGGAGGATGAAAGAACCATGATGTGCTAGATCTGCATTTGCATAGCCAGGATCTTGACCACAAACAGTAGTAGTTGATCTATTAGAGCTTGTTGACTAGAGGGAAAGGTAAAGCTCAAGAGCCAAACAAAAAGCTCATGCTTCCATTCATCCTAGCTCTCGACTTCAAGCTCAGTAGCTCGTCGTACTTAGAACAGATAAGCGGAAAGTATATACCCGATTACTGTCTGCTTTTGAGAGGAGGTCATAGCGAGGGATCACTCTTTCTGAGCTGAGGAGTTCGTTCCAACTCTCTATCCCTTTCACCAACTCTATCTCTCCAACGTATGCCATCTCCCTCGTCTTCTCCATCCTAGCGATACTGATCAGATCTGACTGAACCAAATCCTACACTCACTTCTCTGCCTTTCTCGAACGTCAATCTAGCTAGCTGTTGTCCTCCCGCTGGATCTAAATCCTCGATGTCTAGAGCGCCTTGTAGCTCGATGAGGACCAGCTCACCTGAGGGAGTCAATCTGACTATGCTTTGAGGTAAATCGCTTGCATGGTCTGTTCCAGATGAAGGTGGTTTGAGGTTCAGATGAATACGCATTGTTGTCGAAAATGTTCAGAAAACAGAATTCAGATCTTCAGCAAAGTTCAAAATCGCGTCGGGTGTTCGACAGAATCTCACATTCAACCAAAGAATCTCAGTCTTGATATCTTCATTTCTGCGTAATCAACAAAATCAGGATCTTAATTCTTCCCCAACTTGGTTCCTCCAAAATTCCCGATCTCTTCCCCTCTCACGTCGAAGTACCGCGTCCGCGTCAAGGTCCTGAGCATCTCATTCTACGTCGAGAGCTCGTCTCTCGCAGTGGCTCTTTCCTTTCTCGTCGAAACGAAACGAATCGAAAGGACCGCTTTGATGAGTTTCTTTTCCTCAAGTAGATTCTTGAAAGAAAATAGAAAATCGTTCGTCAGGGTGAATCTCGTTCCGGCCGAATCAAAATTGATTGAGCTTCGAATAAGTCTTGAACGATTTCAATCTTCTCTTCGTAACACTCACTCCAAAGATCATCTCGAAACAATGAAGTCGAGCAAGTCATTCAATCTAGATACAGTTCCATACGAGATCGCAGAGGCAATCGCCACTGGCATGATCAATTCTCACAACTACCTCACTTTCGAGTAAGTCGTATTCTCGAAGACTTGCAGCTCACAAATCCTTTCTCTGTGATAATGTCTCTACTATCTTGAGCTTCGACATTCTCTGACACATTTTCCATCCCTTATCCGATCCGCCTCTATCTTCTCCCATCAGCGATCCACACGACAGAGATGTCGAGGCAATCTCTGCTCTACGCACTCTGACTCTAGTTTCTAGAAAAGGTTACAATCTTTACACTCCTATTCTCTATCAAGACTTGAGCTTGGAACCAAAAGAGCTTCATTGTTTCTTTGAGACTCTCAAACGGATTCCTGAAATCGGAGATTTCGTTCGTACTCTCAGGTTTGTCTCTTTTCACAGAAGTTCAGCCAGTGAAAGCTCCCTTAGACTTCCCAATGGAAAGTATCACTTGTCACAAATAATGGGTGAAATGCTCGATAGAGCAGTTGTAAAGGGTTCCAAGTCACTCAAGCCATTCGATAGTTTACTCTTCAACAATGTCAAGCATCCAAGACTCGAGACTGATACGCTCGAATTCCACAAAGAGAGATGTTCTATCGCTCGTGCAATCATTTTAGAGAAGACTCCAAATTTACAAAGCTTAGACTTCTTCGAAGATGTCACTTTTCCTCTGTGCAAACGTTTGGGCATCAGAGATTCCAGACCTCTGATCGGTCTTCATTCTAACCTCAAGGAGATCACAGTCGGCAAAAACAAATTTCCAGAAAAGCATTTCTTCAGTGCTACCAATGCAGTCTGGGTCCTAGGTCTACCCAAGCTGAAGAAAGCCACTCTTCATGTCTACGTGAGAAAGAGGGACGTCAAATTCTTCAAAGATCACAAGAGCGTTCTAGTCAAGGGAATTTCAAAGGTCATCAGTCTATCATTGAGTGTAGAATTAGTCGAAAAATGTAATGAGGTGTGCTCGGAAGTTATCAGATGCATTACAAACACAACAATGAATCTCACGACTTTATCCCTGAATGCGAACAAATCTTGGTTATCTTAGTTCAGACGGTTTGAGAAATTCCATGTCTTCATTGACAGATCTCAAGCTCAAAGGTGGCTTTTTCCCATCGATGAAAGTTTCTAGTCTCAATTCCTTTTCAAAAGTGAAAGTTTTATCTGGAGATCTTTCATTCGTTCTCCTGTTGACGGTATTCGCTGAGATTGATATTCAACCGAACGTCGTCAAACCTGAATTCTTGCCACCTCTTCTCGAAACTTTTAAATTGACTTCCAATATTTTCCACTCTGGAGAGTCTTGGCAGAAGTATATGAGAGATTACAACCCATCTATCTGGGAAAGAGGGTTTCCAGAGTACGACTTAACCATCGCTCTCGATTTGATTTTCCTTCCAGCCACTTTCAAGGAGATAGTCTCTTATCGTTCTTTCAATCCAGAGAGAAAGCCAGAATCATTTTCAGGTCCGGATCAAGAGGACATCTTATTTCAGTCGGCTAGAATACAATTGGAAAAGTTTTGCGATGTCAAAAGACAAAAAGATTCAATTCACTTTACTAGACGAGGTGGCTTACGCAGACGTGGCTTAAAGTTTCAGAGTGAGTTCAAGATTTCACTCGATTGATCTCTTCAGGACTCTGAGAAAGTTTTCGGATGTCTCATAGTTGATCTTACCTCTCTTCTTCTCTTTTTTCAGAGCCTGGGTGAGAGGGAACAGAAGAAGATTGACGCATACAGTCTGAGACTTTCTCTAGAAACCTTTATTTCTGATTTTCTCTGGTCCTTTTAGATCGAATCTTTTTCCTTTCTTTCTGAAACCGCTGCTTCTGTCGACATGCGTTGTTCGGACTTAAGGCTCTCTGCATTGAGTAGCACTGTCGAAACTGAGATCTTCACGCAGTTCGATTCTTCAAGCTCACTTCCAAAGTGAAAGCGACGTAGCTGAGACAACAAGCTCCCTCGACTGTCTCGACTGTCTCTTTTCGTCAAATCGCGAAAGAGTGAAGAAAGAAAACAAAGCACGAGAAGTCTAGGATGGATTCTGATCAGTCCTTAGTCACTCTTCATCCGAGAGTTTGAGTTCGAGTTTCGGAAAGTCATGAACGGAAGACAGTCTTGTTTCACAAATTTGATGTGTATAGAATCTGATAATTTCTGCCTTTCTGAGAATTGTGGGTTACAATCAGATCAGAAAGTGTCGAAATTGGAACAGCGCGGTCATTGTCTCGTTTTAAATGAAGTGTTCAGCGCGTTCAGCAAGCTATGTTTCTCCTTCGACTTTTTCTCTTCTTTCCTCCCAGTCTCTGAACCAATGAGAACTTGAGGCCAAGATCAGTCAGAAAAAGTCTAGGCTTGGAAGGAGTAGATCCAGTCGATACAGGAGATGCAATTTGATTCTCCTACTGTTGAAGAAGTTGACAAGGGCAAAGAACACAAAAGGATCAGTTCCAGAAGCGATTCTTCTTCCAACTCACTATCATGAGCTGCCGTTGACTCACCAAACTCTCCAGGAACTGTTTCTTTCAACAGGACTTTCCCACTAGTGAACATCTTGAGTGTCTTGAGCTTTTGTCTATTCCACCCCCAAAACTCTTTCGCTTTCAAAGACGTCTTCTCAATTGCGAACTCGTTGATGACTTTGGAAGGAACAGAAACCACTTTGAGTTTCGGTAGGAACGCCTTAAAGAGAATGTCGTGCAAATGTAATTCCTCCTGACAATCTTCAGCCACTTCGGCTCTATCAAATGGATAAAAAGCGATTCCCAAACTTTGAAGAGTCGAAGGAATAGAGAGTCGATGTCCGACGAACAACATTCCCAATCCTTCATCAGCTAAAGAGAGTTCCTTCAGATTCTTAAATACTTTTAAGTCAAATGGAAGGATAGAGCTTGGTTTCAATTTGAGCTTAATCAATCTAAGTTTTTCCAAAGTGTCGTAAGAGCTCTCTAAAGCAAACAGACAGTTGGAGTTACAAGACGGACCAAACTCCGTCATTGGCTTCTCGTCGTGATTGAAAGGCATGCATAGCTCAAAAGCAAAGAGCCGACTAGTGACTTGAAGGAAATTGCTGATAGCTTCCGTCCTGACACTTCCACCCTTAGCTTTCTTGTGAGCTGCAAGAGAAACGCTGAATCCTCCTGCCTTTTCGTCTCTTCTTCTCATAAAAGAAGGTTGGATGGCCAACTCTTTGACGTTTGATAAACTTCTGAAATGACTTTGATATTCCGATAGAAATAGCGAATCTTGATCATTGATAGTAAACGACAAAATTGCCCGACGTAAATGAGGCGAAAAGCACAGAATCCAAATAGCATTTCTTGCAGTGAACAATGTTTGCAGTTCACTGTAAAGATCTATTTGAATCCTTTTGAGGCTATTAGTGAAAAAAGGCAGAGGTTTCCATTTACCATTGAGTTGCTCAACTAAAACTAGTACGAATTTTTCACATTTGATGATCAGAGTTTCCTGTCTCTTGAAGGAGCCAAAGATCTCCGCTTTCATGGCGAAATCTGGGTGGTTCATGAATGAGTCCAAAAGACCAGAAACTGTTAATCCTCCAGGGTTATTGTTGTTTGCTGGTAATAATTTGTTCGAAGAACTCTGGTAGATCAAGAGTGTTTCCTCTCTTGGCTTCGATGATGGGAACACTCTGAGACTTTTGACCTTGCTACCGATTTCTGGTTTGCGAAGAAGCATATTACGTAGCTCCAAAAGATTATCTGGATTGATCGTAACGTTTTCGATTAGTAGATTCTGCCAGGTTTGATAAGACCGAGAGTTGGTCAAAGCCACTGCTCTGAGAGTCGAATCCCTTACTCTAGGAATTAGATTGCCAGGATGCAGATTCAGCAAGTCAGCTTGAGACTAGATGAGATGAGGTGTGTCTCTCAATTCAGAACTGAGACTCACCTGATTCCATCTTCTCTATCTTTCTCGGTTCTCTTTTCGTCGAACTGAGCCCAAGTCTTGACGAAACTGGCGACGACGAAAGAGACGTCTTCTGGCATTGTTGCGAGATTGTTAGATGCCTTGATCTTCTCCTTCGGATCCATGGAGGATGCTTGAGAAGCTTTCATATCGATTGGATGCGATTGGTTGATGGACGAAGGGAAGAAGAAAAAAATCGACACTCTCTTGAATCTTTATGACCGATCTCATCTGTCGATACCTCGACCTCGACTCTTCTTCTCTCTGTCTAGGAATAACCATCACACTGAGATCACTACAAGCAATGAAAGCCTCAAATGATTTTACAGCAAAGTATATGAAGCAAATTTGGATCTCTCAGCGTAGAATAATAATCTTCTTTCCCCCTCTCCCACTTTTCATTTCTTTGACAACACCTACTTGATCAACTTGATGATCTCCTTTGCTAGAGGCAGAGCAGATTGTGGGTTCTGACCAGTGATGAGGACTCTTCCTTCGCCATCCTTGTCGACGAAGACTTTTTCAGTCCATGGCTCCGAAGCTGGAATGAGGGGAAAGGAATCCAAGAGGTAGTGGACAAGTCAGAGAAGTTATAGGAAAGTGAAATTGGACGAATAGAGTATGAAAGTAGAGAGGTCAGTAACGCAGCTCAATTCGAGAAAGCAAAAACAAACGTAGACCCGAGAGCTCACCTTCGTAAAGACCACCTTGTTCTTTGACGACGGTCTCTAGAAGATAAGGAACGTTCTTTGTCATTCCTGCTTGTTCTTCTTCAGCGTTTGAGAAACCGGCTACCTTTCTGCCTTTGACGATCCATGAACCGTCTGATAGCTTGACTCCAGTGAGCACTGCTGGTGCGTGGCAGACCAAAGAAACTGGCTTCTTCGATTCAAAGAAGGTTCTGATGGTCTTTTGGTTACTGTGGAGAATGAAAAAAGGGACGTTGTCAGTACTCCATAATTTAAGATACGAAAGTCTCTCTGAAAGACTGCTTTTGTCGTTTTCAAGGACAGAGAAGGACAGTGTAGAATAGCGAGCAGTAGAAAGCCAGAAAGGGCACTCACTCTGGGTCTTCATTTTCGAAAACTGGACCATGTCCACCTGGATAGAAGACAGCGTCGAACTTTGAAAGATCTACATCTGACAACTTTTGAGTGTTCTTGTAGAACTTGACAGCTTCGTCGTCAGCCAAGAACTTCTTTGAGTCTGCGTCATCTTTGAAGGCTTGGACTGAAGCGTCGTCCAATGGAGATTCACCTCCCTTAGGTGAAGCCGCGACCAAATCGATGCCCGCTTCCTTGAAGGCATAGTAGGGGTGGGCTAGTCTGAGAGAGGAGAGGAAGAGAAAGGGAAGGGAAGGGAACGGTGATTGTGATGAGCGAACGATCGATGAAGTGGAGCTTGGAAGCTTGGAAGCGGAAGACTGTGAACTCACTCTGGCAAGTACCATCCAGTTGGATGATCTGTGTGAATTTGACATTCGAGAAGTGGAAAGAAGAGAAAGAAAGAAACAGGTCAGAATGCGAGGGAATGGAATCTGAGAAGGTGGAAAGATCGAGAAGATGGTGTGCGAAGAAGATGAAGAAGAAAGAGATGCTTACCAGAATCAATGAGCTTGGAGTGAGAAGTGAGAACGACTAGAACAGAAGGCATGATTGTAATGTTAGTTTGGGGATTTAAGAAGATGTTTTGAAAGTAAGTGTGTGGTAGAAGGGAAAGAAGGAATTTGCGACTCTGTCCACTTTTTAAATCTTGTTCGCTGACAGCAGTGCAGAGGTTCATTCCTCTCAAGGTGACATCACTTCTACGTCATAGAAGGATTACTTCCAGAACGTTCCATCTGATCAAGACAACAAATCCACAGCCATGGAAACCACAGCTCGGCTGCCCAATGAGCTCATTCTCAAAGTTGCCCTCCATCTCGAATATGTCATCAATCTACCAACTTGGTCCATAGATCCTTCTCCCAATTCCAACTCTAATCCTCCAACCTCATCTTTCAGAACCTCCTCATCACCTATATTCATCAACAAACGACCATCAACTCATTCGACTCTACTCTCTCTATCCTCAGCATGTCAACCCTATCGGACTTTACTCTCTCCAATCATTTGGAATCAAATCTACATCACCAATCCAAATCAACTGGGTAGATTAAGAAGTCTAATGTCTTTCTACACCACTGTTCCTAGTCATGATGATCGAAATGTCAAGGCTGCAAATCGGAGATTACCTTTTCCTTTACCTCTGATTCAACATCTCTTCATCAACTTGGACGATAGATTCCAATCCTTCCCTCAAGACATCCTTTGTCAATTGTTAAAGAATGGAATGAATAGAAATCTTAAATCTATCTCTTGGAATTCGGAAGCTTTACCAAACCCTGCTTTGTGGGTGGCTTTGGAAGAAACCACCAATGTTGCAGAGTCGAGAGAGGAGATTCAAGACGAAATGCACCCCTTTCAGACTGGAGAAGGAAACAGAGCTGAGAGTAAAGGACTGCAAAGTTTGGAAGTAGATTGTAAAACTTTTTGGGGAGGTGAGTCTTGGAGCTGAGATTGAGTCTCGTTCAACTGTCCATCGTCTTTACTGACTCTGTCTTCTCTGTTTCAAAACCTTTTGATTATTCTCTTGGTAGGTCATCCAAATCTATCACGTCTTATATCACTTCGACATCTAAGATTGACATCCTTTGATTCCTACCTTCTTCTCACTCATTTACCACTCCTACTATCCTCGCTCTCCAAACCCTTGCTTTCCCTTTCTCTCTCGACTTCCAAAACTTCCCTCTTACATGATCTATCTCCGTCTCTACTTTCAATCTCCCTCTCCATCGAATCTCAAGACACCGCTAATTCTAATCCCTCAAAGCTCAACATTTTCAAGACTTTGGCTCGACAAACAGAAGAAGGCAGAGGACCACTTTCCAATCTAGTAGAATTGGATATCTTTCCAGTGACACCTGAAAACCCTTTGGATGAATCTTTGATTCAAAGTGGTAAGACTTTGAAACATCTTAGGATCTGTTTGGACGTTTCGGGAGCTTTTGGTAACTTTGATAAACTTTGGATCTCGATGATTGATCGAATGGAGGTTTTGGAAAGTCTGGATGTGGAACCTTATCCTCAGGTGAGTTTCAGAAATATACTACATAGTAAAAGTATAGACAGATAGTAAGACACTACTCTGGCGAAAGAAATATTTTCAATTCAGAGCTTTTGCGAGTTTCGAACTGCTTTCTGACGATGCGTTCTTCCAATTTCCTTCCCATCTCGATTCTCATCATTTGCTTCTGATCTAGCAAAACACTGCCCCTAGTTTCCAAACTTTTGTCGATTCCTGTCCAAAGCTTTATCTGATCAATGGTAGGAGGATAGATCAGTTGCCACCTTGTCTGACTCCCTTTGATCCAGATCATCGAACTTCTGCTTTGGCGTATTGAAGAGATCATGCTGTTGGCTGCTTCTCTCTTTTTCTTGTTGATACACTTAAGAACTGAAAAAGAAAAATGAAAGAGAGAGAGAAAGAGAATTCGCTGTGAATGTGAAACGCCGATCTACGCTAAAATGAATTCATCGCCCAAACCTTCATCCAGCGATCTTTCTTCTCTTCCCACTATATCTTTTCTCTCTTCTTCTTTTAACGATCTCAACCTTCTCATCTGATTCAATCTCAGCTCTCAGAATTGAGCTCGAGTCAAGGTTCAAGCCCGCAAATCTCAGTCAGTCTCTCTCTCTCTTGAAGCTATCATCTCCCTTACTTTCAACCGCCCTCCCTCTAACTCTATACGCTCTTTTCAAGACCAAGAAGCAGGCATCCTCACATTCTAACCCATATCTCAAGATTGAATCTATCTCACGTCAAAGCCAACTGATTTCATCACGATTCATCCTCTCTTCTCTCGCTAGCAAATCTCAACACCTCTCGGGATCAGAAAAGAAATCGACATCAAAGCATCCACTGAAAGATTGAGCTGCAGCAAAAGATTAGATAGCATACATTGGAATGAATCATAAAATGGGTGGATTCGTAAAGGTGAGCAAACCAAACCAAACGAAAGGATCTGGTCAGATTCCCCAAGCCGTCGAGTTTGGATGAAGGGGTCGAGATAGGCAGAGATTCAGATAGGGGAGCACAAATAGAATCCAATCCCTTCACGGCATCCCAATCTCTGGTCCGAAATCTCATGGGAAACTTCATAAGATTCTGTTTATTGTTTCGAAACAGAAGCATCAGACAGCGTCAATGGATCAGAGATGGCCATCTTGGGGAAACAGTTTCTATTTTAGGATTCGAGATCTTGGTGGAAGAGAAGGCAAGGGACTGGATTGAATAGAGAGGTTCTTTTGATAGAGAGGTTCAAAAGATTCTCATCTTTCAACGACAGGAGGCGCTTGAGCTCGAGTGTTCCATTCATCGTGCCGCGGGTTGTGAGAGGAGGAGGAGGAAGGAGGGATGAAGGATGAAAAGATCCTTCTACCTCTCCCTACCTCTACTCGACTTCTTGCACTTTTCTTTCACCATATCGTTTGTTTCTTTGCTGTGGGAACTGCTCGTCAAGACCCAGAAAGTGCGTTCTGACCTTCCTATCAATCTGTCTCTCTCTCTCTCCCTCTTCAACCTTTCTCTTTCCTTCCCCCAACAGCGCTATGTCGCTCCATCTCCAATCCAGGTTCAGCAGAGGGAAACACTGGAGAAAGCAATGGCTTTGGCCCGAGATCATGCCATCAAAAGATCTACAATGACCAACATGGCTGGACAACTCAGTCAGAGGACAGCGGAGAAGTTGAGCGAATCGAGTTGGAAGAGAACGATAGCGGAAAGTCTGGGAAAGAGGTGAGTTGACATTGATGTGGAATCGATCGGATCACTGTCTTTGATTGAGTACGAAGAAGAAAGAGATTGGGAGGTGACGAGGGGGAGCACTTCGTCTTGGTTCAGAGCGAGGAAAAGAGAGGGAGGGAGACTGTCTGGCTTGCAGCTTTTCTTTGCTATTCTAGAGTCAAGGTGTCTTTTTATCAAAAACACTTGCGAGCCTCTTACTCGCTGGAGAGAGAGAGAGAGAGAGAAGCCTGCAGATGTTAGAATCCTAACTGACATCCTTCTCCACCTATCTCTTCCCATGATTCCATTCATTCTTCGCCTATCATCATCAGAACCGTCACGAAAGTGGATACTTCTGGGATATCTCCAATCACAGTAGTAGCTCTGATAGGAGGTTTCCTAGCCGCTTTCGCTTTCCTATGTCTAATCGGTTTACTTCTACGATACACGAATCGACCTTCGACTTCAGGAGGTATTGGAGTAGGATATTCTGGTGGTCTATATCAACCCTCAGCATCTGGATACAAATCAGCAAGAGCTGCAGCAATCGCGGCGGCTGATGGATCTGCTCCTTTACAAGGAGGTCCTAGACCAGGTTTCATGAATGGAAACGAATCAAACATGAATCTTTTAGATGGAGCCAGTCCAATGGGTTATGGTGGTAATGATTATCCTCCTACATCTGTTCCTGGTCCAGGAGGTAGGATTCCAGGAACTCATGGTAGAGCTCCTTCTTCAGGATTGGGATTTCCAGGTCCTCCAGCTGCTGCTAGAAGAGGTTTCGGTGGTCAACAATCTCATCCAAATCAATCAGGTGGACCTTCTTCTTCTTCTTCCTCGGCTGGACCAGATGGTGGTGGTTTCAGACCTGGTCAAGTAGTAGGTGGAGGAGGAGGAGGAGGATATAGTGGAAGACCAAATGGACCAGGCGGTTTGGGGGCTCCTCCTTCTGCAGGTCCAGGAGCTGTTCAAGCGAATCACCTTCGTTATCCAAGAGGTCCACCTCCTGCAAGTGATGCAACTAGAAGATCCAGATATTCAAGAGCAGGTGGTCCTGGAGTCAATCAAGCGGATAGAAGGAGTAGGATCGATTCCGTTGGTCCTGGAACTTATAGAAAGTCAATGTATCTTCCTCCAGACGGAACTTCTCCTCCTTCTTTACCTACGACCTATAACTCCAATGCAACTCAAGGTTATCCTCCCTCTGCTAGAAACGGAAGTGGCAACTCGAATGTATCCAATGGATTGAGAAGAGTCGAATCCATTGGAAAGGGTTCGATGGCTAGAGGAAATAGTATCAATAGAGGAGGAAACGGAGCGATGAACAATGCTCCTGTGGATCAGAAAATGTTGTTGGGAGCTAGGAACGACAATTTCGGTGGTGGAAACGGAAACGGTGGTGGGAGAAGATCTCCGAATTCTCAACCTCAACAACAGCAGCAGAATCGAGGGTTTCAACAACAATCACAACCTCAAATGAATGGTCAGAGAAGACCTTCTGCTGGAAATGGAGCTTCAAGTCCAGATCCTTTGGGAGTTAGGAATGGAAATAATCAACAGCAACAACAGAGACCTATGATGAACAACAACAATAGCAGTAGACCTCCTCATCAACAAGTTCCAATGGGAATGGGAATGGGAAACAACAGGCCTCAAATGGGTTCAAGAGGTCCAAGCAATCAAGGATTCAGTGGTGGAATGGCTCCAGGTCAGATTTTCAGACCGCCTCAAGGTGGTCAACAGAGAGCTTTGTTAGGTTAAAAAAGGGCATCATTCATCTCGAGTTCTTTCCATTCTTCAATGCTTACATCTCTGTATCTCTCTTCGGTTCCTTCAAGGTCAATAATGTTCATACCAGTTCCACTCTGTCTCGATCATCAACATAGATTTTCATTTCCATCAAGCCCGATCTCTCTCTCTATTCTACCCTCAGTAAATTACTCTGTCTCTCTCCCTCGACCCTGTTTCTTTCAGCCTTTCTCTATTTTATCTCTCATATGTATCATCACCTTTCTGAAATTGTCTTTCGCAGGCCATGATGGCTCTTCGAAAACCAAGTGAAAAAAAAGATTCGTCAATACCCTTCGCCTCTTCCTTCACTTTCCCTCGTTCATTTCTTTCTTTTGACGATCTTCTTTCTATTGTTTTATATATCATGTCATATCTTGCCCTCTCTCTCTCTCTCTCTCGCATCTCCACCCTACGTGCAGGTTCACTTTCCCCTCCCTGTTCTTCACAGTCTTTTCTCTGTTTTCACTTATCATCGTACCCCAAAGTCACAATATTATTAGCTGATCAATCGTTGTCGTTGATTGTTTGCGTGAATTGGAGTTGCAAGAGTGATTCCTCCCTCGCATTTCACTTCCAAAGTGGGAAATCGAGCTAGGTATTAGGGTATCCCATTTGATTTTGAAGCAAGAGAACATTACATGAACGAGAGAAAACTTGTGGGGAAGAACAAAGGTCTTGTTGACAGGTTCGAGACACAAAAGCAGTGGGGAGAAGAGTATCATCAACAAGAGAGAGAAAGAGAGAGCCTACATGTCCTTACGATTTGGAGAGTGTTCATCAAATGAGATTGAGCTGTTGCCGTCAAGAAGTGTAAAAAAAGACTGAATCGTTTCTACGATCATGTAACGCCCTCTTCAAGCAGATTGGTTCAAATTTCTTCTTCTAGAAGTGTTCGAACCTCCTCCACTCTTTTGATACCTCGAAGCTTCAGGAGAGTTCATTGGAGAGTTGGCAACTCTAGAGCTTGACTGAGCGGGTGGATATCTGAGAAGAGAATACATGTGATGGATTGTCCAAAGAGCCAAAGATAAGACTCGAAATCAGTCAAGAGTTTCAATCGACAATCGACATTTACGGCAAAGGAGAGAGAAGGGAAGAAAAAACTCACAAATGATCGCTCAAACTTTGTTGATTATTGTGATTCCCAATCAAACCTTTCGAGTAGAAGTTTTTGGAAGCGATTGGGGTTTGAAGAGGAGAAGAAGAAGCGCTACCATTTGGAGTGGTTGAATTTGATAAAGAAGAAGTAGTAGTGGCATGATTCCAACCTCCTCTAGAAGTTGCACCTATTGGTAAATGATTGAAACTACTCTGTGGAGAACTGACGTGATTTGAAGAGAGATGATTTGGATTTGGATTTGGATTTGAATTGTTGAGATTCAATCTCAACGAAGATGAATCTTGATGATTGTTTGAATTTGAATAATTGGATTTCCCACCAGACTTTCCATTCTTGAGAATTCCAGTTGGGAAATAACCTTCTTCATGATGATCATCTTCTTCTTCTAATTCCTGTATTTCTTGATTTTTGGATCCACCCTCTCTACGTTTGATCCAATCATCACTTTCCAAACCTTCCTCTGAAGATTCTTCCTCTAGAAATTCTTCATCGTCATTCAATTCCATCCTTTCCAAATTCTTCAATTTGCCATTCAATTCCTTGAAACCTTTTCTTCTTCTCTTTGTTCTGTTCTCTTCCGCTTCTCTCTTTTCTCTAATGGATTTCGTCAAGACACTTTCTTTTCTTCTAGGTTTATTTTGAGAAGATCTTGATCTAACCTTTGATGAAATTTCCTGATTCGAAATTTCTTCTCCTTCATCCTTTTCTGGATCTTTAAAGATTAGATTACCAAACCATAAAACAGTTGCCGAACCCAAACCTAAACCACCTCCCAGAATGGCAGCGATTCCAAAGAAAATGTAAAGAGGATAAATCTCTTTGACTATGGCTTTGATGAAAGAGAATGGTAATTGAATCAAAATGTAGTAGAATCCACTCAATGCATAATATATTGGAGATAATAAAATCGATAATGGTCTCAGGAAATATTCCATTGCTAAATCATAAGACTTTGAGAATCCGATTGAAAGAAGGAAGAGGATGAATTGAAAAGGTTTCAGGATGTATTTAAAAAGGGAAAATGTTGATCTTGAAATGTAGAGGATCAAGGATAGAAGTTTGGAAAGGTTTGACACTAGGGAAGAAGTCTTGGAATCATCCGAATCTGAATCTTGGAAAGAAGAAGAAGCAGAGGTGATTCTCTTGCTGTTCTTCTTTACTTGCTTCTTTTGGATCGAAGTCGGTCTCTTTTCCTTTCGATTTGAAATGAGATAAGAATTCTTCCTTGATGATTCCTGATGCTGATCATTGTCGTCATCATCATCGTCATCTTCTTGGTGATCCTCAAGATGTTGTTCTTGTCGATCATCTCCACTTTGATGATAGTAGGATGTATGCCTCCCACCCTTCTCCTCACCAGATCTCTGCTTCTTTTCCTTCTTTGAATCAGTAACTTTATTTCTCTCCTCCTCATCATCATCATCCTGTTGCCAATGCCAATCCTTCTTTACCTTTTCCCTTGCGAGTTTTGCCAATTCCTTTGCACTTAGACCAGATCCTGACCAAAGATCCAATGGCTCTTGTTCATCTTTCTTCTCTCCGAGAACATTTGAGTTCTTGACTATGTTTTGATGATGGTGATGATTCGTTAGACCTGGTTGAGGTCGCTGTAATTCAGCAATGGATGGAGGAGAAGAGAGAAGCAGAAGGAGGCAGATAAGGATTGTGGATTGCGACTTGATCATGATTCTGTTCCAGATTCAAGAGTGTTGAGAAGTTGTGGGCGAGAGGTCTTGAATCTGTAGAATTGACCTTCCCTTGTTCCAATCTTGGGTTGCTGATGAGAGGCAAACAGCAGGAAGAATGAACAAGGTTGTGAGAAGGTTGAAGGTGGTGAAAGTTGAACGTTGAACATCGTTTTCTCTCAAAGTCGGAAAGCTATAACTTCAATATCGATGCTTCCTCGTCGCTTCATCTCTTGTTCTAGTAAAGTAGAATTCCAAAGAAAGTCAAGATTTGAATTAAATGATACAAATACAAAATGAATGAAACAATACCAGAATCAGAGAAGATTACAAAATGATTCCCTTGCAACTTCCGTCCATCCCTTTCGTCCACCAAGGGATTCCAATCACCAAAACACAGATCAAAATCCCTAAGAACCAACTCGAAAAAGCATAAACAACGGCCTTTTTTTTAGGTTTCAACTTTGTCAATTCCACAGCAAAGGTAGAGATTGTACTCAAACAACCACAAAAACCTTCTTGTAAACCATAAAGAACTTGACAAGTCAATCTAGTAGATCCTATACTTTCACCACCACCACCAAAGTTTTGACAAAGGAACAAGATGGAAATCAAAAGAGTTGCTAATAAGTTAGCAGAAAGAGTTCCAAGAGGAAAGAACGGAAACCTTTTGGATCTGGATGAATTGTTGAACCTTGATAAATACCATCTAGAAATGGCTCCTGGAGGTGAAAAGAGGATTGAAAAGGTCACTTTTCGAAAAGAAGGTTTGAATCCACATAGAAAAGCAGATGCTATCCAAAAGATTGGTCCGAGAGAGATGATGATGAGAGAAGATGTGTTTGGAAATGATTTGGAATCGTTGCTGATATCGACCTCTGTCACTGAATGAGACTCAGTGATTCTTGAAGAATCGAGTGACCTATTCAGATCTCTCCTGATCCATCTCCTAGGATCTACTATCGTTAGGATGATTTCGAATTTCAAGAATTCTGCAAGAGCCATTCCAGCTTGAAGAGAAATGATGGACATTCCAAGAGTGGCTGCTGTCTGAGTCAGAGCATCCATGACCTAACAAGAAGAACCAAGGTTGAATGAGGAAAAAAGAGACCAAAATCAGAATTGAGATGAAATGGCAAAAAAAGATGGGTCGATAGAACAGTAAATTAGACTACACTCTCTGTCGACTCGTTTTTTTCACTCACATTGTGAAGACCTCCCCTATGGAAATGTTGTTGATCTCCGAAAGCTTGAAAGACTTGCAAGATCCAAGATGAAAAAGTGGTGACTGAACCACAATAACCGGTGGTGATTCCAGTATAGAGAGGAGTGGATCTGAAGGCCCAAAGAGAGAGAGAGAGAGAGAGAGAGAGAGAGAGAAAAGGAAGATGGATCGAGGGAAGGCAAGGAAAGAGATCAGAATGGATAGGTTTAATGACAGACATTCTCCGTAATCAACTTTCGATAAGGACACAAAGAAAAGGCTCTCTAAGACTGTCAAAGAGAGAAACATCTCAATGGCAAGTTTGAGCTTTGAATGAGTTAACAATAACAACATTCTATACTCTCTCCCCTGTTGCAAAACTTCTTGGGACAATGACTCACCTTTTCTCTATCTGTCGTTGATTCCCGATAGCCCAACCCATGACGAGGCAGCCTACAGCCTGAGGCCAAATGAGAGGATTGATGCTCATTCCATCGTAAGAGTTTAAAGCGGCTAAACCTTCTCTAGTCAGAGTTCCCCAGATGGAAAAGAAGATTAAAAGGGATAGAATTGATAAATGTCGGATTAGAGATTCATGAGAATTGACTTGATTGGAGTGAGATGGTTGGCAAAAGTCTTGATGAGTAGGATTGCCATCTTGACTTTGTTCTTGTCGATGCATTCTCAATCTCTCTTTCTTTCTCTCTGCTTCTGACGTTAAGCTGATTTGGGAGGAGTGTTCACCTTTGAATGATAAACATTAGCCTGTCTTTATGAATGGTTAGAGGATTGATGGATAGCAAGATGGTCAAGGAGAGAAAGTGACACTTTCATCTTTCTTCTTGAACATCACTCTCCTTGAATCTCACAATGTTTGTATTGGCAGACATCGAAGTGAGTAGAATAGAATGGAATAGAATCAAAGCCTACATTTACAGAATATTCTTCAAGTCATTCTCAAAAGCAACTCAACAGCAAAGAGAATTCTCACCTTGTTCTCCATTCTCCATTCTCTATCCTTTCTACCTCTAAATCTCACCCTCATCCTTTCTAGGATACCGTCAGGATAGAACCTAGATTCTTCGATATAGAACCAACAGAAGCTCTCAAATCCACAATCAACAAGAAATTCGCTTACAAGGTACTCCCAGAAGTCGGTCTCTGTATCTGCTTTCATGACTTTCTCTCTGTAAATGAGGGTAAAGTCAGGTGGGGAGATGGCTGCATTTATCATAAAGGTGAGCTCGAAAGTCAACAGATATTGACTTTGAAAAAGTGGGATGGAGAAGAATGGAATGAGAAAGAGACAATCAAAGCAAGAGAATCAAAGTCCAGAGTTGAAAGATAGCTCGGAATGGGCTTACATGACCTCAATACTAGCACAATCAGTTCAGAAAAGGATATTTGAAACTTCAAACGAGCTCCAGAGAGGGGACTTGAGAGGCGGGCTACTCTGACACCTTCGATGGTCCAGGACTTCTGATGAAAAGCTTCGAAAGCCTTTTTTTAAATCTTCTTTACTGAACAGTTCATTCTTTTCTTCTGTCTCACCCTTTTCTCCCACTCCTTGGAATCGAACAGCTCAGTTCCGATTGGCAGTCTTCAGGCCAGTCAGAGACGAGATTCTACTTGGAAGGATAAAGAGTTCAGACGAAAGTGGGATTCGAAGTAAGTTCTTCCATCCCTTCCTTCTTTTGGTCCATTCTAATTTGAGCGTTCAAAGCTAATGCTTTCTCAGGAGATCCCATCGCAGTTGTCTGTTAAGTACGAGTTGTTTGCTGACCTTTCTCTTCTTTCATTGTCTGTACGCTCTTTGGTTTTGATTCCAATCCCCAGTCTCGCTTGGATTCTTTGATGATATCCACGTTTCGAAATCCCAAATGCCAGAATATGCAACCTAGTAAGCATTCAGACCTATTCAATTTCTTTTCCCTCACCCTTCTCATCCTCATCAGTATTTGGTCCTTCTTTTGACTAATGTCTTCTCACTCTCTACCTCACACAGCGACCATTCAGAATCACTCTGGTTCACCCTCTTTGACCCACCGGAATCTTATCAATCGAATCCACTACATTGTCCAAAAGAAGAAAGGTTCTGGTTAGACAATGAAGAATTGATCAAGTTCAGAATCATTTCTGATGAATTTAGAGATCCTGAACCTGGTCCTATCAGACCTGAATTGGTCAGTTCAATGTCTGCAAACGCCAATGGTATCCCTGGTCAATCGAATTATGGAGATGGGATTGGTGGAACTGGTGCTAGTGAAAAGGCCGTCTGTTATGAGATTCAGGTGAGTACCGAAGAGAGAAGGAGAGAGTGGAAAGGAACTCTGCTCTAGGAACCTTCCCTTTCAGCTTTCATCTTATAATATGATTTGAGAATTAGACAGGTAGATTCGAGTCAGTTCATATTCTATAGTTGAGCTGATTACATTCTCTTCTACCTCTTTTCTCGCCCTTCCAGGCCTCGATTGCTGAACAAATGCTTGGTCCTGTGAGCTGGTGGGAAGGTGCAGCTCAAACAGCGGAATGAGAAAGCTTCTGTTTCATCTTTTTCGCTTTTACTTTTCTATTAGGTCTTCTTTGCATCTTCTCCTTCGAATTCTCTCTCTCGAAAGTGTATCTTATCTCGAAAGTCACCGTTGTAATTTTAGATCTCGCAACATTCTTCATCTACTTCAATCTCTTGCTTTTGGTCATCTTGATGAATGGTTCCAATATGACACTGACTGTGATAATTTCAAGGAGAAGAACAGTCTTCCCAAAGAGATCGAGGCGTTGAAGCAGAGAATGAATCAAATGTCGTCTCAACGGCGAATGTATCTCTTTCATAAATTTCTTTTCTCATTCTTCGGATAGACTCTGAGTTCAATTTCCTCTTTCAGTCTGCTGACTTTGACAGCTCTTCATCCAATGAAGAAGAGCAAAATGATTTGAAGATCGAGATTCGAGAACCTCTCAGCCTCTTCGTTCAGCTCTAGCTTTCGCAGCTCCAATGGGGACTAGATTCATCTAGAGTTGAGCAGTGAGATTATGATTGTCTAGTTGAGATGTGATTTACAAGTACAATGTTGCTTGATTGCAATCTTTCTTTCAATACTTTTCGTACTTCTTCTGAGAAGTTCCAGCGGGTCTATCCTTTGCTAGATATTCTCTCCTTGCTGAATCCATTGCTTCTTCTGATGTACTTTGAGTTCGAGCACCGTAATTTGAAGAGAATGAAGAGAGTTGAGGAGAAATGGGTAAAGAGAACGAAAGAAATGAAGACATGAGTCAGCGTGCGAAAATCTGGCAAAGAAGGCGAACCTGCAAGGTAGCTCTGCTTCTGATTGTCGGTCTTCTATTATTTCCTTTGTTCTTCAAGGCTTCAAGCATTGGGATCATTGATAGAGAGGAACTGATACTGACTACTGCCTCAGACATTGTTGAAGTTCTTTGTGTTGCGTTCTGCAAGACCAGACTACAGAAACGGTTCTTCCCGAAGAACACTCTGCGAAGGCTAAATAATGAGAATCGAAATTTCCGTAAAGAAGTAAGCAGTCAGAGATTAGGGAGAGGAAGAAGCATGAATGACAAAGGTCAGCAAAAAGAAGATCGAAGTCTCCTTGCGAAGCCTACTACTGACCTCTAACGTAATCATCGCATTTCTTCAAGGCATTCTCCTTCGTGGCCTTCAGAAGAGTGTCTTGTTCTCTGTTGGACAATGCTGTGGATCCCATCTTGGTTGCAGTCGTGATGTGCGAAAGGGAAGAAGAGAAAGAAAGAAAAACTTCTTTTTCTTCTTCCCTTCTCTTCGGACTGTGCCACGTCGTCATTGTCAAAATCGAACTGGGTTCACTTCAAATGGATCAATTAAAACAGAGGTAGCAGAATGAGAAAAGATAAATAATAACAACATTGAGGAAAAGGCAAGTGAAGAGAGCAAGAAAAGCACTGGATCGTTGTTGAAGTCACCGACTTTGTCAGCACTCTCCCTGAAAGCAATAGATCAAAAAAAAAGTTAGCTACCAGGGAAGCTCTCAGCCTTATCGCTATAAGGCTAAGAGCTTCCACTGGTAGTCGAAAACTGTAAGAGCTTTGAAAGAACTACTTGGGCAAGGTAATTCTAACGAAGACATCTCACTGACTTCTCCTGACGAAAAGTCTGGGTGAATTTGAGCTCCTCTTTCTAACCCAGGGGCCTCTAGCCAATAATGAAAAGAGTTCGCCGGTGGAAGAGCCTAAAGAGCTTCACCAATTGCCACTCTTGAGTGTCGAGAACTTTCGCAGACGGTCACGTCCATCTCTGCCCAAGATGTAAGTGTGAATCGGCCTCCAGCCTTTAGGCAACATTCGGTAGCTTTTCATTGAAGTCTTTGCCGTTTCATCTACAAGGCAGGTCTGTAAGACGAATGTACAGCTTGTCCACTAGATTACAAGTGTATGCTCGGGTCTTTTGTCTGTCGAGTGAATCCAAGGTTCCTCCTCCAATCTAAAGGATTGGAGTTTCCGGTCACCTCCACAAGAAGATCTGGAATTACCAT